>CM021107.1:591279384-591366410 GCA_007115665.2 Sequoiadendron giganteum | reverse complement strand
GAGAGAGAGAGAGAGAGAGAGAGAGAGAGAGAGAGAGAGAGACTTCAAAGAGATAGAGGTGGAGAGAGCGAGAGGGAAAGAGATAATATTTAAATATTTTTTAAATTGGTAATGTATATATTTAATTATTTATGGATTAACTAAAATATTGAAATAATATTAAAATATTTATAGATTAACTAAAATATTGAAACAATATTTAAATATTATACATTTAATAATATATTATATATTAAATACATAATTCGGCAAGAGATTACCATAAATTGTATATTAAATATATTACATTATAAAATTTATTGGATATTATATATATTAAATTATAAACTTAATTGCATTTTTAAATAATATATTAAAGATTGTATAAATTGGCTTAAAACTGATATAAAAGATATCATATATCGAATTCAAATCTGATATCCGATTTGAATCGGATATCTGATATTCTGACACAAAATTTAATGCGTTGGTATTAGGCTCGGGATTTGGTTCGGACCTGCCAATCCTAAAATTCAACACGTAAAACGTGTTTAACAACTTACCTTATTTTTCCAGACTTCGCCCATGTGGCTAACGACTTTTATTTTACCTAAAATGGATAAAACGAAAAGGGTTTGTAAAGGAGCTTCTCAACTTTCTACCAATATAAATTATATTTTCTTTAGAATCTAATAAATTATTATTATTTATTTTTATTAGAATTACGACTAAAGTCTTGATTGATAGTCTGATAGAAAAACATCTATAGCTTTCAAATGGTATCACATTTTTTGAATCCAAAACATGTGTCACATTCTATGCTTCACATACTATAGGATTGAAAAAAAAAATGAATTCCATTAAGTTTTGACCAAGTTAAGGTGGTCAGACATACGAGTTTTTATATTTTTAAAAAGTTGTAATAAAAAATTCATAATTAATTATTTATTTAAAAAAACATTACAAAAAAATATGCATCACATCCGGACATGAGTCCTCTACTTATATCTAAAATTTTATAAAAAAATATTATGATTATATTATGGTTAGGGTGGTCAGACAGACACCTACTTTTTATTTTTTCCCTGAAATTTTAGTACTACTGCATTGAAATTTCAAATTTTCACCAAATAGATTTTATTTTTACAAAAATTAACCTAGTAGTTTAGAAACTACATTCAATTTTCCATAGATTCTATTCTTACATATTTTTTAAATAATACAGATAACTTATTCAAATTTTTATGTCAAGTTGCCCAACTCTGATTTTCTGAATTTTCATTGCCACTTAAGGACCTATTTTTTCCATGATGATCCTGCACATACCCTCACTCGTGTGGTGGCTACTCTTGCTGATGTGGACTTCTACACTTGTTCCTATTCGAATGGATTATCTTTCATGTACTTTAATTGTTCCATAAGTCAATGGTATCATGTATTATTCTTTTGATGTACTCTCCTCACATGTATACGAGGAGACATTGTAGTTCAAGATGTAATGTTGTAATGATGTAATGATGTAATTAAATGATGAACTCTCTTATGTAATGGATAATGTAAAAGATGCTATGGTATAAGTTAGTTAAATGGATTGATTATGAATGGTATCTATTTCTCACATGTTATGATTATTTCATATTGTTGTATGAGTAAATACGATGGATTAAATGGAACTTCATATTGTTGATGAAATTTGCTTAATGTCTAGATTTTCAGTTCTTGTTAGTTTAGTTAATGGGAATCGAGTAGTATAGTCATGAACCTTAGATGACTTAGGTTAGAATTTGAGTTATTATTTCTTTTGCAAGCTTGAGTATATTGCATTTAAAAAAAATGATTCCATTTTTAGGTGTTTAGTGTGTTGTCCTCTAGGGTTTTGTGGAAGGGCATTACATGCTACAAATTTTTGGGCTTATCTATAATCGATACAATCAACAATACAGTACCTTTTTAGGTTAAGAAATGATATTTGTGATCAATGCTACAAAATTTTACGTTGAACAATAATTTTTGCGATCAACACACAATTTTTATATTATTTAACATCGATCTATGTGATCAATACTACAATTTTTTAGATTCAACAACAATCTCTATGATCAATGCAACAAGTTTTTATGTTTACCAATGATCTCTACAATCAATGCGTAGTGTAAGAAAAATTATCCATTTTTCACACTTAATTTGGAATTAAAACGAACTTAATTATGCATTAATTTAGTGTTGTAATATGCATTTAACATATTCACATTAAGTTTAAGGCCCTATTAATTAAAATGGACTTAATTGTGCATTATTTTAGTGTTGTAGAGTGTACCTCTTTACACTTTCACACTTATTTAGGGCTTCCTTATTTAATTGACGTTAATTTTCCTTAATTGGCCCCTTTAATTCAAATCCAAGCCTAATTAATTACATTTTCTAAAGAGAAAAACCTGACATTCATTAATGGTATAACATAAAACTTCTCATTGAGCAATGTGTGTCCTAGGTGAGTGACCTAGGATGCATTCGCCCATGGGTGAATGGGTCCTCACTTATACCTAGGACCTAAATTTAAATTATGTTTTTTGTGGTATTTTAATAATTTCAAATCTATATTCACATGTCAGTTTGTGTTATTTGAATTTTAGAAAATTATTGTTACATATCTATAAATATAAGGTTATTTCACTATGTTTCACTTAGAGTTTTCAAGCTAGAAGATTTTCATGAGATCAAGTTATAGTTCACATGAGCATTTCAATATAATTTAAAGGCATTCAAGAGTAGATTTATTAAAAATTTATTGCAACAATCAAGATCCAATTATCATGCCAAAGTCTTCTTGCATCATGCATGTTATAGGAGCTAATATGTTGATGTAGAGTTCATGATCCATTCAAGCATTCAAGGCATTGTTTCAAATCAAGTTTAAAGATCAAGATCCACATCCATTAAAGTAATTTCATGCTAGTTGTGAACCTACATTCCAAGGTTCATTCAATGGCTTGGTGAGTTGTGACATTGCTTTGTTCATTCATCATTCCTTTCATGTTATTTCATTTCATTACAAGGTTTAATTACCAAAACAGGGTTTGACGAAGGAAAATCCCCATTCACCATAAACAAAAAAAATTCCCTCTTGAGTTGTGTTTGTAGATTTAGGTGGAATAAATCTTGGAGATCTATTGAAGAGAAAAATTGAAGTTTCCATAGTTGCAAAAGTTGTCATCTCACAGAAACTCAATTACAAAATTTATTTCTAGCTTTCTAAACCATAAATCTCAGATTTTCTACATAGAGGGTCCCAAAAGCTATAGAAAAACCCTAAACGAGGACCCATTCACCCCTAGGCGAATGAGTCCTAGGCTAGCTTCAATAGAGCACTTTTTGTGACTGGTACACATCATCTTTTGTCTCTCGGATCTGCCATTTTATTTCTGGTTCAATCAGTATTGAGCTTAATCTATTAAATCCAAGTTGTAGATTGCATTTTGGAGTTAGTTTTCTATTTTTGTTTAATTAAGATACCCCTGTCCTTGCAAAAAAAGGAAATCGACAGATTCACACTTTGACTTGACTCACCTCAAGGTTGATAGTCCTTTCATTGTGTGGATCTCATTTCCTAATTAAATAGAGGAAGATAGGTCCATCATAACCCTATTTCCCTTCATTTATATTGGTGAACCTATTTTCTTTGTTTCACAATGCTACAAATGTTTAGATTTATCAACGATTTCTATTATGAATGCTACTTATTTCACATATATAAATGCTTCAACTCTTAACTTCATGCCTCTTCATAGATGGAATTCATGTGGCCCTTTTAGTGGTTGAAAGTATGTACATTAAATTGAAGCCAATTGATATTCAGATCTACAAAACATTAACCTAGAAGTACACTTCCAATAATATTACTCTTAGTTTTCCAAATTTTTTGATGTCTTTCAATATAATTATTTCCTTTGATTCAAAAACATCTATCAACCTAGTCAAATTTTTTAAGTTTTCTTGATTGCTATTGTTTTTGGGCATATGAATATTTATACTTGTACAACCGTTTAAACATATATGCTAAATGTTTCCAATTAGGTCCATTAGTCCATCCAAAAATCATTTGCATACATTATGTAATAGATTTATTTTTTCACTTTTTATTCCAACACTTCTTTCCAAAATATTTTATTGAATAATATATGATTTAGATCTTTCTTGAAATGGTTGAGAAATTTATTTTTCAGATTCACAAATCATTGATTTAACAATAGTTGCATGTCACTATTAGTGATAATATTTTTAAAATGTTTATGGTTTTAATTAAGTATATTACTTAATGCATTTTATGTAGTGTTATTATTTTCCCCACTATTATAGATCTTGGGATGACTAGGAAAGCTAGAAACATGTATAAAGATTTATAATCATCATTGAATATTGGAGAGAATAAATATTCATCTTTTGTAATTTAGTTTTAAGAAACCAAATGTCTTAATGATTTAAACTTCATCACATAACATTTCTTAGACTGAAAATGAAATAATAATATCAATTAATTTAAAAATACCAAGTTATGTATGAGTTCATTTATTACATAACTTAGATTTATAAGGTTTGGAATTAATAATCTAGAAATAACCATGACAAGAGAAGGGCATGCACATCAAGATGGGGTACCAAAAAGTGGTCACTCCACTTTTTATCCTTGAAAAAGAGAAAACGTGAGCATGTAATAATGAGACACAATCATGTTATGGTTTTGCACTTAACACGAGTGTGTTATAATATGCTCACATTATGGGACTTCACATAATGTGAGTGAATTATTGTTAACACTCACATTATGTATTTCTTTGAAATTTTATTTTTCTATTTCTCTTTCTCATTCTCTTTCGGTGAAACTATTTACATGAGATAAACATTTAAGTATAAGTGGCATTTATATATGAACATTTAATTTCTTATACTTTAAGTTAAAGTATAAGTGGAATTTATATATGTGTTCATTTACCTTCCTATACTTTAAGTTATGTTTCATGTATATAGTTTTAGAAATTTTGAGAGTGGTTTTGGATTTCTAGTAGTTATAATGTATATTTTAAATTTTGGAAGATCTTATAATTTTTAGATAGTATTTAGTAATTAACAAGTCAAATTTCAATAATCAAAAGGTCAAATTTAAGTAATCAACAAGATCTATCATCTTTCTCTCTCTATCTCACTCATTGTGTATCCATTACACTCTGGACCTCTCTCTCACTATCTCAATCCCTTTATCTAACTCTTTGTCTCCCTTCAGCTCAAAAACTACCTCTCTACGTCTCCATCATTCTCTCTCTCCATTTCCATATTTCTCTCTCCCTCCTTCCATCCTCTCTCTCTCTCCCCTTCCCTGCCCCCCTTCCCCTCCCTCTCTCTCTCTCTCTCTTCCACTCAAATTTTAGTAATAAAGAGGTCAAATCTTAATAATTAGTAACCTTTATCATCTTTCTTTCTCTCTATCTCTCTCATTGTGTGGCCCTTATGCTCTAGAAATCTCTCTCACTATATCCATCCATTTATCTAACTCTTTGTCTCCCTTGAGCTCAAGAATTACCTCTCTCTCTTTCTCTCCCTTCCTACCTCTCCCTCCTTCCTTCCCTCTCCCTCTCAATATCTCCACCTTCCTCCTTCCATCTCTACTTCTCACTATATCACCTCTCTATCTCTCCCTCTCTACTTCTATCTAACTCACCTCTCTCTCCCTCCCTACGTGTCCCTTCCTTCTCATCCTCTCTCTATCCCTCCTTCCCTCTCGCTCCACCTTCCTCATTACCTCTCTACTTCTCTCTATATCATCTCTCTTTTCCTTTGTCCCTCCCACCTTCCCTCTTTACTTATTTCTATCTCACCTATCTCACTCTCTCAATCTCTCCACCTTCCTCCTTCCCTCTCTACTTCTCTCTATATCACCTCATCTCTCCCTCTCTCTCAATCTCTCCATGCTCCTCCCTCTCCCTCTCCATCCTTATCTACTTCTCTCTATCCCACCTCTCTCTCCCTAAATACCTTTATCTCACCAATCCCTCTCTACTACCTCCCTCCCTTCTCCCTTTTTCCTCCTCTCTCTTGTTCTCTCCTCCCCTCCATCCCCTTATTTGTCTTTATATTTCTCTCTCTCAATCTCTCCCCCTTCCTCCTTCACTCTCTACTTATCTATATATCACCTACCTCTCTCAACATCTCCCTTACTCTCTCTCTCCTTCCCTCTCTACTTTTTTCTATCTCACCTCTCTCTCTTTCTCTCTACTTATGTCTATCTCACCTCTATCTCTCTCCCTTATTATCACTCCCTCCTCCCCCCTCTCTCTCTTTCCCTCTCTACTTCTCTCTCTATCCCTCCCTCCATCCTCTCTCTACTTTTCTATATTACTTATCTCCCTCTCTCTACCTACCTATCCTTCCCTCTCTCGTTCTATCTCTCCCTACCTCCCTCCCTCCTTCCCTTTCTATTCTCTATCTCTAATCTACCTCTCTACCCACCTCTTACTCCTTTCATACCTCTCCCTCTCTATCTCTCTACTTTCCTACTCCTACTTGAAGGGAGAGATGGATTGAGGGATAGAGAGTGGAGATAAAGATAAGTATAGATGGAGAGAGAAGGGGGAGGGAGAGGGAGGTAGAGAGATAGATAGGAGAGATACTAAGAGGGAGAGATGGAGAGATAATGGTGAAAGAAAGATAAGTAGAGAGGGAGGGAGAAAATGAGAGAGAGAGAGAGAGAGAGAGAGAGAGAGAGAGAGAGAGAGAGAGAGAAATAGAGAGAGAGGTAGATCTCGAGCTCAGGGGAGAGAGGCAAAGAAAGGGATGGAGATATGGAGAGAGAGAAAGATGATGGGAGCCTACTGATTACTAAAGTTTGACCATATTATTATTGAAATTTGACTAAAATCTAAAAATTGTAAGATCTTCAAAAAACTAGAATTTGTATTATAATTCTTAGAGATCTGAAACCACTCACAAACATCCTAAAACTATATACATGAAATATAAATTAAAGTATAAGAAAGTAAATGTCCATAATTATATTTTAAATTTCTATTTCATGTATATAGTTTCACTGGAAGAGATAGAGAAAGAGAAATAGAAATAGAAAGATAAATTTACAAAGAAAAACATAACACAAACACATTATAACATGCTTGTGTATGTGTATTCACAGAACGTGAGTGCACACTCACATTATGTTTTTCTTTGCAAATTTCTAAGCCTTTGGCTTGGATTTTCCTTGGGCTTCCAACCCAAAGGTTTGGAGTGACTTTTCAATGTCCAAATATATATTTTTTCAAATACTAAAACAAGTGACATAATCTTGAGCATGCTCCCCATCAAGTTTTCACATGTTTCAATGTCAAGTCAAGAAAATTCCATGGCAATATTAATATCTCTCTTAGCTATCTAACCATGCAATTTTTTTCATGTTTTGAGTATGTTAAGGTTATCATCTTTAAAATATTTTGTTAGTGTATCCATATTTTTACAAATTAGTGTGTGGTATTTTTTACTTTATTTTTTAACTATTCATCAAAATTTCAAACAAATTAAATTTTTAAAAAATAGATACCATTTTATAAATTAAAAAAAACTACTTTCAATCAATTTTAAAAATAAAAATAAAATAGGAGGGAGCATGCTCAATTTTTTTTATCTTTCAGGATGTGTCTACTTTGAAAATTAGTAAAAAATCATATATTCATTAAAAAATTAGAAAACAAAAAGAACATAAACTACATCATGTTAGCTAATTTCTCAGCAAAGCGATTTTTGAAATACTGAAAACATTTTAGGGGTGCCACACCAGACATTATGTTATGTTTAAAAAAAAAATAGGACCAATCTTTGCATCCCCCATTTTTGAACCCTTTAATCTCTACCATTTTCACAAAAAAAATAGTAGTTTAGAAATTACATTCAGAGCACTACAACTCTTTTTTTTGTTGCATCTTAAAATTTTGAGTGTAACTATCTTCAATTTCTCATCCAAGGTTAGTATTTCTTGGTTTCAGAAAAAAAATTCCACTTAAGACTCTTTTTGTTTCCCCATCCTTTTGCACTTACCTAGAATTAATTAGTATTTGTCTAGAGTGTTATCAGTTACTTAACATATTCTATATCCACAATGGTTAGTAGCACAAAGGAACATGCTCTAAGTAATATTACCAAAGATAAAGCCATCATAGGAAATATTTCCACATATAGTCAACCTGCAATAGAACCTAATGGCCATAATAATGAAAAGGAACATGTTCATAGTTGTAAAAAATGTTTGTGCACCAAATGTATGAGATAGAGATATATACATAAGAGAGGACAATGAGTAATATAAATGTGGGAATAGAATGAAGGATGTGAATATATGTGTTGGTGATCCCATAATTATGTATCCCACTTTTTAGTCAAAGTGGGACATTGAAATAAATACTTTTAACTAAATTCTCACCTTTTATCACCCATAAAAACTAAATCATTAAGAATACAATGATAATTTGAACTAGTGGTTCTTAAGATTCTGTGTGTAGATTCTAAATATATATATTTTAAATTTTATGAATTTATTTATGATTTTTTATGAAAGTTTCAATAACCTATTTTTTTTGGTTAACGTTTTTCTAAAAGTGACAATATTCTATATCACATATACTAAAAATAAAAAGGATAAAATAATAGATTCTTTAACATACATTGGTGAAACCAATATCTAATACACAAATATTTTTTGTAGTTGCATATTTTATTATCTATTAATTTTTCAAGTGAAACTAATTATAAAAAAGAATAGGCTATTTGATATCGCATATTTTTTCTATATTTGTGCCAAAAAATATTTGAAATGAAGACATAAATACCTAGTGTACAAATATTTTTCGATATTTTTCTTTTTCTATTCTTCTATGACGGTGTACTAGAGACCTTGATGATTGCTGAAAAAAAATTGTTCGCTAGAAAATAGAAAATATATAGAATAATTAAATTAAAGATATTCAAAATTATACTTTACAGAGAGCTTAGTTTGAGGGTTAAAGTCCTAGAAATTATATTATTATATTAATGTAATTTTCTAGTTCAACCTAAAGTTTGAAATAGAAAATTTTGAGGAAAATTTGAGAAGAAACATGGAGAGGTTCATCCAAAGACCTTTCAATGAAGGTACAGAGGTACCAAGGATATTCGCTTCTAGTGACTACTTTATTTTGTAAAATATTAAAAATTCATAAACCTTTGAATGAAGGTAAAACTTTGTTCAATGATATTTATGCAAACACCTTCAAATCAAGGGTATGTACAGGATCATGGGGTCCAAACTAGGCCTCTAAGTGGTGATGAAAATTCAGAAAACCAGAGTTAGCAAACTTGACATAAGAATTTGAATAGGTTATTAACATAATTTTAAAAATATGTAAGAACAAAATTTGTAGAAAATTGAATGTAGTTTCTAGGCTACTAGTCCTTTTTTGGAAAAACCTAAATTTGTTTTGAGAAAATTTGAAATTTCAATGAGGTGGTACTAAATTTTTAGGAAAAAGATAAGAAGAAGGTGTATGTCTGATCACCCTAAGTACAAGAAAAACAAAAAAATAATCTAAATCTTTCAATATAAGTAGAGGACACATGCCTAGATGTGCCAGATTTTTTTTATCCTATAGTATGTGAAGCATAGAATGTGGTGCATCTTGTAGATTCAAAAAATTTTAAGTATTTTGAAAGTTATAGAAGTTTTTCAATCAGCCTAGCAATCAGGAATTTAGACATAATGTAAGTAGAAATTCAATAATTATTATTTATTAAATTCAAAATAAGGAAAAAATTATATTGGTGGAAAGTTGAAATTTTTTTCTATAAACCCTTTTCATTTGATGAAAATCAGATTAAAAAAAAATCATCAACCACAAGGGCAAACTTCGGAAAACTAAGCAAATTTTCAAAACACATTTTTTGGGTAGACTTTCCAGGTTAGGCAATCCCAAACCAAAAACCAAGGTAAACCTAAGGGAAATCCCAAGGCTTCAAGTTTTGTTAGACAAAACAGATATTCATTTTGGAAAGTGGGGAACCATTTTTTTGAAAAAAAAAACGGATATCTTTTTGAAACGGATATCGGTTTTGTAGACCTAAAAAGCCTCTTTAGTAAAATTGGCATAACTTTTGCATTTCTTATCAAAATTTTGACTTTTTATAGGCATTGGAAAGGTAAGAGAGAGCTATACATAATGGACTAGGTGGTGTTTGTATATTGTACAAAAATAATAATTATAATCATTTGAACCTCATATTTCATTTTTGAAACATCAAATGCTCACTACTTTCACATGTAAAGTCTCTTTTTCATGATTTTTTTGTAACTCATCTCAAAATACTTGAAACTTTAGAAAAAGTAATGAATAGTAAAATATTTATATTTTTTGTAGTAAAGAGATGAAATATCTTCATAAACCATCATATATCTTTGTCCCTTTCTCTACCTCTCTATATATCACTATGTCTCCCCTTAAGCTCTGGACCAATCCCTCCCTCCTTTCTTCTCTCTTTCTACCTATTTTTACCTATCTTTCTCACTCTTTCTCCCCTTGAGCTCTAGACCTATCTTTCTACCTCTATCTCCATCCTCTCTCTCTCTCAGGTCCCTCCCACTCCCTCTCCCTCTCTCTCTCCCTCTTCATCTCCCATCTCCCCCCCTCTCTCTCCCTCCCTTTGAAGTCTCTCTTCCACTTAAGTCTCTCTCCCTCTTAGGTCTCTATCAAATCTCTTTGACTCCCTCTATCCCTCTTAGGTATCTCTCTCTTAGGTCTCTACCATTCCGTCTCTCTCTTTGTTCTCTCCCACTCCCTCTCTCTCAATCTCTCACTCACACTCACACTCTCTCACACCCACACTCTCCCTCTCAGATCTCTCTCTCTCCCACTCTCTCTCTCAAGTCTTTCTCCCTCTCCCTCCCTCTATCTTCCTCTCTCCCTCTCAAGTCTCTCTCTCCATCCCTCTATCTCTCTCCCTCTCAAGGCTCTCTCTCTCTCTCTTAGGTCCCTACCACTCCCTCTCCATCTCCCTCACTCTCCATCTCCATCTCTCCCTCTCTCTCTCTCTCCATCCCTCTGAAGTCTCTCCCTCTTATGTATCTCTCTCTCTCTCTTCCTCTTAGGTATATCTCTCTCTCTCACACACACACACACTCCATATCCATCTCAGGTCTCTTACTCTCCCATTCTCTCTCCCTCTCTCCCTCTCGTCTCTCTCCCTCTCCCTCCCTCTATCTCCCTATCTCCCTCTCAATTATATCTCCCTCTCTCCCTCTCTCTCTCTCTCTCTCTCTCTCTCTCTCAGCCTCTCTCTCTCAAGTCTCTCCCACTCCCTCTCTCTCTTCATCTCTGTCTCCTCTCACTCTCTCTCCTTGCACTCATCTCCTCTGGGTCTCTCTCTCTCTCTCTCTCTCTCTCTCTCTCTCTCTCTCTCTCCTCTTCATCTCCTCCTCAAGTCTCTATCTCTCCTCTCTCCTTCCTCTTCCATCTCAGCTCTCTCTCTCTCTCTCTCTCTCTCTCTCCTCTCTCTCTCTCTCTCTCCTCTCTCTCTCTCTCTCTCTCCTTCCTCTTTTCCATCTCAGCTCTCTCTATCTCTCTCTCCTCCTCCTCTCTCTCTCTCCTCTCTCTCTCTCTCTCTCTCTCTCTCTCTCCTCTCTCTCCTCTCCCTCCTCTCCTCTTGTCCTCTTGTCCTCTCCCTCTCCTGTTCTCCTCCTCTCCATATCCCCTCTCTCCTCTCTCTCTCCTCTTTGAGTCTCTATCATCCTCTTAGGTCTCTCCTCCTTCTCCAGAGTATCCTCTCTCTCGGGTCTCCTCCTCTCTCTCTCCTCGCTTTCAGGTCTCTTTATCTCCTCTCAGGTTTCTCTCTCCTCTCTCTCGTTCTCTTCCTCCACCGATCTCTCTCTCTCTCTCTCTCAAGTCCCTCCTCCTTCTCTCCTCTCATATCCTCTCCAATCTCGATGTCTCTCTCTCCTCTCTCTCTCTCTCCCATCCTCTAAATTCTCCTCCTCACTGTTGTCTCTCTTGTATCTTAGGTTATCTCTTTCTATCTTTCTCCACACACCTCCTGTCATCCTGGGTCTCTCTCACTCTCCTCCTCCTCTTTCACCTTTTCAGGTCCTATCATCTCCTTCCTTCCTCTGTTTATCTCTCTCCTCAGAGTGTCCTCTCTCTCTCTCTCAAGTCTCTCCCACTCACTCCTCTCTCTCTCTCTCTCAGGTCTCTCCCACTCACTCCTCTCTCAATCTCTCTCTCTCTCTCTCTCTCTTTCTCTCTCTCATCTCTTTGCCACTCCATCTCTCTCTCTTACTCACACTCTCCATCTCCCTCTTAGGTCTCTCCCTCTCTATCAAGTCTCTCTCTCTCTCTCTCAACTCTCTCTCTCTCACACACAATCTCTCTCTCTCTCTCTCTCTCTCTTAGGTCCCTCCCTCTCTTTGAAGTCTCTCTCTCTCACACACTCACACTCTTAAGTATCTTTATCTCCCTCTCAAGTATCTCTCCCTCCCTCTCCCTCCCTCTATCTCTTTATCTCCCTCTCTCCCTCTCAAGTATCTCTCTCCTCCTCTCTCTATATCTCTCTCTCCCACTCCCTATCTCTCTCTTAGTTTTATCCTTCCCACCACAACTAGATCTCTCTCTCTCCCTCTCTCCCCCTCTCTCTCCCTCCCTCTCCCCCCTTCCTCTCTCCCCCTCCCTTTCAAGTCTCTTTCCCTTCCAAGTCTCTCTCTCTCTTAGGTCTCTCCCACTCCCTCTCTCCCTCTTAGGTTTCTCTCTCAGGTCTCTCCCACTCACTCTCTCTCCCACTCCCTCTCTCTCTCTTTCTCTCTCTTAGGAATCTCCCACTCTCTCTCTTTCCTCTCATTCTATTCTCTCTATCTCTCTCTTACTCACACTCACACTCTCCATCTCCCTCTTAGGTATGCCTCTCTCTCTCCAACTCTATCTCTCTTATGCAGACACACTCCATCTCTCTATCTCTTCATCTCCCTCTTAGATCTCTCTCTCTCTCTCTCCCTCACTCTTTTCCTCTCTCCCTCTCTCTCTGTCCTTCTCTCTCTCTTAATCTCAAGTCTCTCTCCCTCTTAGTTCTCTCTCTCACACAAACACACTATCTCTCTCTCCATCTCTGTCTCAAGTATCTCTCTCCAACTCTCTCTCATCTCTCCCTCTCTCTCTCTCCTCAGCTGCCTCCTCATCTTGGATTCCTGTGCTCCTCCTCCTCTCCTCTCTCTCCCTCCTTTGAGTATCTCATTAATTCTCTCTCTGGTCTCTTCCTCCTCTATCCTCTCTCTCTCACACTCTCCATCTCCATGATAGGTGTCTCTTTCCCATCTCTCTCTCATCTCTCCCTCTCTGGGTCTCTCTCTCTCTCTCTCTCTCTCTCTCTCTCTCTCTCTCTCTCTCTCTCTCTCTCTCTCTCTCTCTCTCTCTCTCTCTCTCTCAGGTCCCTCTCACTCACTCTCCCTCTCCATCTCCCTCTCACTCTCCATCTCCATCTCTCCCTCTCTCTCTTCCCTTCCATTTTAAGTCTCTCTCCTTCTTATGTCTCTCTCTCTTAGGTCTCTCTCTCAGGTCTCTCCCACTCTCTCCTTCTCTCTCTTCCTCTTCCTCTCCCTCTCTCTTTCTCTCTCTCTCTCAATTATCTCACACTCCCTATCTCTCTTCTCTCATGTCTCTCTCTCACTCACTCTCTCTCTTAGTCACACTCTCCATCTCCCTATATGGTCTCTCTCTCCCACTCTCTCGATCTCTTCATATCCCTCTTAGGTATATCTCTCTCCCCCTCTCTCTATCTCTACTTCCCTCTCTCCATGTCAAGTCACCCCCTCTCTCTCTCCCCATCTCAAGTTACTTTTGAGGGAGAGAGAGAGAGAGGGAGAGAGATAGATAGAGGGAGGGAGGGAGAGAGAGACTTGAGAGGGATAGAGGGAGGGAGAGAGGGAGAGAGAGGGAGATAGAGGGGGGGGGAGAGAGAGAGTTATCTAGTTAGGGTGGGAAGGAGACACTTGAGAGATTTATATAGTTAGGGTGGGAAGGAGACAATAGAGAGAAAGTGGGAGTGGGAGAGAGACCAGAGAGGGAGGTGGAAAGTGAGTGAGAGAGAGAGGGGAAATGGGAGACCTAAGAGGGGGAGGGAGGGAGAGAGGGAGAGGGAGAGGGAGAGGGAGAGGGAGAGAGAGAGGGAGTGGTAGGGAATAGAGAGAGGGAATTGAGAGGGAGATGGAGAGTGAGAGAGATAGGGAAAGAGGGAGAGAGAGAATTGAGAGAGAGAGAGGGAGATAGAGGGAGGGAGAGGGAGAGATTGTGAGTGTGAGTGAGACATTGAGAGAGAGAGGGAGTGGGAGAGAAGAAAGAGAGAGAGGGAGTGGGGGAGACTTGAGAGAGAGACCTAAGAGGGAGAGAGGGAGTGGGAGAGACTTGAGAGAGAGACCTAAGAGGGAGAGAGACTTAAGTGGAAGAGAGACTTCAAAGGGAGGGAGAAAGAGAGGGAGAGGGGAGATGGAGAGGGAGTGAGAGAGGGAGAGGGAGTGGGAGGGATTTGATTGAGAGAGAGACAAGGAAGGAAACATGGAGAGATAGGTATATAGATGTGTCTAGATGTCAAGGAGAGAGAGTGAGAAAGATAGGTATAAAGAGGGGAAAATAGAGAAAAAAGGAGGGAGGGATAGGTCTAGAGCTTAAGGGGAGACATGGTGATATATAGAGAGGTAGAGAAAGGGATAGAGAGATCTAATGATTTAGGAAGATTTTTTCATCTGCTTTCCACAAAAAATACAAATATTTCATTATTCATTACTTTTTCTAATGTTTCAAGTATTTTGAGATGAGTGTTACAAAAATATCATGAAAAAAAAGACTTTGCATGTGAAAGTAGTGAGAATTTGATGTTTCAAATATGAAATATGAAGTTCAAATGATTATGATTTTTTTTATATATATAATATAGAAACAAAACCAATTCCATTGCATAGAGATCTCAATTAAATTTCAATAAGAAATGCAAAAGTTATGCCCATTTTACTAAAGAAGGTTTTTTATGTCTTCAAAACGGATATCTGTTTTGTTTTTCAAAACAAATATCCATTTTGTTTTTCAAAAAAATGGGTTCCTGCTTTCCAAAATAAATATTCGTTTGAAAAAAGAATGGATATTCATTTTGAAATGGACATCCGTTATAAACAGATATCCGTTTCAGTTTGGTATTACCAAACCAAAATGGATATTGTACCCAAGCCTGCAAAAAAGTCAAAGCAGAAATTTCATGTTTTTGGGCATGTTAAAAATGCCTTTTCTTCACATCACCACTTTTTGGACCCTCATAATCTTGCACATACCCTGAAAGTGTGGTTATTTTTCTCTTCAACCACACAAAACTCCAATATCCCATAAGTGTGACACACTATTGTGGGTCTACCAATTTGGATAAGAGATATATAAGAGATTGACTAATTGAAATAAATTGTGAATAAGAAGAATATGAATATGAAATAAGAATTTTCTAAACTACTGATGTTAATGTACCACAAGTATATGAAATAAGTATTTGAATGATTATGTTGGCTAATATATCAGTGCTATAAATGAATATGTGTTTATAATTTGATTATGTACTTCATATTTTACCAACTTCATTGTAATCCATTATGCTAATTATACTCTTCTTTTTATCTCTTTACACCAAGGTATAAACACCCCTCTCTTACTAAGATCACATTTGAAAGGGAAAAACAAAAAAAGAAGTGTCAAGTTTATTGAAATTACTAAGACTTTCATTAAAAGACTTATATTTTTCTATTTTCCATTGTTATGTGGGAAAAAGGGATCTATAGTATAATCACAACTTTCTTGACATTACATTAGAGTCCAGGAACCAAAATTGATCACACAAGACCACTTGGCTGCTATCCTCAACAAAAGAGCCAAAATGGTAGATAAGGGTTTTGGTCCCTCTTTGGGTAGGGATGATGATTGTGATTTGAATTAAATTAATTTAATTATGTAAATGCAAAACTAGGTCAACTATGGATCTACAAAAAATTGATATGATTTCAAATATGTATAGAACTACAACAAAAAAACTAGTGACAAAAAAAGAGAGTGCAGATACTGAGGAACCTGACATGCAAATTGGAGTTGAAAGTAGCTTGTCAAGGTCAATGGTGCCCTAAACCATAGTATGTTTCTGTCTGGAATCTATGAACAAATCTCAATAGGTCACAGTATATATGTTCTTACCTCTTTGATTTAGCTTCAAAACTTCATCTATTGGTGAATAATTATTCTTTCCCTATTTTGTGAGGTAGGAAACTTTAATGCTTGATCTTGCAACTAGGTCTTCAATCTTCTCCCAAATCCATTTTGGATCTGATATGTATAAAAAAAAGAAGGGAGAAAGGGTTGATTCATATAGGGGCTTGCCTAAGTTAAACCCATCTTTTGTGTTTCCATCTCCACAATGAATATGATGATGAAAAGAGTGCTTACTCTCAATTGAGCGTGAGAAAATGGATAAAACTAAGAGATAAATGAGAAGTGTTGTAACTTACCACTTAGATCTGATCTCCTTGAAGGAATGAAGTCATGATACACATATCATGCAAGGAAGATCTTCTTATTGATAGGAAGTCCTACAAGTGTTAGTACTCACATAATTAATGAACACAAAATATGAACAATCTTACACATAAACTCAATGCATTGCTAACATGATTCTTGACTGATGAAAATTTTTGATAATTCTTCCCTTGATTTCTTTCTAGGATGATTACTTTTCTCAATTGATTTCCTTCTAGTTTCAAATGGTTAAAAGTACATATTTATACATGAATTTCTTCATTTACCACAAAATTAATTTTGAAAATCCAACAAGCGAATTTGAATTTATAAACATAAAAATTATGACAATAAGTTATTTAAAATTTGGCCAAAATAAGCTAGTCAAGGGAAATGGTACCCTAGACTTAGAGACTATTTTGGGGCTTTTATGACCCTTAAATAAATATTTAATATTAATTCTCAAATATAATCTAATTTTCTTTAAAGCAATAATAAAATAGGAAAATTATAAGCACAATTCAATCTAGGAACACAAGGGGGAGCTAAACATAGTGTGAAATTGTCAGGGTTGACAATTTACACTGCTATATTTAGCCCCCACTTTAGTGAGAGTATGAACTTACACTCAATATCACATTGAATTAAGGATACACCAAGAAGGGGTTTTACATCAAAATATTGGAGTGTCAGGATGACATTGAATTTGGGAGATGTGCTAGCCCCTGAGCTCAAGATCCTACTAAATGATAATCTAAAGATAAAGGAATACACACATGAGGTGCAATGCAACATAGAAAACACAAAAAATAGACAATGAAGACATAGATTAAACATAATGGAAATATAAAACACAATGCAAAAATGGTACAAATATAATGCAAACATGAGAAAAAGAGGGTATGACATCATGGACTAGCAAGATCCACAAAATTCTTACTAGGATCCATATCCAAAGCACTTATGTATCATGCGATAGAAAAGTCTGATATTTTATAGGTGACTTCTAAGAGGCATGACAAGCTAGTGAAGTCTAATATTCACTAAGCGATGATAAGAAATAAAACAAGCTAGAGAAATCTAATATTCACTAGGTGAGTTTTCACAAAGGATAGCAAATGAAAACACACAAGGGCTAGTGAAGTACAATAATCATTAGGTGAGTTCTCATGTCAACCATACGAAGAATTATAAGAAAATATCATGTTGTTCGCAACATAACTTTGATAAGGCACTACAAAATATGATCAACATTCCATAAATGCATCACAAATTTCTAACTATATGAAAAAAAGTGAAGCACGTGACTTTTAATGTATGCCCCCACCTTAAAGTAATTTCTAACAATAATGAGAAGTAATTTCCTTTAAGGTAGAATAAAATTATATGTGATAAGACATAAGATTTTTTTGGGAAAACCTATTCCCAATGATATGTTCCCAACAAAGTTGACTCATGAAAAGGGGTTTCCCTCAAAACAAAGCCATATAAATAACAATAAAAAGATATAGCATAAGGGATTCACAAATCTAGGATCAATATAAATGAGGGATAATGTATAATATTCAATCATGCTCAGAATCAACATCATTCCCTAAATACTTTTAGAACTATGAACACAAGAGAGGAATGAAACATGAAGAAAACATAAAAAATATTTTGGGTCAATATGGAAGAGACCTAGAAATACCTCAATGCTTTGCATCATTCCCAAAATGAAGCAAAACAACAACACAACTTAGTTGTCTTAAAGAAAAATATAGATACAAAAAAAGGAATGTCACAACATGTTCATTCTCTTTATATCCTTGCACCAACAAGGAAAATAAGGGTCATCGAAATAAAACAAAAAAACCCCAATGCATTTACCAAGTAACAGTTACAAGGAGATCACATTATTACATGCAAGAAAACACAAAGACACAAAGGGTACTACACATGCAAGCCAATCTATAGAAAATCGCTTCCATCCCAATCTTTTTCATCATAAATGGAAGGCGAACAATAAGCTAAAGGAACTATAATGATTTTCATACAAGGAGTAGCATCACGTTCAACACATGTTAGGTTACTCACATTAGGAGGATCATCATGGTTTTCCCCATCTAGGTTCATTGATTTGGAAAATATAAGATATAATTCATTATGGTATTTTTTTTCTCTTTTGATCTATCTTTTGATTTAGTATTAGAGTTTATTGTACAATGGCTTACATACTAGTGCTATCAACATGAATGTGAGAGATTTTTAATCTTTATTTTGGTTGGGATAAATAAGGTTAGGATTTATGGTTTGGTGAGGGTGGCGAAGTGGGGTCAGGTGATAATGAAGATGAATGGTTGGGAGGTATTTTATCAAAATTTGGTTGTATGGATAGATGATTATTATTTGATGATTTGTTATCTTTAACTTAAGTTGTTGAGCCATATCACAACACCTTCATTTTCATTCATTTGCAGTTCGATTTATTCTTGCATGATCTCGATCTTGTGAAGGAGGAATTGAGATATTTTCCAACATTTGTTACTTTTCTCCCTTTATAGGAGGAATTGAAGAAACTACCGAAGGTTGGGAGACCATATGTTTTAGGTTTTTGCACAAAGGTTTGTTTTTCCTTAGGATACACAAAATTAATCCCTGAATCCCTCACCAAATAGTTGCATCATTTTCCTTTAAAGGATGATAGAGGGGGAACCATGTGGTATAGATGCTAGATGGATGAGAAAGGATACACAATTTGGGGTGAGGTTCATTGAATACCAATGGGGTAGGAGGAACAATCATCGAAGCCATTGGAGATTAAGGAGCCTTGGGTGGAATTTTACTAAGGGATACTTTGGCTATATTCTTAGCTTTAAATTTTTTATGTATGATACAAATAGATGGTCTTCATGAGGTTTTGTAGGTTGGACGGGTTGAGGCAAAAATTAATCTAATGAAAATTTTCCACAAGAAGTTAGAGGCTTAAACCCGCTATGGTAAATGGTTTGTATTTATCCTTAAAAAATAATTTTCATACATTTATGAAAGACTTATGGGACAAAATTCATGGATTTAAGCCATGGGTGACCTAACTTGACACAAAACTTGTATGACATCAAGATTATGGTAAACATAACATATAACTTTTTAGGTCCTACCTTAATTGGGAGAGTTGTAGAACTAATCATAGGTTTAATAGAACCATAATGAGCCTTTAATAACACTTTTGGTTATTCATAATTAACCTTATAAATTTTATGCACACATAAAATTCTTTGGTGATCACATTGTCTGTACATACCAAATCAATGAGCATTCCCTTTGTGGGTTTATCATCAATGCTACTAGTTATGTAAAGAGGACCATATAATGCATGTATATAAGCATAAAAATGTGTGAAAGTGATATCAAGTAAGAGATTGTGTTGACCTTTCTGATGGTCAGTATCAATCATATCATATATGTTATCAACATATTCTTCGTTATCATTTTCTATGACAAAATTAGCTGAATGTGTTGGAAAAATATTTTAAAGTTTTGATTAGGTTGTATACCAATTTTTTTCTTTTATCATTTACACCATCTAGCTAGATGATATTGGAATTAGTGAGGTCCTTCACTTGGTGCTTAAGACATATACATTTTTCTACATTATTTCTAGGTGTACAATTTTTTTGAAAAATCCTTTTGCATTAAATTTTAGAGGTAATGGTTTAGTGGTATCAATATGCCTAGAGGGAGGAAGTTGGATTATGTTATTTTTTATAAACTACAACATAATAGCATGGAGATACTTGGGAAATTTTAAAAATTATCTAATTCTTGGCCTAAATTGATATTGTGTTGCAACATCAAATTCTTTTTCAATGATATTAGAAGCTGGAGGGGTATTTATCTTTATAATTTTTATTTTTTCTTAATTGATTTATAATTTTTA
Source organism: Sequoiadendron giganteum (assembly GCA_007115665.2). NCBI lineage: Eukaryota > Viridiplantae > Streptophyta > Pinopsida > Cupressales > Cupressaceae > Sequoiadendron > Sequoiadendron giganteum. The sequence continues at coordinate 591,345,929 of CM021107.1, read as the reverse complement.
TGGGGTACGAGTTTGAATTGTCCATTAGGAGTCGATGAAGGTGTACCTTCATATTGGCTAGCCGATATTTTGTAGTCACAAAGAGTCGTACATATATGTGTGAATGAGGGATACTACATCAATAAGACCTTATCCCTAATGTTAGGTTGTAAGTTTCCAATGAACACCCTTTGAATGTGACAATCTAGGAGATTATAGGAGATTTTTGAATAAAGAGCTTGGTATCATCTTATAAAATTACACCTTTTCCTTAGGTCCTTACTTGCAATAGACTAAATAAATCAATGTAACATGAGGTCTAATGTTTTCTTGAAATTTTTGAAGAAACTCATTGATAAGTTGTGCAAAAGACTTAATTGATTTATTTCATAATTAACAAAACCATTCCAAAGCCATGTATTTTAATGATCTAGGAAAAATCATAGGTATAAGAGCATCTTCAACAATTAAACTCTACACAAGGTGGTAAAGGCTAACACATAGTTTCTAGGAGCCCCTTTTCTAGTACACTTTTCAAAGTGATGTATCTTAATTTTTTATTGTATGGGTTTCTTTAGGATAGAAAATGACAATGTACTATTGTACCACAGATTTTGGCATCACAAGACTCTCTAACACTTTTAGGGTTTTTCACCTAAAAGGAGAAAGAAGTAGGCCAAAATGCATAGGTTACATTCAAAGATAAGGGGTTTAAGGTGTGGTGTGTGTAGAATGTGTCTAGATGGAAGGATCTAAGTACAACAAACCAAAAATAGAAGCTAACTAATAATGTAAATCTAGAAAATGAGCTAAGCTGGAAAACACATTGTGATATACAAATAACCTAAGAAACATAAACAAACTATTACAGAAATAAATAAACCTAAAGGGTTGCACCTATGACTTAATTTTAGACTAGAATGGTGGCTAGAAATGTTGTTGATGCTAAAATTCTGGCCTAGTGGGACACTTACGCCATTCTAAGTGACCTAGTCCTTGATCTGGAAAACTTCACGAGAGCCCATTTTGGCCAAAAGGGTATCCAAATCTACAAAAACTTCTGAAAAATAGGTTTATTTGGGACTAACTCACCATTGTTGGTGACTTAGTCCTCTTCTAAATTCCTAAAAATTAGAGAATGTAAATGGAAGCCCTTAGTCTGTGTTGCCTGCTCCTCCAGGTATCTAGTTCTGAAAGTGAAGTTTTTGGTCTACAAGTGTTCTCCAAGCTCCAACTAGGGTTTCTCCAACCTTGAAGAGCTTTGAAAATTTGATGGAAACACTTCTAATCATACTCTTTGGAAAACCTACAAATCACACAAAGAGGGAAAGAGATGTTGGATGTTAGGGCATAGGAGTTTGCCTTGGTCAAACCCCCTTTTAGATAATCAAATCCAATGAAGAGACAAGATAATGAAACATGAATAAATGACAATAGTACATTGCCATGATAATATATTGTTGCAACAATGGTTGTGGTTTCATCCCATGAATGCCTTAGAACAGATGTATTGGTGACCTAGGATGCAAACCCTAGCTTCCTTGAGAAGAGTAGTGGATGATTGATTGAGAAGATTGAGTGAGGAAAAAAATGAGATTTAGGAGAGGAAAAATGAGGGGAAAACCCTTATTTATACATGTTATGTCCTAATTTCCCTAAAAACAACACATGATAGGCCGACATTAGGGTTTTGGAGAAAAATTCCCACAAGAAATTTATTTTAATTTTGAATTTTAAGAAAAAAGGGACTAGTTCTCCCAAGGTGGTGACCTAGTCCACTTGGAAAAATTCAAGTGGTGGTCAGGAAATAAAAAGGTGTTTAATGAAGTTTAACATACTTGCCTCCCGAAACACACTTAAGTCGAGCCTAAAAGTACATTAAGGGGCTAATTTAACTTGAGAAAGGGTTGAATTAGTGATGATAAGCATAAGAAAGTGTAAAAATGTTTTACAACACCTTACAACACTTTGAAATGAGGCTTGGAAAGGGGTAAAAAGAGGTCCAAAATCCATAGGCAAGGCTCCAACTGAGTGAAAAGTTTCAAGGCTACACTTTTTGGTGACACAACTATGTATGATGTATATATGTGGGTTAACATTAGATTGATTTTGGTTCATGTTTACAACTTTTTTTTGTAATGATGACATATTTACAATAGTTTTTCTATTATAAGATTATTTTGTGACATGTTTTAGGAAAGTGTATAATATTTAGGGCTATTGTTAATAGTTGGAGGGTTATTATTTTTAAGGTTAATGAGTGGTGATATGAATGGAGGTATGGTGGATGGTGGGGCAAATCTATAAGGATTTCCACAAGAAAACCATAAACCAACATTTAAAAAAATTCTATATTGTGTGGTGTATGCTAAAATTAGAGGAGTGAAAATAGGAATATAAGGCATGGTTATTGGAGAGGAGTCTTGTCTTCCCATTTAATTTTGAGCATTAATGAGAGCTTGGGAATACCTAATTTCCATGGAGGTGTTTACCTCTACTATATGAGCAAGCAAATAAACTACTCCTATGAAATATTCCAACATACTTCACTACGCAAACAAAACAATCAAAAGATTCAATAAAATGATTGAAAGCATAAAAAAGTATGGTGCATACCTATTAAATATTGGATTGGTGCACCCTTGATATGTAATGGAGCCCTTTCCCAATCCTTGCTAAGCCTTAAGATGATGATAGACAAAGAGATACAAGATGAACTCAAATGCCTATAGTAAGAATGCTCAAATTGTAGATGCAAATGAATGAAAAAAGCCTTGAATTTATAGATGAGATTGAGAGAAGAAGAGGAAAAGTGGAGGAATGTGGGACTAATCTTCAACTAATAGATTCATGCCACTTGTCATCATGTGAATGGAGGAATCTTGAGCATATTTTTGTCTTTATGCAAGATAAATGCAATTAGGTGAGTTTGAAATTTGAAAATAGCATTAAATGCATATGGTTGAGAGTTTTGGGGGCAAATTTGTTTGGACAAAAAATTCAAACAAATGGAGTTAATGAAGGGATATTCCTTGGGAATATGCTTTGTGAGGAAAATAGAGATTTAATAAATCAAAATAAGTGATTTATTGTGCAAGTAGAAAAAGCTAGAGGATGGGACATGGATTAGACTTAGTTTTAATCATGAATTTGATTAATTAAGTTGATGTTAGGTGATTTTGAATTTTGACTTAGATTTTAGGATTTAAATAAATCAAAGTGTGAGGAAAATGATTTTAGATTTAACTAAATAAAGATTTAATTTATTTAGTCAAAGAGGATGATGTTAGTGATTTCAATTAAATAAATTTGATTTATTTAATTTAAATGAAGAACTTTAGAAGTTAATTAAATAAGATTAATTTATTTAATTAAAGAGGGATTTTAGGATCGATTTATGATTTAATTAAATTGAATTGATTTATTTAATTAAAAGATGAACACTGAGTAATATTAGATGTGTGATTATTAATTCTGCATGTCTACATTTTTTCCCTCTTTGAAGCAATTTAGTTGTTGCATTGGTTCAAAGAATGATGCCGTCGATATCGAAATTAAAAAAAATCTAATTATTTTTTTTTTATGCCCCAATGAAAATAAGTACGTTGGTACATTGCCCCCTCGAGAGATTGAGCAAAAAGTTCAATTTGAGGTCAATCTCACGACAAAGGGGTTCAAAATGGATGTATGGATGGTTAGATTAATAGATCTATATGATAATGATGATGATATGTTTGTAAGATGCTTAGAATAACAAATCTATATTATCCTAAATAACTTAAATCATGATACAATGCATGTGAGATGGATGAGATAGATGATGTTGTCATGGATGAGATGGATGATGTTGTCCTATGATGATATGTCATGATTATGCAGGATGAGAGTGTGAATACAGGATGGATGTATTAATGAAATGATAATATATTAGCATGAAAGAGGATAGAAGAATGAGAGGGATCAACCCTTAAATCCAAGAAGACACAAAAGTCCAACAAGTCCATTAGTCATCGAGACTTTATTAGATATTATGGTGAATGATGATGATGCATTTCTTATCCAAGGATGGGAGAGATAAAGAGCATAACCTTCCTTATGTTTGATAACACACATAGGTGTGATGCATCAAGGTATAAAGAACTAGGATGGCGTTGCACCTAGTGTGATGGAATTTGAATCGACAATCAGATACGAGTACTAGATTGTTCACACCTAACATACAAAACCTTATTTATAATGTCGTTTAGATATTCTAAACATCTCAGTCCAAAACATAGAAAAGCAAGCCTTCAGGTATGTGGTCAACAAGACATCTAGAGCACCATCCCTACAAACTAAATGAAGCACGCATGATGAAGTTATTTTACAAGAATATCCAATAAGCACAATAGATAAAAAGATAATAATCATTACCCCATTCCTTTCTCTCTAAATATTTTGATTAGGCATCATCAAGAGGTCCTTGGAATGAGCACAAAATAAAATAAGTCAAAAAGACCAAGATAAAGTAAACAGACAAGCTAATGTTCTTTGTACCGCTAGCCAAGACTAAACTACGATGATGCCTTATGGTGATGTCCATAGTGGGAAGGATGCATCCTAGGACATATTGTGATCAGGTGATGATGAGATTGATTAGATGATAATCTATTGATACTCTGAGTTTATTATCTTCCTGACTTACCGACCTAGACTTGAGACTTTCACGATTGAGCTTTCCCTTTAAAACTTGCTAGACTTGCTTCCAATTGACTTACCAAAGGATGAAGGTAATGATGATTTATTATGAATGATGATTATTGCGGGTGAAAGCGAGATGAGACAGATGCACCATTTTGGGTTTTTTCAAATATTTGGATGTTTTTGGTATTTTTTGAAATGTTTTGAGGCTGTTTTTGGGATTTTGAGATTTTGAAATTTTTTGGATTTTTGAGATTTATGACCAAGAGACTAACCTGAAGACATATCCTAGGTCTTGGGAGATCATGAACAGATTAGCCTTGCCTATGTTATACACATAGAGACCATGTAGTTAGACTGATGACAAACTTGATTACTGATGAGATAGATAGGCAAACAAATTGCCATTTTTATTGCGATGGATGCCTAAAGGACTGACCTAGGGTGTCTTGGGGGGTGATCAAAGATCAACCTTGCCTACGCTCAAGCTCAGAGATGACGTAGGTTGGCTGGATGATTTTATTTTTGATTTTTTTAGATTTTTGACATGTTTTTGGATTTTGAATGATTTGGATATTTTTGGATTTTTGATTTTCTCATGGTTTTGGATTTTTGATTTTCTATTGTTTTTGGATTTTGATTTTTTGATGTTTTTGGATTTTTGATGTTTTCTGAATGTTTTTGGATTTTGTTTTTCTAATTTTTTTGGATTTTTGATGTTTTCTGAATGTTTTTGTATTTTTTATGTTCAGGAAGATCACAAGGATATACATGAATCCAATCTGATGTACGTATATGAACATGCCCCTAGCGTAATGTGTTAGACTAATTCGATAAAGGCAAGAAAAACTAACCTTAGGAATGTGCCAAGTAGTACTAGGGTGAAACATGATACAAACACATAATCAAGCTATGGATGTGAATGGATGGATGGATGGAAGATTAAATGGAATGTAATGGATGAGTGAGTGTGCAAATTAAGTTGTGAAGATCCTGGTGGATGGAGAGTGCTTTATTTATGCTTGGCTTCTATTTGCCAGGTTTTCACCAAGGTACTTGTCCAAAGCACCACCAAAGTGGTTTTCACTAGAGAATGATTTTTTTTCTTTTTTTCTTTATTGTTTTCAATCATTTTTTGGATTTTTTGGATTTTTTATATTTTTATATTTTTTTTGTATTTTTTGGTTCTATGTACCTTGAAAGATTTTAGGCATAAAACTTTTTCAGATGGGAGTTGTTCATGGGCTCCTGCAGAGGTTCACCTTTCGGTGTTGATAACTGATATACCCTTGACTTGTAGCTTGTCGTGATAACGAAAGTTCCCAACCAGTTGGGTTCAAATTTTTTTTTGCTTGCTAGGTTTGGCACATTCTTCTAGTTTTCCTTTAGCACAAGTTCGCCAAATTGGAAATTCAGCCTCCTAATCTTCTTATTATATCTCTGCTTAAGTCGGTTTTGATATACCTGTAGATGGTTTAGGGCATCCATATGTCATGCATCTAGTAACTCCAGCTCATTTAGTTGTGAGACCCTATATTCTTCATCTGTGATGAGATTTTGCAGTGATATCCTTAGGGATGGTAGCTTGATCTCGATGGGTAAGATGGCTTCTAATCCATAGACCAGGGAGAATGGGATGGCACATGTTGGTGTGCAGATGTGAGTGCGATAAGCCCATAAGGCAGGATTTAGCTGCAGATGCCAATCACGACCAGAGTCATTGACTGTTTTCTTAAGGATTTTCAAGATGGTTTTATTGGTGGTTTCTGCTTGGTCATTTCCTTGGGGGTAGTATGGAGTCGAAAATTGATGTTGGATATTGAATTTTTCACATAAGTCATGAAAATCCTAATTTTTGAAAGGTGTCCCATTATCTGAGATAATAGCTTGAGGGACACTGTACCGACAAATGAGGTAGTTCAGGATGAACTTAGAAATTTTCTTTCTAGTTATGTAGGTCATGGGAATGGCTTCGACTCACTTTGTAAAGTACTATGTGGTAGTGATGATGAATTTGTGGCCATTGGATGAGGTGTGGGTTATTTTTTCGATGAGATTGAGCCCCCACTATGAAAAGGACCAAGGTGTAACAATGGGATGAAGCTCCTGAGTTGGTGCATGGATGAGGTCCTTGTGCTATTGACACTGTAAAAATCTTTTGAAGAAGTCATGTGCGTCTCTTTCCATTGTTGGCCAGTAGTATCCGGTCCTTAGCAACTTCTTAGCCAATGTCATACCACTCGAGGGCGATCGAAAAATGTCATTGTGTACCTCGATTAAAGCATTCAGGGCTTCCTCAGTATTTAGGCAATGCAACAAGGTTCCTTCGATGCTCCTACTGTAGACGGTTTTTACTAGGATGACAAAGCGGGTTGACTTCTTGATGAAGGCTCCTTTAAGGTTTGGGATTATATCAGTGGGCAGGACTCCTATTATCAAGTAGGTGTAGATGTCATGGTACTAGAAATCACTGGGACCAACGAGTTCACACATGAATTCAGACTCTGCCACCTCGAAAGATGGTACAAGAAGCTGCTCTACAAGGAATTCCTATTTCGGGACGTTGTTTGGGATTTCCAAGAGTGATCCAATTGTAGCCATTGTGTTCGCTGCTCTATTGTTTGCTCTGGGTAGTTATTTAAAGGTGTCATCAATAATGAATTATTTGAGGCTCTCCACCAGTTTCTTGTATGGAGTCAGTTTATCATCCTTTGTTTGGTACTCTCCATTGACTTGGTTGATGATAAGTTGTGAATCTCCATAGACCTTGAGGGCCATAATCTACCATTGTACTACAATCCTTAAGCCCATGATAAGAGCCTCATACTCTGCTATGTTATTCGTGCATGGGAATGACAGTGTGTAGGATTTGGGTATGCAGTCTTCTTGGGGAGTGATGAATAAAATTCCTACACCTGACCCATGCTATATATAGGATTTGTGAAAATACATCTTCTAGTGGTCTGCTACACTTAGGCTAAAAATTGATTCATCATGGAATTCTGAGATAAGTTGATTTTTTGCATATATAGGAGCCTTCGCTAGTTGATCCGTAATTTCTTGTCCTTTGATGGTCTTACACTCTACATATTCAATATCATGCTTTGTTAATATCATTACCCATTTGGATGTTCATCCCATGAGGGTGGCTTTAGAGAGCAAGTACTTGAGAGGATCTATTTTTGCAATCAACTTGATCTAATGACCCAGCATGTAGTGTTTGAACTCTTGGGCTGCAAATACAACTACCAAACAAGCTTTTTCAATAGGAGTATAGATTATCTCATGTCCCACCACGGTCCTTCTGATATAGTATATTTCTCTATCTCTTCCATTTTCATCATGTTGAGCTAAGAGAGCACCGAGAGTTGTTGTTGTTGTTGAAATGTATAGGATCAATGGTTTTCTTAGAATTAGCGACATCATAACTGGTGGCGTGAGTAAGTATTATTTGATTTTGTTAAATGCCTAGTCGCATTTTTCATCCCATTTGTATTCTACCCCCTTGTGGAGTAGATGAGAATATGGGATTTTTTTATCTACCAGTTGTGTTATGAATCTACGGATAGAATGGAGCCTTCCTCGTAGGCCTCTTAGTTGTTTTAGTGTTTTGGGTGCTTCCATTTCATGGATCACCTTGAATTTGTTGAGATCAACCTTGATTCCTCTCATTGACACGATATATCCCAGGAGCTTGCCTAATTGCACCCCAAAGAATAATTTCTTTACGTTGAGACGAACTTTATACTTTTCCAACCTATCAAAAATGGAGCTCAAGGCTGATATGTGATCTTGTCTTTTTCTTGATTTAGCCAATATGTCATCCACATAATCTTCCATAGTCTTATGAATCATTTAGTGAAAGATTAGTGTCATAGCTCTGTGATAGGTTCCTCCTACATTCTTTAGCCCAAATGGCATCATGTTCCAGCAATAGGTTCCCCACACACATGTGAACGTTGTCTTGTGCTAGTCTTCCTTTGTTATCATGATTTGATTATATCCAAAAAACTCGTCCATTAGTGATAGCATCTCATGTCCGCTCGTCATATCCATTATCATGTCAATGTTGGGTAGTGTAAAGTCATCCTTAGGACACACTTTGTTTAAGTCTCTAAAATTGGTGCAAATGTGGATTCCCCCATTCTGCTTTAAAATAGGTACAAGATTTGACACCCATTCTGGATAATCAATTGGCTTTATGAATCCTGAATCCAAGAGCTTCTGAAATTCTACTTTGACTAGCAAGGCTATTTGGGGGTGCATCTTTCTCAACTTTTTTCTTACTAGCTTTGCCCCTAGATAGATAGCTAAGTGATGAACGACTTCCAGATCGAGACCCGACATGTTAACGTAGGTCCATGAAAAGTTCATTGTTATTTCTTTTAAGAATGCAGCCAAAAGTTCATGTTCTTCCATGAGAAGTGACTCAACATAGAAGGTGATTTGCAGTAGCTCTTCTATGCCCAAGTTGACAGGATTGCATTGTTCTGCTAGGACAACTGATTTTTCTTGATGAAGTGCAGTGAGGGGAAGATTGAATCCTTCATTCTCCGGTGCCTCAGAGAGGTTTTCACCATTGGATGCATCCTTTATTTTTACTATTTTATTGTTAGAGAGTGCCATAGTGTGGTTTTCACTCAATGACCTTGAGATTGTTCTCAATTTATCACTTTTGTAACTGAAGGATTCAATCGTCTCCCCATAATAGGCTTGAGTATCCAATGTGATTTCAAATCCAACCTTATGATCTCCACATGGTACTATATCCCATAACCCCATGAACTTTGAGAGTGCCTCATCATTTTTTAATGTGTCCAAAATCGGTAGCCCTCGTTGGTCATAATTGATGAGTTGGGGGTAGACCAAATTTATTTTGTGAGTTTAGTGGTCTGACTCAAAGGATATAAGTTACTAATCATGAATAGGGAGGATTCTTCAAAAAGTATGGGTAGGATAGTTATGGTATCCTCGTCATCACTACTACTACATACATTGATCACATCAAAGGTGAAGTTATCTAAGGGCAGACCTATGGATACTGGTAGTCGAAGGGCGACTACCGTTAGCTGAGGAGTCCTGACTGTGTTAACTGGGGGACCTCGGCCATGTATGGTTATACTCAAAGGGCTACACCCAAGGCAAATATTTTCCATTCGTCTCTCAACAATGATGGGTTCCAATCGGCCATTGATGGTTTTTACAAGGCTTTAATTTCTATTGTATCCCATACCAAGCATCATTTTCAGCCCCTTGCTTCGTTCATCCATGGGAAGACTAGGCGTGGTCCTCTCATCTTGGTATAGTGAGCTTGAAATGTCTCTTTCATCCACGACTTCTCGACTTAGATCCCTCCAACATCAGAATCTAGAGGGGTCTGCCTTGAAAGTGTGAGAGTGTGTTTCAGTTGGTTGGGGTTGCCCATGTGACCTAGGAGATTGAGGTAACCCTCCTATGAAAAAATCATTCTTCTTCATTTTGTATTCCCCACACCCATTGTCTTGGATCATGAGCTTGATGTTAGATATGTCAGGGATGGAAGGTTTCTTTGTCCTAGAAGTGGAGGTAGTGTTGGATGGGTCAATATATGAATTTGGGGGGACCTCATCATTCTTCAGGACTTTGGGAACTTTATAGAACTTGGCTTCCAAATTCTTGCAATAGGCGAAGGCTTCAGGATCACCATGAATTTAGACCTCTTCATTTTGGTATGAAAATTTGACGCATATTGAGTTGATCACCTTCATCCTGTGGATTCATGGGCATCCCAAGAGGATATTGTAGGGAAAATCAAGGTCAAGGACCTAACATGTGGTTTCCACAGTATCTAGCCCTACTTGGATTAAGAGTTTGATAGTGCCTTGAGACACTCTTTCTTGGTCATCATATGCTATGATTGTAATGCCTTTGTATTTCTCAATGGAATCTTCGAAGATTCCCAAATTCTTTATGAGCTTTAGTGAAAAAATGTTGAGGCCTGCACCTCCATCCACCAAGACCCTTTTGACCTTACTTTTGTGAACCAAGAATTCAAGGTGTAACACATAGTTGTGAGATGGCTAGGTGGGAAAGTCTTGATTGGAAAAGGTGAGGAGATTTAGAATGGTAATGTTATCGACCATAGGTTGTAACTGCTTCATATCAAGGATGGCAGAAACAATGGATGAATCCAATGCTTCCTCAAGGATTTCCCTATGGGTGGCTGAAATCTTTAGTAACTCCATGATGGAGATCTGAGCAAGAGTTATTTTTAAACGTTCAAGGACATTGTAACCATTAGGGATGGATTTTGAGGTGGAGGTCTTTGATGGTTGTGATTCCCCTAGAATAGTGGCTTTATTGCCATGTGTGGTGACTCCACAATCAACATTGGCTCCCTTAATGCTAACAACAATGAAAAATTCATCAAGGCATGCGACAACTCTTTCGTATACATGGTTCACTTTGTCAGAATTTTGCTTACCTTTATCTCATTGATTGTGTTTGGGCATCAAATTCATGTATATTTTTAGATCTTGATTGCCAGTTGATTTATCAACATTTATGATTTTATCATCAATGAGATCTTGGATGATGTTTTTCAGTTTCATGCAGTTGGCGGCTGTATGCCCCTTGAGCTTATGATAATTGTAAAGGATATTTTTGTTGTACCAAGGTGGCTTCACCTGGGGTTCTTGGTAATTATCATATGTGGGGATCATGATGAGGTTCTCATTGACCAAATTTTTCATGATGGATTCAACTGACTCCTAAAGGGCTGTGAATTTCCGCTTGGGGGGATACTTGTTTCTCGGAGGTGGTCCTCCTTGATTATTGAGATTATTGATTTGATTATGGGGTGGTTGTTAGTTTACCACAGTTTCTTGCATGTTATTGTGATTATTATTCTATGATTGATGATGATGCATTTGATTATTTTTCTTTGGAGCACTGATGACGAGCTTAACATCAACCACTCCATCATTGGTGACATTCTTGTTCTTTTCCCATGTGCGAGGTTTATCACTGTAGCTGGTGGATGGGTGACTACCCTGATGTTTAGGATAGTTAGGCATGCCCCCTTGTGTTATAAGGGCCCCTTCGATGTTCACTGCCTTGGGGATCAATTGGTTGTATGTGGTGATGCATTGTATCTTTAGATAAAACACCAAGGTCTTGTCCAAATTAGCAATGATGGTGTAAACCTGTTGTTCCTCTCACATGGCCCATTTTCCCTGATTGGCCTTGGATCGTCATTGTTGCAGGAAGGAGGTGAATGATTCCCCCTTTCCTTGTTTGAGTGTCGATAGTTCTTCTAGAATGACATCTGTTGTAATGTTGAATGCATAATTTTGGAGGAATTCATCTTTTATTTCTTGGAATGTTCTGATGCTAGTAGGCAGACAAGAGAACCATTCCATGGAGGCATAGACTAGGCTTTGAGGGAACAACTGTATCAGATATGTGTCATTGTATGCGACTTCCATACATTGTACCTGGAACTCCCTGATGTGATCTTCAGGGTTCCCTATCCAACGATATTTGTCAAATTTGGGGATTTTGAATCCCTTCGGGAATGTTACCATTTCTAAGCTCTTGTCGAATGGATAGGGACACAAATTGCTGGGTGTCCTTGTTTTTTTCCTAATTGAAGATCAAGCACTTGCTGCGAGAGAAATCTTATTTGTGTTGTCACATCATCTTGCAGATCAGGAGGTGGGGTGAACACATTTTGAGGTGTTGGACTGATGGGTGGGTCATTGGAGGGAGTTTGTTACAAGCTTTACTGAGTAAGTAGTACCTGTGTTTGCTGCTGAGCCAACAAAGTTTTTTGTTGGTTGTGTTGTTGTTGTGCCAACAATGCTTGTTGTTGGTCGTGTTGTTGTTGTGCCAACAAAGCTTATTTTTGGGCTTGTTGTTGAGTTTCTTCCTATTGTAATTGATAATCTTGCAAGGCTTCTTGATATGCTTCTTGTTGGGTTGCTTGCAATTTTGCTTCGTATTGTGCTTGTGCTTCCACTTGCTAGGCTAGATATTGGGCTCGATCTTGAGCATGCGCTTGTTGGATTGCTTATGCAATTTTAGTAGATTGTGCAACTTGCATAGCTTGTGCGACTTGAGTGGTTTGTGCATCTTGTGCGGTTTGAGCTGCTTGTGCAAATTGGGCAGCTTCTTGTTGTTGTAATATAACTTGGACTTGAGCAGCCTATTATGCCTATTGTGCTTGTTGCACTATTAGTTGTGCAGCCTGTTGGTTTTGGAGTGCCTTTTCATAGGTGACTTGTGGAGCATCTTGGAATGCGATGGTGAATGAATTTATTGTGTTATGTTTTGGCGGTGGTGGTGGTGGATTGTGAAGGGTGTGGACCATTGTGATGAGCAAAACAATAGTGTTGATGATCAGGGTTTGAGTTGTGGATGGTGTGATTGAGATGCTTGGTCCTTGAGAGACCATGCTTTGAGAGACTTGAGGAAGGGTGGATGTGTTGATTGTTGATGTTGCTTGCATGGTTTCCATTTTTTGTTGCGATATCGATGAAAAAATAGGAGGATTTTTATGATGCTTTGGTTTGGTTGATTGATGTTGGGTAAGGGGGGAATACCCAACCCAAGTGATGATGTAGATGTGAGTGGTAATGGTGGAAATATGGGCAGTGCATTCCCTTGAAGTGATGATGAGGGGTCAAAGATTCCCACTGCTCCAAAAATGTCACCTTCTCATTGTGAGGTAGAGAGAGAGGTTTGTGTGTCTAGAGGATAGACTGGTGTTGCATGAAATGATGATGAATTAGTATGATTATGAAACGTGAGTGGGATATAAGGGTGTAATGGATTTACCAGGATAGATGGATCTGGTGCGGTGCTTGTATCCAACTCTTTATTTTTCACAAGGCAATGTTTTTGGAGTTCGTGAAGCATGGCGCTTCCCTTGTTAACAACCGATAGGGTTGAAGCGATAGATGATATGATTTTGGGGATGTCTTGAGTGACGCTTTGGAATGGAAGTGTGGATGATGTTGAGGGCATTGTCCCAAGAGGTCTTTCTACAATAGTACTTATATCATAGTCAAAAGGGAGTTTAGCCCCTTCATTTTCCAACTCAAGCATGTATTGGGAGGGATATAACCTTATCATAGCATTGGCAATCGATGATTTTCAGGATTTCACACCATCTCAAGGATTTCCTTTTGTGTCATCCCTAAGACGTTGTTGATGATGTCCTCTACTTGACCCTCCTCTTGAGGGGTTTGTGATGGTAGAGAGGATTTTCTTGGAGGATTGATTGGGAGGTCAATGGATATCGTGGGGTAAAATTTTGTCTCAGTTTGACTTAGATCACTTGAAGTGGATTTTTCTTTGTTTTTCTCCATATTCTTCTTGTGTTGAGATCGAGTTTGAACCATAAAATAAAGATCAATTGATCTAACTTCAAGTACAAAAAGAGAAGAACTAGGATAGATTAAGGATGAAAGTGATCATGGGGATGAGATAAACGAAAGACGAATGATGCAGATGAATGAAACTCTTGAGAAACTCTAAGGGGGAGGCTAAACTTTAGGACTTGATTTGGATAATGAACTTGTAAACTCTAGGATAGTGTGTTGGCCTAGAGTGAACTTGTTCACAAGAGGATAATTTGACTAAGTGTGTTAAGTCAAACAAAGTTATTTTGGATAATGAACTCCTAGACCCCAAGAAGTTGGATTTTATCAAGAGGTAAATTTTTTCACAAGGATAATTTGACTAAGTCTATTAAGTCAACCTAGATGATTTTGATTTTTCCTAGAAGTTTAGCATGCTGATATTTTCAAAGTTCCAAGAGTTTGTTGGTGAGATGATCTTTGATTTTGATGGTTGAGGGATGGATGAAAATGACTGATTTTGATCCTAGACCTGACCTAGATAAAACTCCTTCTTACAAGACCTTAGTTTTGAAGAACACGCTTGATACTTCCTATGTGAGAAAAGAAAACCTTTGAAAGAGATTGGGATTTTGTTGGAAATAGAACTCATACAAGCTAGGGTTTTTTCTTGAAGTTTTCTTGTATAAGTTGTAAACCAATCTTTCTTTAAACTCGAGAAGTCTTTCAAGATGCTCCTCACGACCTTTTGGACTAAGAATTTTGAACTTGGGTTTCCGTATTTTAATTTTGCGGGAAATCATTTGAAAGAACACATGTATGGAGTTCAATTGTCTCTTAAGTTTCTTAATGATTTATTTTTACCACAAAAAATTCTTGATTAGAGTTTCAAACTAAATGTCTATATCTTAATTCCTTTTCATTTCACAAGGTCCATTATGTGAAATTCAAGGTTTCAGGAGCATAGTTTCCTAGGTTGACTTTACTATGAGCAAATTATGATGTAATTCCAAATGCTTAGAAACCTCTAAGGATAAAATCCCTAGGGAAAGAAACAACACTTGGATTCGGTCAAAGGTATTTGTCCCTCCTAAAGGGCTTGAAATTTGAAGATTTTGTGAATGTTTGTTTTCAGATGTTTTGAGACTCAAGCAAAGTGTTTTCAATTCCAAGAACATGTACAATCCTAGGATGAAGAGATAATATTTGTTGGGATCTCACTTGGATAAATCTACTTGTGCATATTCAGTGTGGATGATTAAATGCTTGACCACACAAGCTCCCCCTTACAATGCACTCACTTCTCGGGTCAGCCAAGCATTACTACCCATGAATCTCCCATGGCATACTTTTCATCTCTACAACAGAACCGCATGTATATGTGGGGCGGCTTCAAAGGACATGACCTTTTGAACCAAAAAATAGTTAAAAATTTTGGCCTTTGCTAAACAAGGGTTTTAATATGGGGATTTCGTTCATGGCGGACCATCCATGCGAAGAGAGACCATTGTTTCCCTTCTCATCAGAATAATCCTTGTGATTCTTAAACTTTCCTCGAGAATCCACACTTATATACCACTTGGGAGTCACTTAGATTTAGCATGTTACCAGTTGGATCACTCCCTAGGGTGATTACTTTTTCCCTCCAAGCAGGCCCTCTAAGATAAAAAAAGCAAGAAAACATATTCGTAACTCGATCAATCTTTGTTGTGAACCAAAGAGAGAGAATGTACGCAATATACTCCACTCACACTCACAAGATTTGTTGAATTTAAAAATCCAAATTGAAGTGTGTGGGCAATTACTTACGCAGCTTAATGTCACCAAAAGGGCCTTTTGATTCTCAAGATTGTCGTGAGGCACAAGAGAAGTGCATATGTCTTTTTAATGATATTGCTTTGAGTAAGTAATTACAAAACAAAGAAGCACTTGTTCATTTTAAGTCATCAAAGTAATGATTTAATTCATTTTAGTGCACCAAAATGAAATATGGAATTTGCCTTGTTCAATTGTTAATCCTCAAACCAAATCTAGTAAGTTTGTCTAAAGTTCAATTTAAGCCCTTTGTAGCAAAAATTAAAATGTTATTTTTAAAGACGAAAAAGATGTGAGTTGATCTAAAAAAGAAAACTAAAGCATAGAATGGAAGCCCTCAACATTTTAAAATGCTTTATCAACTCCAAATTTAATGTTCAATTTCTATTTATCTCCAAGATTCTTCAAAGATCGTTTCTTATGCTTCAATGTTGCAAGTTCTTTGTGCGGATGAAGTCACTCCTCCTTCCTTTTCCTATTCCTTTGAAAAAAATAAAAAATAAAGACAAACATGTGAGAATCAAGTTAATTGATTAAAATAATTTTAAACACTAACTTTAAATAGTAGAATGATTTCAAATGAAAAGGCTAAACATTTAGAACTATTAAATAAAGCATTCATAAGAATCCTACAATTGTTAGTTCAAAATGTTAGCATGGAATTTTAACAAGATCTATAACCCTCCACATAGCACCCATTCTATAACTTTAATCTATCGAAGTTATGCTTTGTTTCCGCAAGGTTTGCCACCCTTGCTTAAGATGTATGCACAAAGCTTTTCTAGAATTCACAATCACAAAAATAAAAAATGTGTTCCCATATAAATGTGTTTCAATAAATGCATTTTCACCATCCATGTGTTCCAATAAAGTACCCTATTGTTTTCTAATATAAATGTGCTTCAATAGAGATTCAATGTGTTTCAATCAAGACAGTAAAACAAAGAGAAATTAATGGTGCATCCATTCCTCACACTGTCCGATAGAAAACGGCTTTTATGAAAACTGACAGGCTTTGAAAGAGGAGTTCCTCCTGCACGTATCTATTCCAGATCACCTATCTTTACTCGTCCGCCAGTCACACTATTCTCATGAATGACTGTGCCAAGAAGAAGCCATTGTAGGTGGTTATGATGCATTTAAAAGGAAGCAGCCACTCAAGTGACTTCACTGACAGATGCAGTGAATTAATGACCAACCAAAGGATTATATTGTTTGCCATGATGAGAAGAAAACCAATCACCGACTGCAAAGAAGACTCCCAAACATCTTGTCTTTCATAAACACCTTTACGATTTCTCAACTCTTCTCTATTGCAATATAAATTAAGACATGTGTTGCTTGTATCAGCATGCCTTTAGAAGACTTCAAGGCCTATCGATGCCACCTCCTATTTGAAAATCCCATATTTTAGAGCTTAGCAGTTTAAATTCTGTACATGGCTCTGAGTAAACTCATTCACTATAAGTTGGGCGGTAACTATACCTAGAATGGCTCCAAGAAATTATTCATTGATATATTCTATACATCACCCTGTAACACTTTATGCTCCTTAGTTTTTCTGTATATGCTACTCACGTGTCCATCGTCAAGGGAGACTCAATACTTTCACTAACAACACCAAAAATAAGATGCTTATTATTGGAACACCACTGCAGAATAGCATTGAAGAGCAATGGGCTCTACTGCATGTCCTAGATCAAGAAAAAATCAGTAATAAGGATGAATTTATGGAGAACTGCAAGGACTTGAGTTTGGTGACTGAGAATGAGCTCACTTTCAATGAAGAGTCACCAAAGATGTTGAGAAATCATTGCCCCCTAAAATAGAAAGAATTTTGCGAGTTGAGATGTCCCCTCTGTAGAAACAGTATTATAAATGAATTTTGGAGTAGAGCTTTCATGATTTAAATAAAGGAGTGTGTGGGAACCAGGTATCACTATCGAATGTTGTTGTCGAGTTGAAGAACTGTTGTAATCATCCATTTCTATTTGAGAGTGTTGATTATGGGTATGGTGGAGATAAAAACATGAATGACAACAACCAGGTTCAACGCCTCATCTTAAGAAGTGATAAATTAGTTATTTTGGAAAAATTTCTTGCTATGCCACGTGAGATAAAACATCGCATAGACCATGACATTTACATCGCTCGGGAGAAATAAATTGTTATCAGCTCAACTTAAAGTCACAATGTTAGAAATTACAAAAGGATGACTAAAAGCAACTGTATTTAGAAATGACTATTTGCGTGGTCAAAAATAAGTAGAGGCACCACTCTCAGCCAGTCATAATCCACACATAATTTCAGGCGAATTTATTCTTGGTGTTCACAATCTACACTTGCATCCTCTTCTTGCACAGTAGGAAGGTGGAAATTAAGTGCAATTACCACAAACGAAAATGACATTGAAGGCTCCAAAGCGCACACACTAACTGAGATGAAAAGACGTGTGGGTAAGATTGCAGTATAAAATGCATCCTACACAACATTGACACTAAATGACAACCTAATTCGCAATTACAATGTCTTTCACAGCTAATGAATTTTCAAGATGATGGTGATTGTCACAAATCCAACAAAGAATAATGATAATGATTAAAGCATGAAGAGGCATCAGTAAAGAAAGCTTGTAACAATGGATAATATCATTGCTCAACATGGAATCTAATAGATTGGAACAACTCATGAAGTAACTATTGAGAATCTCATCAAGAACCCTTCTTTGGTGAAACTTGCCAGCGGCAAGCAAAGAGTTACAGTTAGAGATAAAGAAACATTCAGGATGAGAGTCTAAAGTACAATACTTGAGAGAAATGGCCCACCAGCATTTACTTGTGCTATGGAGATGTCCAAAATCAAATGGAAAGGTCATTACAGATTAGAAGTAACTGTAGATGCAGTTCCTTGCAGGATATCCTCATAGAAATGAAGCAATCAGAAAAAGTTACGACTTGCAGGCATGTTTAAAAAATAGAGTTATTTGAAGGTAATGAGGAGTACGACAACTGCCTAGTGGATCTCGGAAATTTCTTGTTGGTAATCTACGTGGCCAACTTTCACCACATATTCTCGATCTGATTTTTTTTGAAGTCTCAGCAGTGGATCTATCACAACCTCTGTACCTAATCATTTTTTTATTGAACACTAGTCATTCATCAAAATAAATGCGAAGGACATATCTCATTTGGCAAGTGTAATGACGCGTCTAAAAGGAATTTGAAAGTCTTTCAAAGTAAATGTGAATGCCAAGTGAAAAGAAAACTGATTCCCATAAACTTTTCTAGAATGCAATGATTGTAGGACTGAAGTGGAGAGATGCACATGCGTATAAAACAAAAAAATAAAGGTTATTTAAGCTATTGCAATCAACAGGTGTAAAGGACGCGCCCCCAAAACTACTTAAAATACTTTCAAAGTAATGCAATTGACAGGTGTAAAGCCAGCAACCCCAATGTCATTTTGAAAAGACTTTAAAACTAAATGCATTTAGCAGACGTAAAACTGAATTCCACTTGTGTAAAGGCTGATTGTTAAAACCAGAATGCAATGATTGTAAGACCTTTAATACCAAATAAGTTATTTTCCATTGAGAATCAACAAAACCACGACTTCGAAATGATATAAAAATACCACAGCAAATTTAATGGAAAATGGAAGTTTTAAATTCAAATGTCCTCCTTTTAGCGTCATTTTGTGAGCATGAAAATCTGAAAAAGCTTAAACTTAAATCCAAATTAGTATAGCTAGTTTAAAACCAAGAAAATAAACTAATCCTATGAAATAATCCAACATGC
This sequence comes from Sequoiadendron giganteum, assembly GCA_007115665.2. Taxonomy (NCBI): domain Eukaryota; kingdom Viridiplantae; phylum Streptophyta; class Pinopsida; order Cupressales; family Cupressaceae; genus Sequoiadendron; species Sequoiadendron giganteum. The sequence continues at coordinate 591,326,317 of CM021107.1, read as the reverse complement.
TTCACTATGCAAACACAACAATCAAAAGATCCAATAAACTGATTGAAAGCATAAAAAAGTATGGTGCATACCTATTTCATATTGGATTGGTGCACCCTTGATATGTAAAGGAGCCCTTTTCCCAATCCTTGCTAAGCCTTAAGATGATGATAGACAAAGAGATATAAGATGAACTCAAATGCCTATAGTAAGAATGCTCAAATTGTAGATGGAAATGAAGGAGAAAAGCCTTGAACTTATAGATGAGATTGAGAGAAGAAGAGGAAAAGTGGAGGAATGTGGGACTAATCCTCAACCAATAGATTCATGCCACTTTTCATCATGTGAATGGAGGAAGCTTGAGCACATTTTGGTCTTTGTGCAAGATAAATGCAATTAGGTGAGTTTGAAATTTGAAAATAGCATTAAATGCATATGGTTGAGAGTTTTGGGGGGAAGATTTGTTTGGACAAAAAAGTCAAACAAATGGAGTTAATGAGGGAATATTCCTTGGAAATATGCTTTGTGAGGAAAATCAATATTTAATAAATCAAAATAAGTGATTTATTGTGCAAGTAGAAAAAGCTAGAGGATGGGACATGGATTAGACTTAGTTTTAATCATGGATTTGATTAATTAAGTTGATGTTAGGTGATTTTGACTTTTGATTTAGATTTTAGGATTTAAATAAATCAAAGTGAGAGGAAAATGATTTTAGATTTAACTAAATAAAGATTTAATTTATTTAGTCAAAGAGGATGATGTTAGTGATTTCAATTAAATAAATTTGATTTATTTAATTTAAATGAAAAAGTTTAGAAGTTAATTAAATAAGATTAATTTTTTTAATTAAAGGGGATTTTAGGATTGATTTATGATTTAATTAAATAAAATTGATTTATTTAATTAAAAGATGAACACTAAGGAATATTAGATGCATGATTGTAAATTTTGCATGTCTATAAGTTCACCAAAATGTTATGTGGGAAAAAGGGATCTAGAGTTTAAATAAAACCTTTCCCAATATTACATTATAGAGGAACCAAAATTGATCACAAAAATCCACTTGGCTACCATTCTCAATGGAAGAGCCAAAATGGTAGATCAAGGTTTTGGTCCCTCTTTGGGTAGGGATGATCATAAGTGATTTGAATTGAATTAATTTGATTGTGTCAATGAAAAACTAGCTCAACTATGGATCTACAACCAACTAATTTATGATTTTATAAAAGTACATAACTATAACATAAAAAGTAATGACAAAAGAATAGAGTGTCGAGATTGAGGAACCTGACGTGCAAATTAGACTTCAAACTGGCCAATCAAGGGAAGTGACACCTAGACTAGAGAATGTTGCTTTCTAGAATCTATGAAAAAATGTCAGTACACCATAGCTTGTAGGTTCTTCCCTCCTGGACTTATCTTTGAAACTTCACATGTTAATGAATAATTCTTTTTGCCCTAATTTGTTGAACTAGGAGACTTGAATGCTTGATCTTGCAATTAATTTTTCAATCTTCTCCCAAATGCACTTTAGATCTACTACTTGCAAACACAAGAGGGGAGAAAGGGTTGTGCCATATAGTGGGATGCCTAAGTCAAACCTTGTTTTGGTGTTTCCACCTCCACAATGACTATGATTATGTAAAAAGTGCTTACTGTTGCTTGGGTAGAGATTGCAACTTACCACTCAAATATGATATTCTTGATGGACTGAAGTCATGATACAAATCTCATATAAGGAAGGTTTTCTTGTTGATAGGAAGTCTTGCAAGTGTTAGCACTCATAAAATAAATGTACTCTTGACTATTTTTTAGGATACTTATTTTTGCTTAATTGATTGCCTTCTAGGTTTATAATGTGAAAAAGACATATTTATATGAATTTCCTTGTTTCTTGCAAAATTAATTGTGAAATGCTGACAAATGAATTTGAATTTATAAACATAAAAATGCCAACAATAACATATTTAAAATTAGGCCAAAATAGGTTGGTCAAGGGTTGTGACACCTTAGAATAGACCTATTTTGGGGCTTTTATGACTGTTAAATAAATATTTAATATTAATTCCCAAATTTATCTTGATTTTTTAAAAATGATTATAAAATAGAAAAAGTATAACCACAGTTAGGTCCAAGCACACAAGGGGGAGATAAACCTAATGTGAAATTGTTAGGTGTGACAATTTGCAATGCTACAGTCATATATTCACCACAGCCACTACCATGTGATAATAGAGAAAGGATGTAGTCCCATGGAAGGGATTTAAAGTCTATATATTGGGAATAAAAAGGTCTCGTGAGAGGGAGAAGGTATATTGTTAGAGCAAAATAGTTATTATTTAATTGTTTATTTTACTTTATGTATTAACCTAGCTTATGTGGCAAAGTGTCACTTGAAAAGGTAGTTGAAATCTTCAAATTTGTGTGGCATTCCTCATTTGCCACCTGGTGGAACCTTGTTGCCATCTTAAGTTGAACACTCCTATAATGACTCAAACTCATCTTCATATATGTACATCATCCTCTTTAAAAATTTCACACAATTATATTCAATCAAATTTGCATTGCATTCTTTTATAGTTCAACCAACTGCCATCGTGTGATCAATTGATCTTGGCTCTCACATGGTATCAAAGCAAAAATGGCTCAATTTTGGCTTGGTATTATTCCATAGTTAAATTGATTTTTTCTTTCTTGAAGGTATATTGATGCTTTAGCAGATCATGTGTTACATAGTGGTGGCCGAATAGAGAGAAAATCATGGACCTTATGTGTGAAGATGCGTTCAAAAGGGATACACAACCTCTCATAGAGATCATGTGCCTTACCCTCGCCTAAAGTAGAGATCGTGTGAATTTTTGCAAAAAGTTATGTATATTTTAATCGTTTGAGAGGCATTTGCAACCACAATACCTTGATCGACCTCTACCCACAAACAATCAAACATTAATCTCCATACATTGGTTGGGGTTGGCTTAACCAACACACTCTAAGCGCTGACTGTGCTTAGGTGGTCGGGCTCGTGGGCCTCATGAATCTGACATTTTTGTCCCCTATCATTTTCCATTTTTCGACAAATTTCATTTTCGTAAAAAATCTCGTTCCTCTGATTTTATGTCAATTGTTTTCAATTTCGTAGTAGTTCATTTTACTCCCACATTCGATAGGAGATTAATATGCTCGAATAAATTCAGGTATAAGTACCCGCTGGTAGGAAAATCAACAAACAAGTATTTTAATAACGAAACTCCATATAACTTCGCTTATTCTTAGGAGATAGATTAGGTGTAAGGGAAGTTTAACTAAAGATAATAATTATATACTACTAACCTCCTTTTTTGAAAAATATAAAACAAGGGTGTTTAAATAATATAAATTTTAAATAATTAATTTAAAAAATAGTTTAATAATAAATATATAATGAAGGACGTTGAAACATGTTTTATATAATATAAATTTTAAATAGTTAATTTTAAAAATAGTTTAATAATAAATATATAATGAAGGATGTTGAAACACGTTTTATATAATATTAATATTTAACAGGGGTGTTTAAATAATATAAAATTTTAAATAATTAAATTTAAAAAATAGTTTAATAATAAATATATAATATAATTTTTTAAATAATTAATTTAAAAAATATTTTAATAATAAATATATAAGGAAGGATGTAACATTTTGTGAAGATTTTTTCTTGTGTTTAGATGTATTTACGATTATTTTGACTAGATTGGAGGTGAATTTGACCCTCATCCTACCCCTCTTTCTATAAATAATTGCTTGCAGTATCTAGTTGAGGTGTGATAGCTCATAGGGTAGAGCTTAATTGGCACATTCTAAGCATTGAGTCAAATGATGCTAATTAAAAAAGTGCTATCATAACCTGATATACCACGAGGTTAAGTGCGAGTTTGGGTTACCTCCCTTGGTCTAAGATATTGAATAAAGATCTTATCATTACTAGATCAATTTTTTTATTTTGGGTTGTGGTTCAAAATAATATTTCAACAATGGACAATATCATGCAAAAAGGATTCTAGATTCTTAATAGGTGTGCACTTTATAAAAAAAGATGCAAAATCAAAGTGTCATCTGCTATTGGATTATCCCTTTTCTTATCAAGAATTGAGGATAATCTTATCCAAATTTAAAATATATTGGATTCATCCAACCTCTATATTAGATAGTCCTTCAATGGCACCCTCCTTTTATTCAAAAAATCCTTAATAAGTTATGGTAACTCACATTCTCACTTTTCTTGGGGTGTTTGGTAGTCACTTGTCTTGTCTCTTCTCTCCTTTTTCATGAATTAACTCTTGAGACCCCTTTAACCAGGGTATATTAATAGTTATTATACATATAATTCTAGAGTTATTTAATTTACTTAAGAGTTGTTGTATTTACTTTATAATTATTTTATTTTACTTAAAAATTATTTAAGAATCATTTTATTAATTTAGGAGCTATTTTATGCTTTTGATTTTTTAAAAAGTGGCATATATGTTTTGAATTTTGAAATGGTGTAAACTAGCAAAATATGTATTTTTTATTATATTTTATGTTTACTAGTTTTTTATAAATTAACACTATAATTTAGTTGCTGATAAAATGGTGAAAAATGAAGTTGCATGGAACGTCAAACTTTTTATAGTAATTTTTTTTTTTTTTCTTTCAAAATTTTTGTATGTATTTATAACTTGAAACTTTATGTTTTTTAAAATGTTATTTACATTAGAAAGAGTTATTGAAACTTTAAGTTTTTGAGATAATTTTTTTTTTTGGTAAATTGGACTCAAATGGTGCTCCATATATTTTTAGCCAACAATTTTAGTTGAAAAAGTTGTGGAAGTATCTAACTTAGCTAGAATGAATCTTACTAGATCATATGTTTGACCAAAATTTATTTTTAGTTAGAAATACTTAAATTCAGTTGTGCTGATATGTTGGCTGAAAGTGTGATACAGCTTTGTGATTTTACCCTTGAGTGTCTTTAATGTATACAATGAATTCATGATGATAACATATATGTCTCCTATGATAATATATTTATATAATATTATTATCCTACTTTTAAAATAATATAAATATACTAATGTAAATTTGTTGATACAATAATATACATACTTCTTCATTTAGTATTTGATACTTTAATTTTATTTACCTAAGATTTACATTTTTACTTCATGACTAATTCAATATTTTTATTTTTATTTTTTTAATTTGAAATAACTCTTATAAAGAACTCTCAAAAAATAAAAAATAACAACAATCAATATTTGCTAATATTTTTAACTGATTAGTATGAATTAAAATTTCTAACATATTGCAACAAAATTAATTTCAATAGACTTACTAAAATGATTTGTGAAAAACTAATTCTTAAATGAAAATATAACAAACATAAAAATATAAACAACTTTCAAAATATTATAATTCACAAAAACATTCAATGGACAAATATTTCTATTGTCCATGTTTTTTTTGATATGCAAGGAGAGTATTTTATTAAGTATAATATCATAGTATCAGAGCTACAAGCATATGTAATGCAGGTAAAGTTTTTTATTACCAAACCAGATATCCACCTGACCATCAAATTTACCTACTAAAGACCAATATATAGAGAAACCACCCATCCAAAGCCTCAGATGCCTCGACTAGAGAAAGTCACAGCAAAAATGCCATTTTAATGACTATAAACAAAGTTCTATCAGAATTAGCAAAAAACTACACCAACCCTCGCAGGCCCAAAAATCTCATACTGTAGCCCAACTTACAAAAATCCATTCAATGCTGCAAATTCTTCAAAGTCCTTTATCCAATCAATTCCACCAACCACCATCTCCCAAAGATTTTTTTGAGAAATTCTACAGCCACCACCACAATCATCTAGTGCCTCATAAGGATCGACCCACACAAATCTAGGAGGAATGGAAAAATCTTCACTGTCTCCTCTGAGCGGAGCCACTCCAAATCACATGGCCTCGAGCAACCCTTGCCTTTAATCACCACACTGAGAACCTCGTCCACTCCTTCTACCAAGTCCTCCCTGACCATTTTGACCAGCAACCCCTTCGCTTCTGCCTTGGGAACTTTGTTGTCCAGGAGAGAAGCCAAAAACCAAGAAGAAACATGCAGATTATCCCTCCCGTACTCCTTGCTTTCTAAATGTCCAGAACCCATAATCATCTTCACGGCCAAAATGACCAAAGGATCATAATTTAGCAAAATACGCTTCAATCTTTGATTGGTAATCTCCCTGAAAGAGGTTTGTCTCGCCTTTGACCACAAAAAAATTGGCATGTCTGCCCCAAATCTTGTGAGGCCTTCCACTGAAACCTCAATTACGAATTTAGAACACTTTGCCATCGCCAACCCTACTTCGTCCACACCCAGGAAGAAGGAAAGGGAGAGCTTACGAACTCCATTTCGCACCTACAAAGAAAACTTTAGTGAAAAAAGACAAGCCAACAATAAATAAATCTCAATCACTGGACTGCGCCATCCTACGCAAATGGTATGCCATCCAGCTTGCAAAATATCCTTGCCATGAGGAGTAAATCCTTCATGCAGTATGCACTCATCACAATACATGGAATAAGGTGTCGTAGCTATCCTCATCTATCCTCTGTACACCTTATGAAAAGACATTCATTAGTCGTCCCTTGCCATTATCATTGCCAACTCAAACTTCCTTACCCCAACGGCCCTACCACCATGGCATCGAATGCAACCCCCCTCCGCTAGCTTGGAGAGGCGTCTACCCTTCCACCCACATTTCTATTGTCCATGTTAATAAACATGAATAGTAGACAAATTTATGATATTCAAATTTAAGATCATTTTGTTTCTTTTTTTTCTTTCATAAATTTTTTTTTTTTTATTAAATTAAAAATACTAAACAATAATGATTCTCCCCATTAAACTATAATCATACTTGCACTTCTGAGACTCTAAATAAAATAATGAATGAATATTAAAAAAAACAAAATGTCAAGCCATGATCATATATAAAGATTGTTCAACATAATTAAATATTTTTAAAATTACTATCTAAAAATTATTTAATTTTTTATTTATTTAAGAGTTATTTTATGTCATAACCATATATAAAAAGTAAATACAATTAAATGTTTAAAAAAATTTAAAACTATCTAAGAATTATTAAGTTTTTTATTGAGTTATTTTTATATATATATTTTTATTTATTTAAAAAAAATTATAATTACTATTCTTTTTTAAATATATAGATTATGTTTATAACTATTTTATTTTATAAAGTAAAAATAATTCTCTTCTTATAATTAAATAATATTTTTATAATTAAATATTATAGTATTATATAAAATGTGTTTCAACAACCTTGATTATATATTTCTATTTTTAAATTAATTATTTAAAATTTCATTTTACTTAAACACCCTTGTTATATAGTTTTGTACCCTTACACCCAATCTATCTCCTAAAAACAAGTGGTGTATTTATACGAATTTATTGTTAGTTTTTCCTACGCGGTGTATTTATAGGAATTTATTTGACCATATTTAATCCCTTAGGGAATGTGGGAGTAAAATGAATTGCTACGAAATTGAAAATGACTAATATAAAACAGAGGAATGAGAATGTTTACAAGAATGGAATCCATAAAAAACGGAAATGTGGAAATGACAGAGAACGAAAATGTAGGTTAATGGGGCCCACGGACCTGGCCACTTAAGCACGGTCAGCGCTTAGAGTGTGTCGGTTAAGCTGGCTCCATTGTCACAGACCAATTAAACATTAACCTCCATACATTGGTTGAGCTTAAGGCGTCTAGGGCATTCAAACATCTGCATATTATTCAGGCCGCAATGTTATTGCAAGCTTGATAAGGCCGAACCGAGGTGTTTGAAGGAGGTGCAAGGAGTCGAAGGGAAGGTTTTAGCAGAGGTTGTTTTTGCAGAACTGTGTGGTCCTCACCACATGTGGTTTGAACAGGTGACCATCCATCCTTGGTGCACTCTTTTGACCTCCCACGCATCTACCTCATATGCCATGCAACTCACACAAATTCTACAAATTTGTTACTGCAACAACTCTATTGGGAGGACTATTTATCATGGTATACGGTGGCATGAGTTGAGTTAATGATGCTCATTAAATTGTAAATGCCCATGCCCCTCTTCACTCGATCCAAATCCTTCAAAGCAACATCCACTCCTATTCATGTAATGCGCGTAGATCTATTGTGATCATTTGACTTTTTCGACTCGACTACTTGGAAATGTTTTTTTTGTTAACATTTGTTTATATCTATTTAGCAAATTTTGCTTATAACATTTATTGTTAAACTTTGTAAAATTGTTCTACCCATTTTGTTAATATTCAAAAGGGGTCAAATATTGAATCAAGTGTTGTAAAGGGGGTGGAGGAATAGGGCAGGGAGGGTAGTTTTTTTCTTTTTCTCATAATTTTAAAATGGTAAGTCAAAAAATCAATTGTGAATAGTAGTCGAAAAGTTGTTTTCAAGTCTGATAAACTAGCATCAAGACAATGTGCAAATTATGCTATTAAACACAATTTTTTGTCTCCTCTTGTAAAAGAAAAACTTTTTGTTTCTATGTGCAAAATTAGTCATAAATGATTACTGTATCTTTTGATTAGCTACTCACATTGTGTAATGCTTTTGTAAAAGTGAATATCACTTGCCCATTTCAATTGAAAATGATATCACACTCTATTATAAAGTGTCATTATTCGTTACTTTGAAAAATTGTTATATACACTAAAACTTATAAAGTGCTAAAATTTAGGGGGTAATCAAAGTCATAATCAAAGGGGTCCTTGTGTATTATTTTGCAATATGGATATAATTATAAGTCCATTGAACTTCCATGAATGGAAGCAACCAACAAAGATAAAACTTAAGAAATTATGTTTGCATCATGTCACTATGTGTTTGGAACCCAAATCTACAAGAGTAGCTGAGAAATGAAAGTGACATAATCGTAATGATGAAGCCTATGATACATTGTGTACATTAATTTCAACTAATATTCTCTTCCACATTAACTCTACCACAACACCTAGTTATGCATGGACAACATTAGAAAAAATGTTTGGTAAGCAAGATATCATGAGAGGACATCCATTGGAAAATGAATTGATAAGTCTTAATCCACAAGACTTCAACGCAATCCAAGTATTTTTCAATAATTAAATCTTCTAAGGTTTCAACTCAAACAAAGTGGAATTGAAAAACATGATGAATAACTGGTCCTACGTATCTTGTCAAAATTGGGCCCTCAATATTCATAATTTTCTTCTACTATCGATGCAACGAAGAATGCCTTTGGTGCATGCTATACTATGCCATCACTCTCATATTTTGTTGTTCCTCTCACAAAGGATCAAGACAAATTGATTTAGAGGGGTACAATGCAACATTCAAAGCTACAAGTTCTTATTGCAAAAAAAAAAATGGAAGGACAAAGAAATAAAAACTGATAAAACACAAAAAGTAAAGTATGATTTCAGCAAGAAAACTAGGCATACTAATGATAATTGTATGAAGAAAAGGATATATCACCTTGAGCATCTACTTGAGCAACAAGGAGTTCCTATCTCCAACAAAGAATCTTAATCTAGTTCACCATCTAAAGGAAAAGTATTAATGGCTTCTACATGTTTAGAGATTGATAAATGGGTTGTTGATTAAGGAGAATCACATCATATGTCTCCTTATCTAGAAGTGTACATGTCCTTTTAGCCTTTTGATGTAAACAAAGTACAAGTAGCTAATAACACTTTCATATGTGTTTGTTGTCAAGGTACAATTGAGGTATTCAATTAGAGTATTCCCAATGTCTTGTTTGTTCTTGAATTGGAAAACAACATTCTTTCCATTTATCAACTTATGAAATTTGGAAAGATAGATGATTTTACATCAACTTCAATGACAATTTGAGACTCTCATAGTAGAGAGATTGTTGCAGTGGGTGAGCTTGATCAACTCTCTCATGTTTATACATTTTCACACGCTGCTCCATCGGATTGATACTCACCGATTCATTCTTCCACTATTTCCTACTACATCATAATTTAGAGGTGCTTCATCGAGAGCATCTAGAGGTTCTTTCTAATAGAAGATCACAAGGAGCAAGTCATTATCTTTTGGGAGCCTTCATAATCTATCATCATTGTAATTTCTTGTTATCTTCTCCATTTTGGAGGATACTTTTTTCCACATGGTTTTCTACCTTTTTGCACCCCTTGGGAGAATTTCATTGTACATGTGTAGCTCATCAAGCCTAGTTGTTAGGACCCATCCGTTTGTGTACCCACCTAAGCTGAGCTTAAAGAGGGGTGTTAAAAGTAAAATGGTTATTATTTAATTATTTATTTTACTTTATGTATTAAGCCACCTTATGTGATGATGTGCCACTTGAAGAGGTAGTTGAACTCTTCAAGATTATGTGACATTCCTTATTTTTCACTTGGTGGAACCTTGTTGCCACCTTGAGTTGAGCACTTCTACAATGATTCAAACTCATTTTCATATATGTACATCATTCTCTTTGAGAATTTCACACAATTCCATTCAATTACATTTGCATTGCATTTTTCTGCAGCTCAACCAAGAGCCATCACTTGACTAGTTGATCTTGGCTCTCGCATACTACATGGATAATTAGAATATTGTCTTTAAAAAAGGATCCCCTAATTTTCAGTTGTCAATTTCTAGGGTGTATCTTTAGGGCGGGGCTATTTTTTCTCTCCTTTTACCTATTGCTAAAAAATGAATTCAACTAGTTTTTTTAGCATTAGCTATTGAATTTATTTTTTAAGACCTATAAATTCATTGAACCATCTAATTAAAAAAACGCATTACATCTGATTCCTAATATTGATCAGCTTGTGTATTTAATGAAAATAAAGATTGTGAAATAGTAATTTTCTTTTTGAAAAAGAACAATAGAATTTTCAGAATATGTCTATTTGTGAGCTTCATTAACTCAAAAGTAAAATCATGATAACATGATTGTTTGGACCAATAATATACTTGACCACATTGTACTTGATTAATATCAATGATATCATTTCCATGGTCATCCAATGTCTATCTTGCATTTGTAACTGTCGATATCCAAATTAGAGGACCCAATTCTTTCGTTAGCTCCCCTCTTCTACAAATTCCTCTCCCATCACAACCCTCTCAAATGCATAGCAGCTCTTTGAGCTTCTGCTAGGAAAAATATTAGTTTTCTTTGCAAATAAAGAAGAAAACCAAAATGGTTGTCAAGCTGCTTGGAACTGTCTATGCTTCTTGCAGAAGAATGGTGCTTACATTCCTGATAGAGAAAGATATTGAGTTCAAAATTGTTCCCGTTGATATACTGAAAGGAGAGCAGGGAAAACCAAAGTTCCTGGCCTTACGAGTAGGAGACCTTCATTACGAAATTAAATTTTTCGGTTTTTAGTTGCACAAGGCATTTATGGAGTATGTACACATCTACACAGTCATTAAAGCAAGTTATGGTTTTTTTAATTTGCATGTGTCATGCACCACTCTAGAAATGTTCCAGTGATCCAGGACGGACATCTCTCGCTGTTTGGTAATGATATTAATTTTTTTTATATATGTTTAAGAATTATATAGGAAGTCTACAATATGTCTTTCAATTGCATACCTTCATTTCATTTTATATAGACCGACCTAATTTGGTTAACGAAACTTGTCCCCTTCCTTGTGATATATTTTATTGGGTATACCTTAACCTGAGATTTTCAAGTTTCATTCGATGTATTGACTGTAAAATAAAATAGAAAGGAAGAATTTTAACATTTATAAGGTTAAAGATAGTTTACTGGGTATATAGAGATTTTCAATTTTCATAATCTATAAATAGAATAAAAGAATTTAAATGCTTACGAGTTTAAAAATAGTTTATAAGACAGCAAATTTAAATGTTCACAAGATTAAAGATAATCTAAAAGGCAGCAAACCCCATTTTTCCGATTTTCAAAATGACTACATAAAAAAATTTGATGATCAGCTCCCTCTATATAAACATGATTAGAATGACTTAAATTATCAAATTCCCATATGATATGTTGATTGTATGAAAACGCCTGATATGGGTGATGTAAATTATCACTTTTCTGTGAGATACATTCAATTTATATATTTAGACCTGATTTGGGTAGTGCACATTTTCAATTTGCATGTAATTACATTTATCGTATGTCTTTGACCATTTTGCGGGTATTGAGGATTATCATTTTGGGTAGTTTTTATTCGGAGCTTATGTGGGTGGTGTAGATAATTATCTTCCATGTGATATATTTATCGTATGTCTTCAAAATTTATAGGTTAGTGGTGCATCTTCTATGTGATATATTCACTGTATACATATGAATCTGTTTTGGGTACTATACATATAAATTATGTGCAGACTCAAGGGCTATCATAAGGTGGAACGTAGAGAAATATTCAGGACAGGGGACTTGTCTACTGCGGAAGACTTTGGAGGAGAGAGCATTGATCGAACAATGGCTTGAAGCTGAAAGACAGAACTTTAATCCTCATGGTAATGCATTACTTTATCAGCTTCTCCTCGCTCCAAGGATTAATGTGCCTCAGGACAAGACAGTTATTGAGAGCAGTGCCCTAAAATTGGGGGAAGTGTTAGATGTGTATGAAGAGAGGCTGTCAAAGAGCAAGTACTTGGCAGGGGAAATTTACTGTCTTGCTGACCTGTCGCATTTTCCATTTACTGAGTATATAACGAATGCTACTGATAAGGTTATGGCTATGCGAAGTTACTGAGTATATAACGAATGCATTTTCCATGGAAGAAGGTTTTGGCTATGTGAAGTTATGGATCATGTGACTTATTCTCTTTTAACTGTTTTCCAGTCTGTATTACTGATTAACAGAAATGAAAAGCATGATTATATTATTGATTGACAAGAGTTTTAATAAGCTAAAGGAAGCAAAGGCTTTCTAATGTGCTATTTATTAAGGCAACATATTTAAGGGCAAAGGAGAACAGGGACGATAGCAATAAATTCTTGTTGGCTCTTCGCGAGTGCAAAGGTTGACAAGAACACCATAGAAGCCACGTGAGAATTATTTATTAATGCAGTAGGGTTGGTCAATATAAGCATTAATTAGATGCTCTGGACCACAAAATGGTTATTAGATACTCTGGCTAACTAAACAGTAATTGGATACTCGGGGATAATTAGTCAGCAATTAATTGGAGTACAAGCTGTTAGATAAAGAGTATCTAATGGCATTCCTTAGAGTTACATAATTCTTTTTTCCCAAAAACTATTATACGGATTGTGTGCATGCAATCCGAGTTGTATGGAGAACTTGAGTGGACACTATTACAAATTTAGATTTTATTATAATTTAACATTTTAAAATTGGAGAGTTTGAATAAATTTTCTCTATTAACAAATAAATGGATCAGAAGATCTTTAAATAGATATCATGCTTGGAAAGATGTGTCTCTTACATTGAGACATGACTACATAATAAATATGGCGAATGTGATTAAATATAGTTTAAATTTTTAGCACCCTCCTATAAATTTTACTTTATCACAAAAATTAACTAAATGATGGGGACCACCACTAACAAATACATTTATTAGCTTCCCATGCAGGATTGAAGAATATTTAATACCAATACCTTTTCGAAAATATGCAAACTTATCATTGTTTTGAACACCCTTGATTACCTTTGTCCACTATTATCCATAATAAGATGTCTTTCATAGTTATATAGATAAAATAGGTGAAGTTATAACTTAGGCCTTCTTGATCATTGTACAACCGACCCCTTTGCCCTAGAGATTACTTGCTCAGTAGAGTGTTTGAAGATCAATGGTGGTGATCAAAGATTGAAGTTTGGGCGGCTCCAACACCCCTGCAAGGATATATGGCTAATGTCAGCTCTTGACTACAAGATCGTGAAATCTTGTCATGTGGCCAATGGGACCAAGCACAAGACTTTCTACTTTGCTATGATTGATGATCAACACAAGAAATAGTAAAGATAAATGGTTGTCGGGCATCATTGTTTCAATCCACTTTGACAATGTTAAATATGAGATAGTGTGAAATGATGACAAGTGTCTAAAGATCATTGCAACTCAAAGACACTATGCATCACATCTTAAGTTTTCGAGCACAAACAGAGAATGTGTTAATAGACAGAATGATGACAATTGGCAATCATTCATTGCATCACGTAGCTCATATGTGATGGTAGGAAGTCGTCGTTGTCACAATTCCCACTCATTTAATCTTATTGAATGTCAACCTAGGGGTGTTTGAAGCTATTTGTGGTAAGAGTTGGATCAGTTCTTGGGGGATTTTGTTGGTTTTGGCTCGATTAGGAGTGTTTCAGAGTGATTTTTGCTTAATCGAGAGAATTTTTGTACTACACCTATTTAATCAAAAGAATATCTATTATATTCTCCTATTTCCTGAATTATTCTAAATAACCTTTTAAATGGAAGTAAAACAAAAAGGGTTTATTACTAGTCAACTTAGATTAGGAGAGAATGAAAGATTAATCTTATCTACCTTGTTGAAATTCTAAGATCTGAATAAAATTGAACTAATTGCTTTTTAGAAATAAACTATTCCATTCCACACTTCACTAAATTGAAAGGTAATTGTTCTTGTTTGTACAAACTCCATTAAAATGATACTTCAGAATATTTCAGATCTATAACTGATTCCCAATTGATAAAATCAGGGAAAAATATAGATAGTGAAATAAGCTCTAGTCTAAGATTCTCTCTAATACTTAATTAATGCAATGATTCTAACTTTTAAGAATGTTGACTTTAAAACATAGCAATATCAAATGAATTGAACAATTAATAGAATCACCTCACTCAAAAAATGTGCTAAAAAGAATCCAACATAGCTTTGAGATCAATTTCTTCCATTTTTTATTTCCAGAGAATTTTCCTAGAAAGGGACGAAATACAAAGAAAAGTAATTCTAATTTAAAACAAAAATAAAATTACATGAGAAGGATCAAGAAGCTTGATACGATCTAACATCCAACTGTGTTGGGACTGGATATAAATATCCATCTTTATTTCAAAAATAGAAGATAAGCGGAAAAATTAATCTAAACCTATTCTAAAAGATATCCTAGTACATAGGAACATATTTGGTGAAGATCCTCATAACTGCCTTTAGTTGCATTGATTTTTAGATTCCTAAACTTATCATGCTTGGCTAGAACTTGAGTTGTAGTTGGTAGAGTCTTCATTTGGCGTGATAAGTCAAGAAGGAGATCAGTGGATAACAACTCATTCGAAGATGAGTCACAAATAATCATCCATTCATCACTTTAAAAATAAAAACGATTATCATTGAGCCAAGAAATAAATATCAACTCTAGTTGCATAATAAAGGTGCACATATCATAAAGCATTCATGGATTAATCACCATACTAATCATGCATTAAACAAAAATAAGCATTAATATTGACCATTCATAATCTAAGTCTTAATACTTCATTAAGTCTATAAATGTATACACAAAGGAAAATATTATGAGTCTTAAAGCCAAATTATAAAGTATTAAAAAAGTAAAACTTAATGATTATGAGGTCTTTACTAAGCCTCATCACTCTCCTCCTTCTGTACTTAACCATACCCTCATGGTTTATCTGGGTGGAATATGAATTCCCATGTTCAATGATTCAATCCAAAGAGCACAATCAAACACTCTTCTGTATCTTGTTATAGTTCTCGTGGCTACAAAAAATCCATTATTCTTTTCTAGTTTTTCATACCATGCTCTGAGGACTTCGGCCGGTATCTGTGAAGGTGCATTAATTTTAGGTGCAGGCATGATAATGATAGGCATTCTGAACCTCATACCAATCCATAATTCTTGTTGCTCATGAATCAAAGTGATTACATGTCTTACACATGTCAAGCTCCATCTGATATTATTTGGTGATATTGGCTCTCTCCTTTTTTCTTGATCTAGAAGTGATCTGAATATTTCTTCACATGCCTGGATAGCCATAGGAGGAAGAGTTCCCTCAATATTTTGAAAAAATTGTGATGCTTTCTAACAGATTACTGACATAAAGGGTGATATCATTCCTCCTAGAAATGGACTTGAATTTGTTAATGTAATTGATTGATTTTGGATACTCATGTCTCATTGGCAAGCCATATGTTTATTGTATCCTTTTGTATTCTTCCATTCTTTTTGACCATTCAACATGATTTTTTAATAAGAAAACAAAGGATTTAATTTTAATTTCACCAATAAAAACATTAAGTAGTGAATCATCATTGGTACCCATGAGGAATCCATGTTGGAAGAATTCACACATTTGATTTTGAATATTTGAACAACTGTTAAAATAACAATTCATGAAATCATAGTTTGTCCAGAAGTTAGTAGGTCCTTTTAACACAATCTGATTCAACTTCCATTTAGCTCTCTAAGAAACAACCCATACACTCCAAAAGGCTTTCTGGTGCAAACTAAGGCGAATGCAATATCTACAATTTGGATTACCCTTTCCTTAGCCTCTTCCTTTTCCTTTATAACTTTATCCAAATTTTCTTGGAGTTCCTTATTAAGCTATTTATATTTCATGGTTGTTCAGGAAAGGTATCTAGGTCATGTTGTTTTCTCCTTATGTTGTTCTCTACGTGGTGGTAGAGGTAACCTATTGTGAAGTTGTGATTGTACCTTCTCCTCTGCATTATCCCTTGTTTCTAATTCTATTTTCAACCTTTGGATTTCTCTATCTTTTTGTTCATTCTCAATGGTTGTTTGGGTCATATTTTCGTTTGTTTCTTTTAACTATGAAAACAATTGATTGACTTTCATTTCAAATTGTTCTTTCGACTCCTTTGTTTGTGTTTGATACTTTGATGTCTCTTCATCTCTTTGCCTTAATTTCTCCTCAGAATAACAAATTATTCTTTTTAAACTCTTCTAATTCTTTTTCTAATTTGGACATTCTGAGAGCAATTTGAATTTGCTCTTCTTCTTTTTCCTCCAAATTTTCACTATCAGAAAATGTCTCTTCTTCTTCTATTGGCTTCTTTCCTTCCCTATGAATCAATACTTCTTCATTATGTTGAACCACTTCTTCTTTAAGAATTTCTACATTTGGCCATTCAATTTCTTGAAATATTTCTACATTTGAGATTTCAACGTCATATTCAGTTTCCATATTTGATACATTAACATTCTGAGAAGGGGAATCATGAACTGACAAATGCTCATCTTGAAAAGGGGAATGATGGGGTGACACATGGCAGGTTGGTTGCTTTTGGTTGGTCAAAGTCAGAGGTGGGCCAGAGCTCGGTAGGAGCTCGAATGGCTTACCGCCATACCACGAGGCGAAATGATCAAGGTTGTGGTAGTGCAGTAGATGGCAGTGTGAGCTCGGGCGAGCTCACCGCCATACCGTGACGAGGTTGTTTGAGCTCGGCGGTAGCACGGTGGAGGCAAAATGTGCTTGAGACTTGGTTGACCGAGTTGGATCGATTTGACCAACAGTTAGTAGCGATAGGCGAATGGAATGGTGACACGTGGAAAGTTCTTTGAGATCCCATTGGCTAGAGAGTTATTTCCTGATTGCGATAGAGCTGTATTATTGATGGAAGGTTGATGGATGCATCTGGGCCGAGTTAATGATTGCGTGGCTCGATGCAACTGTATAAGCGATGCATGTTATCAGGGAATGGTCGATGCTTGTAGGTGGATAATTAATTATCCTATTGATCATTGCAGGAAAGGATGGGCTGAACAGGTATGCACATGGTGTAAGATTATAACTAATATTGTGTGCAGTTCGAGACAAATGATGAGCAATATCAGAGAGAGGCTGAGAGTGTTCGAGCTGTTCAACAGTGAACATTTTGACTCTTAGATCTGATAACATGTGAACCTATGGAGGTCGAGTGGCTGGGATGGCTATGAGGCTGGCTATGATAGTCTTTGAGAGGAGCTGAAGGGAATCTACATAGTATGTCATGAGGACATTGTAACTGTGTGATGATTCCATTTCTGTGTTTCCAGTATTCTTTCTCCAGATGAGAAAGATGTAATATCCTGAAGAGTATAGCTCTGGTTTGTATTGTAACCATTTTAGTTACTAAATAATACAAATGAGTTGAATGTTTTGGAGGTGGGGTTTTTTACCTAAAAAGGGTTTCCCCACGTATATTTGTGTGTCATTAGTTTTGTCTTTCATGGTTATCTATTTGTGTTGAATCTATTATTTGTTTGCATCCACTTCTCTCAGAGGATCAATGGGGGATCAGCTGTGCCTATTTTTGCTTTATGGCATGGTTGGTTGTGTCTTTGTTGTGATTTTGGATTGAAATCACTAAGGCACTGATGTCTTAGATGCATATCTTGATGACATAACCGAATGCATATCCCCAAAAAGTGGTATCAGAGCCAAAATCTTGTTGCTCGTGATACCATTATGTGGTATTAAAGCATGTTTTATGGAGGTCGAGGATTGATGATACCAACCAGTGGTATCAAAGTCTTCTCCTGGTTGTTGAAGTTCTGGGTTTTCTCCTATGATGATTTCTTAGCTTGGCAAGCTTGAGGAAGTCTGGAGAAAACGGTTGGTGATTGATCCTTCAATGAGTGGAAGTGTGTGCTTCTTTGATTGAACACACAGTTTGAAAGACGTTGGAGATGACTGGAGTTGATCATGTTGTGGCAATGTGATGTGGAGCTTCTGGCTGGTAACAAAGTTCCTGATGCAAAGGGCGTGAGGTGTTTTCATGGCTGAGTTGCAATGAAGCATGGTGTTCATACTGGGTGTCTGTGTGAGAGGCTCCCTAGCAGTATGGGCTTGCTTGTGTTGTTGTTTCAGCCATGGAAATGGTGTGCTTGTGATGGGTGTTCTGACTTAGCACTAAAGGCATTTTGCTCTGCTGCTCTGATTGCATGGAGGCTATGAAGTGACCTTGGTGGTCTACAACTTCTGGATAGCCTGGCTCTCCCATTTGCTAGTGCATGAGTGATGGCTTTGGAACTGGTATGAAATGGACCTGTTGTTCCTGTGTGCCTATTTCTTGCACTTGCATGGTTCAAATTCATGTCTTTGGCTCTGGAGGTTTTGTGTAGATTTTCCTAAAAAATCTATGATGCATATTCATGTTTCTTTTCATTGTTCTCATTAACTGTGATGGTTGTGTG
Organism: Sequoiadendron giganteum; assembly: GCA_007115665.2. Lineage (NCBI taxonomy): Eukaryota > Viridiplantae > Streptophyta > Pinopsida > Cupressales > Cupressaceae > Sequoiadendron > Sequoiadendron giganteum. The sequence goes on along the minus strand of CM021107.1, from coordinate 591,307,119 downwards.
CAGACTCCTGGGTCATCCAGATGAGCAATGAAGATGGAGATGCGTGGGTGTTTTATAAACACTGTGGTTTTGCAGGTTTTACACGGTCAAGAGAAAACTTGCGTTGTGTGGAGTTGTTGTCTGCTATTTTCCAGATCCTAGTTTTTTGGGGTGTGACTGGATGAGATAGTTGTAGCTCGACATGTCTTAGAGGAGGTGTGTTGTCTTCTCTGCATAAGAGTGTGGCTATGTGTTTACTTTCAACATTCTTATGGTGTTGCTTGTTGGTTACCTAGACTATGGTGCTTGGTTTGTGGATGTGACTAAAAAATTGGATCTGTTGCTGATCTGGTGTTTGAGTCATGATTGTTTGCTTTGGTTGTTCTCTTTGATTATCTCATTTTTGCAGTTTCTAGTGCAATAATAGATTTGCAAGTTTTTTTTGGTTGCATCCATGATTTGTGCAATATTGTGGGTTGTCCTTACCTACATGTTTGTTGTGAGACAACTCGGAAGTGGACTATCAATATCCACAAGGTTGTAAGTGTGTGGTGCAAATCTATTAGCTGACCTTGTCCGTGGTCACTTGTGCATTGGCATGGTTGTTTTGAGATGAGAGGAGGAATGGCGTTTGAGTACCTGAATAGTCAGTGATGGGGACCTGAAGCATGTGAATCATGGTGTCAAGGAGAGCTGGATACATTGGCTAGTGCAAGCTTTTGATAGTGATGGGGTGGTCATTCATGGTGCTTGGAGAGCTCAGTGTTACAGTTTAGTGGGAGCTTTAGCAGTGAATGTGGATTCATCACTTGGTGATGAATGCTCTTCTTTGGTGTTGCAGAATTTGCATTTGTGTGGTCACTATTTGAAGATGTACAACATCTTGGAGCCATGAAGGACCTTGGTAGTCTTTGGCTGAGATGTTGGTGGTGCTTGACAGGTGATGTTGGTTTAGAATTTGTTTTCTTTATGTCATGGAATACTCTTGCTTGTGCATTAGTGTTCTGGCATGTGGCTTTTCTCTTGAAGACCATGTACATTTCACTTGAAGCATGGTATCTCCTAAGGGGATGTGTAGATCATGGTGTCATGATAAGTTCTTGTCATAGGTTTGGAGCTTTGACAGTGGTCTGGGGTTTCTCTTTGCTTTGAGTACATTGGTCATATGTTGGAGGACTTCATGTTTATTGCAGTGATGCAGTTTGGAGTTAGCATGAGATGACAGGTGCTGGTGCTCATGGATGCATGGAGAATAAGGTGAGGCTGGAATTCTTTTGAGAATGTTGTTCTTACAGCTGAAAGTCCGAAAAGCCTGCACCTTGGTTGAATGTGAATTCAACAGAGACCTTGAAGGAGAATGCTCTTGGATAAGTCACGGTGACTTGTATATCTTGGATGAGCATGTTTTCTTTTCTCCTTGGTTTGCTCAGTAGTGTTCCTGTGAAAGGTATTTACCCATTATACTTTTCAGGTGTGTTATGCTTTATCTTTCATGGATATGAATCTTGAGTTGTTTTAGATTCTAGAGGATTCATAATGAAAGGTGGACAACATAGTTTATCTCCTTGTGCTTTTAAGGATTGACAAGAGATGGTGTATGGGTTAGTATGATCTTCTTGGTGCCTACATCCATGGTTTTTTTGGGTGTTGTTATGGTTTTTCCTTTGGGATGTATGAAGATCATTCTTGACACAGCTGGCATTTAGAAATGTATGTAGGAGGATGCTACATGTTCTGATTTGCAGTTTCTCTATAATCTGGTCTTGTTCTTCCTGATTGTTCTTTTGACTTTAGATGTGGGTTGCCTGTGTGGTGTCGGGCTGGTCAAAATTAGTGGTCATGTCTTTTCACTTGGGTGATGACACGAAGGTGCCTGTGCTTCTTTCTTCAGTTAGGTTTGGAGGAGTTTGGAAGAACTGTGGAAGACAGTTGAGAGAAACATTTCTTGTAGCAAGTGGTTGTAGGTGTTGCAAATCAGTGTGGATGTTCCTTGGAACTACATGGTTACACTTTTTGTGTAGGGGTTGGTGGAATTGGTATGCCTGGATCATGTGTGATGGTGCTTTGGTTGCATTCATCTGGACAGTACCCTTGCAGTGGGAGTACCTGGACGTGTTTGGTTTTTTGACTGGTTGACAAAAGGTGCTTGTTTGCTGCTGAGATGGGTGGTTTTATGATCGCATGAGTCTGCTACTGGTGGTCATACCTTTGAGTTATGGGTGGTTGGATGTTTGAGCACGAGTTGTGGGTGTTAGTTTTCAATTGCGTGGTTTGATCGGTTGGATGAGGGCAGTCAGTTTTATGGTTGTTGTTCTAGCTGGTTGGTTTCTTGTTCTGGAGATGGTTTGTTGTGCTTTGTTGTTGTTGTTGGTTTGGTTCCTTTTCCACCTGTAGGATCAAATTTTTTTTTTCTTGAGACTGGTGCATATACACCTTGGCGTGCTCTTCTTTTCTGTTCTGGATGTTTGGATCAGTTACCTGAGATAGTGGACATTTTTTATGTCGTTGCAGGGGTCTTGGTTGGAGCGTGGAAGCCTGGTTTTGGTCCTTGTTCGGATGTTTGGAGGAAGCCTGAAAGTTTTTGGCAAGTGGGAGATTGTTGGGAAATCTGCCTCAACTTTCTAGTCAACCCATTTGAAGACTTAGGTGATTCCTTCTTGTTTCGTGCATTTACCACGACGGCTTCGACTAGTTTTGGTGGTTACCGCCATACCACAGGTGGTGGGTCAACTCACCATGGTAGCACGGTGAGACCGCCAACGTTGGTCTTGGCAGTTACCACCATACCACAAGCGGTGGATCAACTCACCATGGTAGCGCGGTGAGACCACCTACGGTTGGGTCTGGCAGTTACTGCCATACCGCGGCCAGTCAAGTGACTGACCATGGTGGCCACGGTAAGACCACCAGCAGCATGGCTAGCAGTTACCGCCATACCGTGGCCAGTCCAGTGACTGACCTTGGTGGCCGTGATAAGACTGCCAACAGCTTAGTTGGCGGTTATCACCATACCACGGCTAGTCAAGTGGTTGACTACCATAGCGGCAGTAAGACCGCCATACCACGAGGCATGTTGGTCTAGGTTATGGTAGCATGGTAGGAGCTTGGATGTGCTCAAGGTAGAGTCTGACTGAGTTGGACTCAGTGTCAGAGCGGCAGGTGAATGACAGGGCGACATGTGGCAGGTTGGCTTCTTCTGGTTGGTCGAAGTCAAAGGTGGGCTAGAGCTCGGTAGGAGCTCGACGATAGCGCGGTGGAGGCAGAATGTGCTCGGAACTCAGTTGACCGAGTTCGATCGATTTCACCGATAGTCAACAACGATAAGCGAATGGAATGGCGACACATGGAAATTTCTTTGAGATCCCATTGGCCAGAGAGTTATTTCCTGATTGTGATAGAGCTGTATTATTGATGGAAGGTTGACAGACACGTCTGGGCCGAGTTAATGATTGTGTGGCTCGATGTAGCTATATAAGCGATGCATGTTATCAGGGAATGGTCGATGCTTGCAGGTGGATAATTAATTATCCTGTTGACCGTTGCAGGAAAGGATGGGCTGAACAGGTATGCACATGGTGTAAGATTATAAATAATCTTGTGTGCAGTTCAAGATAGATGATGAGAAATATCAAAGAGAGGCTGAGAGTGTTTGAGCTATTCAACAGTGAACATTTTGATTCTCGGATCTGATAACATGTGAACCTGGGGAGGCCGAGTGGTTGGGCTGGCTGTGAGGCTGGCTATGACAATCTTTGAGAGGAGCTGAAGGGAATCTACATAGTATGTCATGAGGATAGTGTAACTGTGTGATGATTCCATTTATGTGTTTCTAGTATTCTTTCTCTAGATGAGCAAGATGTAATATGTTGAAGAGCATAGCTCTGGTTTGTATTGTAACCGTTTTAGTTACTGAATAATACAAGTGAGTTGAATGTTTTGGAGGTGGGGTTTTTTACCTAAAAAGGTTTTCCCCACGTATATTTGTGTGTCATTAGTTTTGTCTTTCATGGTTATCTGTTTGTGTTGAATTTGCTATTTTTTTGCATCCACTTCTCTCAGAGGATCAATGGGGGATCAACTGTGCCTGTTTATGTTTTATGGCATGGTTGGTTGTGTCTTTGTTGTGATTTTGGATTGAAATCACTAAGGCACTGATGTCTTAGATGCATATCTTGATGACAAAACCGAATCCATATCCCCAACAATTGGTATGTAATTGGGAAAGATTGAAGGTCTTGATAATGTATTCTAGGATTGAATTCAAAGGTCTAGAGTCACTTAGGTGTTGAAGTTGCACAAAATGCAATGTTGTCATTGTAATATTGTCAAAAAACAATGCAATTTTTAAATAATATAAAGGGTGGTAGGTTCAAAATTTAGTTATAGGCGTTGGGGGGAGTTGTTTGTCATTGCAAAGGGTTTAAACAACTTCCATTGGCTTGAAGGAGGGTGGATTTTTTTTACTTTGAAACCCATTTTTATAATCAAGAATGTTGTTTCCAGAAATTCATTGGTTTTTTGCACTTTCCTGCACCTGTATGGATCTGTACAACCTCCCCTTGATACAAAACTAATAGAATGTTGTAGGAACATGTTTTAATTCTCAAATGCATATGTTTTGAGGGTTTAATAGTACGTTTAGAGGGAGCAATTGATAATTTTTTGAAACTGCACATTTCAAGCCAGTCAAGGGTTTGAGTCGGATCTAAATTATGAAATGACCATCCCACCTACTGTTATGAATTTTTTCTTGGTGGGATGGCATGTGCACTGTTATAATAGGGTCTTTTATTGTTTAAAATTCTTTGGAATGAAGTTAATGAAAGTAGGATGGGGTACTTAGACTGAAGCAAGCACTTTTCATGTGAATTTGAGGAACCAAGGAGTGATTTTGAAAAAATGTCAAAGGAGTGGTCTATGTAATGAAATTTTGACCTTATGCAGGGTATTTTAAAATTTTTTGATGCTTTGGGATGGTCTGGAAGGGCCCGGGTATATGAGTTTCTATAAACCCTTCCCTTTTGCGTTTAAAATGAGGGTTTTTGCTTTGGAGGCTAAGTTGAGCATTTGAAGTCTTGAAACCTAGAAAGTCTTTTGTTTTAAGACCTAAGTAAAAAATTTTTTTGGGTTTGGTGGTCTGGTGTGAAGTTTTGAGGGTTGTCTCTTTGAAAATTTGCCTAATTTGAGGCATAAAAGAGTGAAAAGTCAAAATTTGGAGCACTCAGTGCAAAGGAAGTATATCTAGTTTTCTAGAATGTTGTGTTTAACCTTGAAATGGGTATCTGAATCCATTATATTTTCGTCAGGTGTCTTGAAGAATATTTGAGTTAATGGCCAAAAATTGAGTCTGCACTACTACTAGGATTTAAGGGTGAAAGTGGGGAGTCATGCTTCTGATTGTTGTCACACTTTGGAATTTGTTTGAGTTGTTTTAAAAGATCATTTTAATCTTGTTAGATGCCTCTTGAAGGCAATTTGACACCTTGGATGAGTTTGAGGCTCCTGAATCTGCATCAAAGTGGTATTAGAGCATCAGGGAGTAGGTTTTGTTTGCATTTTGCAAGTTGTGAAGAGGAAGGAAGAAGTGAAGAATTTAGTATTCAAATATTCCTCCAAATAACAAAGATATGGCTAAAGAGATGAAGGAGATGAAATACAAACATGCTAGAGATATCAAAGAGTTTGAGGAAATAATTATAGCCTTGGAGACAAACAAAAGAAGGGATGTGGAAGAGACTGAGTCAGATGAAGAGGAAGATGAAGAGTTTGAAGATATGGAAGAAGAACTTGACCTAGAGGATCAAAGAATTGCAAATCTCTTGAAGGTAGTTAAGAATGACAAGCATAAGGTAAATATTGATGTTCAAAAGTATGGCGGGAGTTTAAATGATGAATAGTTACTTGATTGGATTGTTGCATTAGATAACCATTTTGAGTGTGATGAGGTTCCTGAGGAGCAAAGGGTAAAGATTGCAAAGACAAAGTTGCAAGGCCATTCTTTGGTATGGTGGGATTATCTTCAATCAGAGAGAAGGAAGCAAGGAAAGTCCAAAATTACCTCATGGGACAAGATGGTATCAAAACTCAAAGGTAAATTCTTACCCAAGGATCATCAAGTTCAAATGTTTAAGAAATTGCAAGGTTTAAGGCAAAAGGAAATGGACATTAAATCTTATACTAAAGAATTTTATAAATTAAGTTTGAGGTCTAGTCATCATGAGAATGAGGATGAAATTTTTTATAGGTATATGGGTGGTTTGAGGTTTAATATGCAAGATGAATTGTTTTTGGCTAACCCTAGGAATGTAGAGGAATGTTACCAAATGGAAATCAGGGTGGAGGAGAAAACGAAGACAAGACAAGACAAAGTAGTTAGAGGCCGAGGTAATGCATCAAGAGGTAGAGGATCCTTCCCTAGTTCAAGGATAAAAAAAATGAGAGTCAAGGATATGCCAAGAAGGAGCAAGAGCAATCTAATTTCAGAGGTGGATGGAGAGGCACAAGAGGCAGGTTTGGTGGAGGAAGAAATGCAAATACCTTTCTAGGTAGATGTTATACTTGCAATGAATTTGGCCATCCATCCTACAAGTGTCCTGAGAATATTGGTGCTTCATCAAGTGGAAGTAAGGGTGAAAAGAGAGTTCACCTTGTGTAAGAGGATGAGGAGGAAATTTTTTGTTCACCCAATCGCCCTATAGACCCTGAAGTTGGAGAAGCCTTGATTCTTCAAAAAACAACTTTTGAAGAAATCCAAACAAGTGGAGCCATTGCATAGGAAAAGGTTATTAAAAACCACTTGTAAGAGTAAGGGATAGGTATGTAGAGTTGTGGTTGATTCTGACTCAACTGAAACTATGGTTTCATGTGAAATGGTGAACAAGATAAACTTGAAAAGAATTCCTCATGAGTTTCCTTACAAGGTATCTTGGATAAGTGATGGTCAATATTTGTTAGTAAATGAGTAGGCTATTGTAGATTTCTAGATTGGTGAATATAGAGACAGTGTTATTTGTGACATTCTTCCACTGGACTGTTGCCACATACTCCTTGGAAGACCTTGGCAGTATGATAGGTGTGCCATGTATGATGGAAGAGAAAATAAGTATACCATAATGAAAGATGGTCATAAGTTTCTTTTGACTCCTTGGGTAGAAGATGAGAAAGGTAAGGAAAAGGTTATAATGTGTGGGAGCAAGGAACCTATGTGTGTTATGAAGGAAAATAAAACTTCTAATTTTTTGAACCATTCTAAGTTTGATAATGTAGGGGTAGTAGGTATAAAGATTGATATAGCAGCAAAGAAGGTAATGGCACCAAGTTTGTGTGAAATTATTATGGTAGGAACCATAGAATGTCCTATAAATGGGAATAAGGTTGGAAAATTGACAAGACCTATAGATACAATGATACAAAGTTCTAATAAAACAGTGATCAGGAAGGTTGGAGGGACAGTGAAGATAGGACAAAAAGAACATGGCAGTGAAGACACTTGTAAGAAAGGAAGAACTTTAGGAAGGAATTCAATGCATGAGACTGCTAAATTTTGTTTATGTGTAGGTACAGGTGATTGGATACAAGTAGTTTCTGAAACAAGAATGAAGAAAGAGCAAACCTTAGGTCTGAGTGTACAAACACAGTCCTATGGAAATGTGAGCACACTTCCAAGTGCAGGACAATTTGGAGTAAAAGAACTGAGATAGTGGAAGGGGATTATTGATCCAAAATAATGTATGGTGGATGGTGGGGTTGGTATCAACCTCCACTCATGGGACATGGGTTCCTTTTAGGGGGGTTGTATGGTGCAGGGGCACCTACAACCATTATTCAAAATATGTCTTGGTAATGGTTAGCCATAAAGTGTTTGGGTGAGTTTAGGAGTTTTAGAGGTTTTTTCATAGCATTTCAAATAATTTCTAATAGACCATTCCTTCATGTAATTAGGGAGTTTTTGTGTCTTGGTGGTTAATGTGCACAAATGCACTTTTACATTGAATTGTGTCAAGACATGGATTTGTAAGCCTTGAAGGAAAAAGATTGAATTGGTATGTAATTCGGAAAAAGTGAAGGTCTTGATAATGTATTAGGAGTGAATTCAAAGGTCTAGAGTCACTTAGGTGTTGAATTTGCACAAAATGCAATGTTGTCATTGTAATATTGTCAAAAAATAATGCAATTTTGAAATAATGTAAAGGGTGGTATGTTCAAAATTTAGTTATAGGTGTTGGGGGGAGTTGATTTTAATTTCAAAGGGTTTAAATAACCTCCATTGGCTCGAAGGAGGGTGGATTTTGTTTACTTTGAAACCCATTTTTATAATCAATAACATTGTTTCCATAAATTCACTAGTTTTTTGTACTTTCCTGCACCTGTACGGACTTGTACAGCCTCCCCTTGATACAAAATTAATATAATTTTGTAGGAACGTGTTTTAACTCTCCAATGCATCAGTTCTGAGGGTTTAATAGTATGTTTAGAGGGAGCAATTGATAAGTTTCTAAAACTGCTCATTTCGAGCTAGTCAAGGGTTTGAGTAAGCTTTAAATTATGAAATGACCATCCCACCTACTGTTATGACTTGTTTCTCAGTGGTATGGAATGTGCATTGTTATAATAGGGTCTTTTATTATTTAACATGCTTTGGAATGAAGTTAATGAAAATAGGATGGGGTTCTTAGACTAAAGCAAGCACTTTTCATGTGAATTTGAGGAACCAAGGAGTGATTTTGAAAAAAATTCAAAGGAGTGGTCTATGTAATGAACTTTTGACCTTGTGCAAGGTATTTTAATTTTTTTTTATGCTTTGGGATGGTCTGGAATGGCCCGTCTATATGAGTTTCTATAAACACTTCCCTTTTGCATTGAAAATGAGGGTTTTTGCTTTGGAGGCTAAGTTGAGCATTTGAAGTCCTAAGTAAAGATCTTTTTGGATTTTGGTGGTCTGGTGTGAATTTTTGAGGGTTGTCTCTTTGAAAAATGGCCTAATTTGAGGCATAAAAGAGTGAAAAGTCCAAATTTAGAGCACTCAGTCCAAAGGAATTATATCTAGTTTTCTAGAATGTTGTGTAACCTTGAAATGGGTGTCTGAATCCATTATATGTTTGTCAGGTGTCTTGGAGAATATTTGAGTTAATGGCCAAAAAATGAGTCTAGACTACTGCTAGGATTTAAGGGTGAAAGTGGGGAGTCATGCTTCTGATTGTTGTCACACTTTGGAATTGGTTTGAGTTGTTTTAAAAGATCATTTTAATCTTGTTAGATGCCTCTTGAAGGAAAGTTGACACCTTGGATGAGTTTGAGGCTCCTAACTCTACATCATTCTTCCCTATTAGTATTTAGCAAAAATTTCCTCCATTCCTCTTCCTAATTAGGCTTTTGTATAAAATCGTGCTTAACTATTAAATGCATTAAACCATGATGAGTTACTCTATTTTTTTTCCTTACATTTAACAGCCATTTCAGTAATTTGAAAAAAGAGAAAATCAGGTAAATTAACCCTTACTTCAGGTTTAGTTGCACCATGTTTGACATGATTCAATAATTTTAGTGGTGGACCTAGGATAGTAGCAAACTGAACTTTGTAGGTGAATAACTTCATGATGCGGAGTGCAATGGATGAACAAGGTTCCTACAAACTTCCATGCTCAATACCCTTATTATTCCCTTTATGAATATTAAAGACGAGCAAAGGCTGAGGTGGCACATGAAAGATTTCAAGCAACTCTTGCAAATTGGAAAGCCTAGGTTGAATAATGTTACCTTCCGTTGGTATCCCAGATAAAGCACTGATCACAACTACATATGCCTCAATGGGCTCTTCCCTGATGACAATGAAATTGATGTTGAAGTTTTTGATGAACTCCAACACAATATACCACTCACAGCCTTCATACTTAAGCAAGAAATCTAACCATCCTTGAGCTTGTTGTAAATACGTTCTAGCTTTAGTATCTAAAGTTATTCCTTTTGGCTCCACCATCCTTTTGTACTCCATTCCTACAAGATTTTGAACTTCCACAAAATCTTGAAATTTTCAAGAAACTCTGAAATTTCCAGAAGCTCAAGAATTTCTCAATAGTTTTAACAACAAATTTCTGGAAATGGATATCTCCTTCTATTTTGAAATGGCGGCGTTAATCCCTTTCAAATGAATGTAGTATTAACTGACTATCCTTTGCATGCCTATTATGTCTCGTCAAGGTACTAACAACAACGTATCAACTTACTGCCCATAACTTCGCCTTGAAAATCATCCCATCATATTTATTATTTATTTAAGTAATGATGTGTCTGTTTGTACATTTTAGAATAAATTATATTTGGCTTGTCAAACAATCATAATTTAAACCTTTAAGTAACTTTACAAACTATAATAAATGTACTTCAAAATTCAAAAAATGACTGGCGATATAAATTCTTACCTATCAATGATGACAAGTTGAATTAATGGCGAGTAATGGTAATACGTACCTACTTAAGCCGTACAATCTGCAACAAGATTCGATCTTCAACAAAATCAACATTTAATCAATGCATGACACATTGAGCTCTACCCTTGTGGGAGCCTACTTATTCCCACATGTCCCTTCATTTGATTCAAAATTTCTCATTTAACACTATACCTTCACACTTACACAAACAAGTTAGTAATAAATGAAGTTTAAAAACTTCTATGAGAACATGATCATTTCTCCGCGCTCCTATTTGTCATGAATTATTACCATATTTATTTGAAAAGTTCTTCCTTTCCTAGCTCATCAGGAATAATCATTTAGTAAAGATCAGGAGCGGTTAGGAGTTTCCTATAAGATAGTCAAATCAGCTATGATTAGGGGCTGTTATAAGCTTTTAATTGCTCGAATTTGATTCTGATCAGTTCCCTCCTGATCATGAATGATCAGGAGTTATTTATGAAATATCAAAAACCAATTTTTTTGTTTCCATTCCAATCAAGCAGGATCATGAGTCATTATGAGTGATCACACCAAATCAAGCTTTATCATAACTCATATTTATTTATAGGATCGGTGGATTTTTCCATCTCTTTTCTCTCTTTTTTTTTTTCAGAGTAAACCGCCATTTCTAGTTTTCAATTTACTTTGTTTATTAGTGGCCATCAAAAAATAGATCTAAATACTAACTATCTCACGAAAAGAAGAAAAATATTCCTTAGTCAAATGTTCAATTCTTGCTTGAAGTTGTGGAATAAATTCTTCCTTCGATGCTAGTTTGTGATAAAGCTTGAGCTTGTGCCCATTTACCAACACTTTTTTTCTCTCTCCATCTATGGGTATTAACTGAACAACTCCATTTTCAAACACTTGTGCAATCTCATATGGCCTGAGCCATCTTGTATGTAATTTTCCCTTAAATTCTTGAAACCTTGAATCAAACAACAAAGCCCAGTCTCCTGTAACAAACTGTTTACTGCGGATATTTTTGCCATGCCATTGTTTTCTCTAGCTTTGAATGATTTCAGTTCAGTGTAAAGCTTCAGTTCTCATTTCATCCAACTGATTCAACTGCATTATTCTATTCTTTTATGCTTTAGTAAGATCTATACCTACATTTACAGCTATTCTGAGTGTTTCTAACTCAAACTCAATAAGAAAGATAGGAGTTTTTCCATAAACCAACTCATATGGTGAGAATCCAGTAGTTGTCTTCCATGTTGTATTATATGCCCATACAACTTTAGTTAACCTATCAGACCAGTCATTCTTCCTAGATGAGACTATTTTTGTGAGAATATTTTCTAGCTTTCTATTGGTCACTTCTACCCGTCCATTTGCTTGTGGATGGTAGGGTGATGATTTTCTGTGTTGAACTTGATATCTAGCTAGAAATTATTGTAGAATCAAAGACATGAATTGTGGCCCTTGATCTGACACAAGTATTTTAGGTGCTCGATACCTTTGTAAAATGTTCTTGTATATGAAATCTGCAACTTTCTCTTCCTTGGCAGCTAGAAATGCTTTGACTTCTGCCCATTTTGTAACATAATCAGTACATAAAAGTATGTAATGATTTCCCTTTGATGGTGGATCTATTGGGCCAACAAAGTCAATACCTCACTTTTCAAATGGCTCAAGTGACACTTGTGTCTGTAGTGGTATTTTTGTTGATTTTGTAGGCCTACCCATTCTTTGACACTGATCACAATGTCTGATGTAATGAGATGTATCTTTAGTCATAGTGGGCCAAAAATAGCATGCTCCCAATATTTTATGCATTGTTATTATTGTGGAGTAATTTCTTGCTCTTGGTTCATCATGGCATTCTCTTAATATATCATATACCTCAGTTTCCTACACACATCTTTGCATCACATAATCTAGGCACATTTTAAACAAACAACCATTAATCCATTCAAATCAGGAGCTTTCCCTAATCAATTTTTTTTTTGTATTACTTAAAAATAAGGACACTTCCCAGTTACTAAGTAATTTGCAATATCAGAAAACCATGGTGACTGAATAGATATTGAAACTAAATTTTAATTAGGAAATGTATCTTCTACAGGTTCATTGTTACATTGCAAAACCATTCTTGATAAAAATCAGCTACAACATTATCTCTACCTAGTTTATCAACGATGGTTATACCAAAACTTGTAGTAATAACAACCATCTAACTATACATCCTCCCACAATAGCTTTGTTCATAAGCTAACAAATTTTTGCATGGTCTGTATGTACAAACGTTTTATATCTAGTGATGTAATGTTAGAATTTATTTATGGCAAACACAAATGCTAAGAATTCCTTCTCAGTAGTACTGTAGTTTAATTCAGTTGGATTGAGGTTTTTTCTTATATAATATATAGCATGCATTGCTCCAGATTCATCCTTTTGTCCTAGAACTGCTCTAATTGCAAAGTTAGAGGCATCTATATTGATATGAAATGGTTTTCCCCAAACTAGACCAACAATAATAGGTGAGGTTGTTAAGGATTTTTGATTTGTTCAAATGACCCCTGACATGATGAAGTCCAAGAGAATTTAGAGTCTTTCTTCAACAGAGTAAAGAGTGGACCTGCAATTTTACCGAATCCTTCAATAAACCTTCTGTAATAACCAGAGTGCCCTAAAAAACTCCTTACATCTGTTTGATTTTGAGGTATAGGTATTTGTAAAATTATTTCAACTTTCTTTGGGTCTACTTTAATTCCTTATTTTGACACATGATAACCTAAGATAATTTCTTTTGTCATCACTAGAAAAATCTTCTCATCATTTAAGGACATCCTATGTTCTTTACATCTATTTAGGAATTTGTCCAGACTTTTCAAAGATTCTTCATAGGTTTTTCCATGGACTGTGAAATCATCCATATAAACTTCTACACATGTTGTTGTTAAGTCTACAAAAATGGCAAGAACAACACGTTGAAAGGTTGCAATGGCATTACATAATCTAAAAGGTGGAACCCTATAATAAAAGGTACCCCATGGACATCTAAATGTAATTTTATCTTGATCCTCTAGAGCTACCTAAATCTGGTTGTAGCCACTGAACCCATCAAGAAAAGAAAAATAACTACTTTCAAACATATTGTCCAATACCTAATCTATGAAAGCCAATGGAAAATAATCCTTCTTTGCAACTTTATTTATCTCTCTATAGTCCACACACACCCTCCATTTCCCATTTTTCTTAGGTACAATGACTAATGGAGAAACCCATTTACTATCAGAAATAGGATAGATAAATCTTACATGGGGTAATTTCTCTATCTCTAATTTCACAAAATCTTTGAGTGCAGGGTTGATTCTTCTCTGAGGTTGTCTTATAGGTTTGAAATCCTTGATATAGATGTGGTGTGTGCATATCTCAGGATGGATTCCTCTCATATCCTTATAATCCCAAGCGAAGGTTGTTGCATTTTTCTCTAAAATTCCTTTTAAACCTTCCTCTTGTTTTGTTGTTAAAGCACTATTGATTAGTAGAGGTTTATAACTTGAATTAAGATTTGATTTTTCTTTTCTTGAAGATTCGAGGGATCACCAATTAAAGTGTTCAAAGACAAGGATGTGGTAGCAATTGATGAAGTAATCGAATCTCATCACATTTTATGTTTCTAGAAAAAGGACAACATGGTAGGGATTCTAAATCACAACAACCTTTCAGGTCTTCTTCTATTATATCCATTGATTCTTGGTATTCTGCAACATGCTCTGCCAATTTCATCATTGCAAGGCCTCTTATTTCTTCCTCCTCGGAATTAGGATAATCAATCCAGATTTGATTATTAGTTGTTAAAGAAGGTTTTTTTGGTGGATACAAAGTTAATTCCTTTTGTCTAATCCCATTATAAATAGTCATAATACCAGATTTGCAATCAATTAGTGCAGCAGTTGTTGCTAAGCAGGGCCTCCCTAAGATCATAGGATAACCCAACTTCCTTTTCTTAGTTTTTAAAACAAGGAGGTCAACCGGATAATCCCAGGTGTCAATAGTGATAATGAGATCATCAAGGATCCCTTCAGGTTTTGGAATTGATTGATCAACTAATTGTAGAACTGTGGGCGGGTGCATGGAAATGGGTAACAATTTCATGGACACCCTAAAAAAAAAAAGTTGAAAACCATAACACGAGCACATTATAATGCGAGCGCGTTATAATGCACTCGCGTTATCAACTGTTAAAAGCAAAAAAACAAATGAAAATCTCTCATTTGAATTTTGACTGGTTTTTTGTTGCACCTGCGGCCAAAAACTCCAAAATATTGCGCTCACGTTGTAGGAGGAGAATTTCTTCACCAAGAATCTGTATTTCTTCACAACGATGGCGCCACGACGATGGGGAGCTATAATAGGTAAGGATTCTATGGCTTTTGTTTTGAATTTGTTAGTTTTAGGTTGAATTTGATATATATTTGTTTGAATTTTTAGGAGATGGAAATCAACCTGCAAACCCTCAAAATCCTCAACATGAAGATCAACCAAATCGTCAAGATCAAAATCAACCACAACATCAACCTCCTCCACCAATCACTCAATCCCCTCCTGGCACTCAACAAAATTTAATGAGTGAAATTGAGAACAACAAAAAACAAATTGAGGATTTGATCAATAGGTTGAGTGATCCAAATGGTTCAACCACAGAAAGAATGACCCTAGCAAATTCACTGAAAGATATGTTAACAAATGTAGATTCAATTAGAAAACAAATAACTGGATGGGAAGATAGGAGGCAGGCGGCTAGGGACTATTATGCAGATAAACTTTCATACAAGGATGTGAAAGATTTAAAAATTACAAAAGTTGATTTGTGCTCATTATTCCCCGACCCATGCACAAATCAAAATCTTACCCTCAATGCGAAGAGGTTTCGTATCCATTGGTGCCACCGCCAATAGATGAAGGAGTAGTTTTATGATAGGTGGTACATGGTCTTTGATTACCCACCGTGCAACAATTGCGAGGTCCCACAATATTTCCTTAGGAAACTATACAGTGAGTTCATATTGAACAAAATCCCAAATTATTTTGATATGAGGGATTTCTAGGGGAGAGGTGGGGGGTCAGCTCAGGATAGACCTAGTGCATAGCCAGATCCTATGCGGCAAGGTAGACGAGTTCTCACTAGGCCACCTCATGAGCACATTGTTATGCCTTCCATCATGAAGGAAAGTGCTAACGTAGAGACATTGTAGACAATCAACACTTTGACCTAGAGTGTCATCCATCATACTAGCCCTATTCTACAGTGCCATCCAGGGGAGTCTTCTAGTGGTGGCCTTCGAACACGTGTGTCAATCTTGCGGGGCTACTTGTTCACATGACCCCACCGACCCTCAGGAGACTGGTATGTAGGATCTGTCTACAGCTATGGGGATGGAGAGGGCAGCTGAAATTTTGCATGAGGCATATGGCATTAATAGTCAGGTAAAATTTAGTGCATGTGTTCATTGAATTTAATTTATTAAATTTTGATTTTGAAATGCAAGATTAACTAAAAATATTTTATGATTTTAATAAAATTGCAGGGTCACAGTGTTGAGACTGGATACACTGGCCCCCCACCAACCTATTTTTGCAGTACACTTATCGCTAGGGTATGTAACTAGTAAACAATTATAAGTTTATTGCATATTAATGGCATTGTTTTACGAATGGTAATTTAATATTGAATTTTGGATGTTGAATAGACTAATATTGGAGGTTTTGATGGAACACTTCCTAGTGGTGGTGGATTTATTCAAACCTTCATGTAGGTAATAGAATAAAGAGTTTAACTAATGAATCAAGTACTTAATAGATTTGTGTAGTTTATACATGCACATCGTTGATTACGTTGAATAATTTGTTATTTTATTTTCAGTTGTTGTGAGACGATACACCTCTAAATGTGATGAGGGCAATGGATATTGGTGTGACATCTGCTATACAATCCTCGATGGCTCTGACAGAAGAGGTATGAGGCAAATTAGTAAATTTTAATTTACATTTGTTGTTATAGATGTTAGTTATTGAAAAATCAAACCATTATTGATTCATGTAGTTTTTGTCTATTTGTATGGTTTATACAAGGCTTGAGCATGCCTGAGCATGGGCGTGAGGATATTTTTCTCATGGAGAGAGATCGTGAGATGGCTGTAAGTGATTGTTTTGTCAAATATATCATTTTTTATAATGTAATTTCTATATATTCATGTCTTTACTTCTTATTGTAATAGTTAAAACTTCACCATGAACTAAACCCTAGGAGGAGTAGTAGGAGCACTCCACAAGCACAGCAAAAATGAGTGATAGACCTATCGCCATCTGAGTGAAAAGGAAAGGGAAAGATTTTATTTCCTGCGCATGGAGAGCAATGACTTTTGATTCCAGAGTCCTTTGTTGTATGCCTGCATGGCAGTTTTGTAAATATTTTTTATTGGACATATTTGACATTGTATGCCTAGATGGCATTCTCATAAGCCTATATGGCTATTTTTTACATATATTTCATACTTATATCGACATATATTTATGTATGCCTACATGGCTATTTGGTTAATATAAATATCTTTTATCGATGCCTGTCCATATTTGCATTCTAAATTGATGGTTCAATAGATATGAGTTACATGTATTCAAGTGTATACTTTACAACTTACATGTATACTTTGTGACTTACGTGCATTCGGGTGTATACTTTGTGGCTTACATGTTTTCATGCATATACCTTGTATTTGTGCATATACTTTGTTTTAATTTGTGTATACTATGTGTTCATGTGTATACTTTTTGAGGCTTACATGTTTTTGAGTACTCGTACTTCCCTTATTGACATGTACATGTTTGACTTATTCATGTGTATAATTATTAATTGGTTATCCCTAGCATTGATCTATGTCATCCTCAATGCATGATCCTTGACATGGAGTAAGTACACCCTCAAGGTCAAAAGGAGTTTCACATGCATTCTTCATAGGCTCATTTTGGTAGTGAAACCAAAAACCTCTTGCATTATTGAAACAATTTTTTTTTTCCTTTATAGTAGGTCTGAAGCCATTATCATTCTCCATAAGTTCTTCATGTATCCACTCCCCATTAATGGTTGTCTCATGACCTTCACGAAACCAAGCACTTATCTCATTTGTGATAGAAGAAATGTATGAAGATTTATCTTCCTCCTTATGAACCATTCATTATCATGAGACATGGGTTCTTGTGAACCACTACTGGTGAATCATGGGTCAATGAGTTTGACTTGTAAAACCAAACGATTGAATCTTGATAGCAATATCAAAATATTTATATATCTAAATGTGTTATTTCCTTCAGCTAAAATTTGTGCTTATACTTAAGTGATTGATGTATGTTTGTGTATGGGATCATAGTAATTTCTATTTGATGATGCTATTGTGTCTTTAAGGTTTCTTTATTAAAGGGTGCATGAAACAAGTTTTAAATCCTTACAAATCTTTGAATTTCTTAGGTTTTTCTATTTGTCGAGTCTGGGCTCCGAGCCCGAGTCCAAGTCAAAAAATGGGTTGTCAAGTCTGAGGCGAGTCCTAGTCTTGTAACACTTGTGTGAACACATCGAGGAATAATGTATATGCCGATGAAGAGAGAACCCATCCTTGTTTCCAAACAAACCATGGTATAGATATGGTTGGTCGTGATAAAACATCACTCTCATGGATAGTTCGAACCATAATCTTTCATGGCTACAAACACACCTTCATTATGTGTGTTCTTGATCCTATTGAAGAAATGGTGGAACATGTTGTAGATCAAATGTTGCAACCCTAAGTCCACAAGAAGGTTACTTGTCTTGATTTCCACAAATGTCTTTAAGATGTTCATCCTTCTTGAGTAATGTGAACTATTGATGTTATCTAGATCTTTGAAACAATCTGCAATCATGTGCAATACTGTAGAAGCTAGAGCTATATCTAATACTACAAATGACTGCTCAATGGAATCTTGATAGCAATATCACAATTTAAAACATTGTAGAAAATACATCCTACTTATCAATTTATGAGCTAAAGGGGCTCTATAATGAATGTTTCATAAGGCACAACACTTGCTGAAGGTTTTACACATTCGTTTGCAAGCTAAGTGGGCTTAACCTTGGGGAAAAAACTTTGTGGTTAAGCGCTTGAGCTGGAGTATACTGGAATGGGTGACCTCCCGGGAAGGCCTAGTGCCTCACCTCTATGAGCATCACTTAGATGCAATGAGTGCTAAGTGGGCCATTCAATATCATTTAAAATTTGTTGCTTTAAGCAACTTAAGACTCCTCCAACCTAAGGGATCGATTTGGTGGAACATAGCCCGGAGCAATTCCACATGTTTCAGTGCAAAAGAGGACAATGCCTATTGTAAAAATACCTATTTGGACATGTTGGAACATTCCACTTGGTCACACAAGTTGTAGAACGAAAGTTGCACCACTCTACAACTTTGCACTGCTTGCATTTGATGCTTTTTCCATCAAGTGAAAATCCGCCACCACTAGAAAACCACTCTGAGATAGCCAAAACTGAGAGAAATTTTTGTAGACAAGCTCAAATTGATCCTATAGGATCAGAGGAGAAGTTTCTAAGCATCACGACATCTGAGTAATAGCACGCTGAAGTTTGCAGCCATTTTGCACTTTGGACCCTTAAGGGATCGATCTGGTGGAACATAGTTCAGAGCGATTCCATGTGTTTTGGTGTGAAAAAAGACCATGCCTAGCGTAAAAATACCTATTCAGACATGTTGGAGCAGTTAGTTTGGTCACACGAGTTGTAGAGCGAAAGTTGCACCACTTTGCAACTTTGCATTGCTTGAATTTGACACCTTTTCCATCAAGTGAAAATCCGCCTTCATGAGAAAACCACTCCAAGATAGCCAAAACTAAGAGAGGTTTTTCTAGAGTGGTCTAGTGCCTTTTTGTAGGATCAGATGAGAAGTTTCTAATTGTCATGATATCCAAGTAATAGCATGCTGAAGTTTGCAGCTATTTTGCACTTTAGACCCTTAAGGGATCGATTCGGTGGAATATAGCTCAGAGTGATTCCACGTGTTTCAGTGTGAAAAAAGACCATGCCTAGTGTAAAAATACCTATTCCAATGCATTGGAGCAGTTAGTTTGGTCACACGAGTTGCAGAGCGAAAGTTGCACCACTTTGCAACTTTGCACTGCTTGAATTTGACACCTTTTCCATCAAGTGAAAATCCACTGTCACAAGAAAACCACTCCAAGATATCCAAAACTGAGAGAGGTTTTTCTAGAGGGGTCCAACACCTTTTTTTAGGATCAGACAAGAAGTTTCTAAGTGTCATGGTATCCAAGTAATAGCATGCTAAAGTTTGCAGCTATTTTGCACTTTGGACCCTTAACGGATCGATCCGGTGGAGCATAGCTCAGAGTGATTCCATGTGTTTCAATGCAAAAAAATACCATGCTTAGCATAAAAATACCTATTCGGACATGTTGGAATAGTCTGCTTGGTCACATGAGTTGTAGAGGGAAAGTTGCACCACTTTGCAACTTTGCACTACTTGAATTTGACACTTTTTCCATCAAGTGAAAATCCGCCGCCACGAGAAACCACTCCAAGATAGCCAAAAATGAGAGAGGTTTTTCTAGAGGGACCCAATGCCTTTTTGTAGGATCAGACTAGAAGTTTCTAAGTGTGACGGTATCCAAGTAATAGCATGCTGAAGTTTGCAGCTATTTTGCACTTTGGACCCTTAAGGGATCAATCCGGTGGAACATAGCTCGAAGCGATTTCACTCGATGCATTCAATGTTCTCAACCCAAGAGTCTTCATGATGTTCCTATACTTTACACCCTGCATCATTTCAACAAACAGTTGACATCTTGTGGTCTCATTTAGCCTTTCAAAGAATCGTTCCCAAATCTTATCAGCATATCTTCTACAAGTGCGTGTTGAAATCTTACCTTCCATGTGCTGAAAAATCTCATCATCAATATTAATCAAATACTTTGGCTTTCTACACAAAATTCTTGGTGGTGTTCTCCTAGGTACATACATCTCAACATTAGGAATTTCATCAATATTTAATTAAGGTGGGCTAGATTGCATACCTTCAATCGAGGGTGGAGAAGAAGACATACCTTGAGGTTCACATGGGAATGATGGCATACCTTCTTCGTCAATTTCGAGTGATGATGTACTCTCAACTTGAGATGTGTTGGATGGTGTCCAACAATATTCACTTGTGGTAAATGGTGTCCCTCGATATTCACTTGCACTAGATGGTGTCCATCCATATTCACTTGTGCTAGATGGTGTCCCTCCATATTCGCTTGTGCTTAATGATGTCCCTTCATATTCACTTGTCGTAGAGGGTGTGTCTCCAACTACGGTATCTGAATTTGTCTTACGACGATGCTTTCACATTCGTGCTTGTTGTGCTGCCAATTCTCATTCTCTTTTTGATGATTGAGGTTCCTCTACAATCAGTTTGTTTTCATCAATTGTTTCCAATTTCTTCTTTTCATGATATGCCGCCACCCAAACTCTCTCCTTTTCTTTCAAGGTTTCGTTCTCTTCGGCATGGCGGATAATTTTATCTATACCATGGTAATGAGACAAATATTAGTTCCTAAAAAAGTCTTGAAGGAGTGGTCTATGTAATGAAATTTTGACCTTGTGCAGGGTATTTTGAAGATGTTTGATGCTTTGGAATGCTTTGGGAAGGCCCAGGTATAGGAGTTTCTATAAACCTTCCCTCTTTGCATTAAAAAATGGGGATTTTTGTATTGGAAGCCTAGTTATGTGGGTAAGGTCCTAAGACCTAGAAATTATCTTGTTTTGAGACAGGTAATTAAAGACTGTTTTTGGGTTTGGAAGTCTGGTGTTAAGATCTAAGGGTAGTTCCTTTGTAGAGAGGGTCTACTTGGAGGCCTAAAATAGTGAAAAATGTCATTTTTCTTAATGTTGTCCCAAAGGAGTCATGTGATGGGTTAAGTTATGTCTTGCAACTCTGAAATTTGTGCTACAATCATTCTTGTATTTTCCTGGTGTTTTTGAAAGTTTTGGAGTTAAGGGCCCAAAACTGGTTTTGCACAGTAACTTGATTCCAAGGGTGAAATTTGGGAAATAATGTTTTTGTTTGTTGTCCAGCTTGGAGGAGTGATGGGATTGGTCCATTACGCCTTTTTAATCTTCTTAGATGGCCCTTGAAGGCAAGTTGACATCTTCAATGGTTTTGGGTCCTCTAACTCTGCATCAAAAATGAGTATCACAGTTTGAAGTCTGTGCATGGTTTGGGAGATACATGTGACAGTTTGTAGATGCTTGAATACTAGTAATGTGGACAATAAACAAAGGAACTAAGTTTGTGTGTAAGGGAAGACTTTTGAAAGGTTTCATTTTTGTTGTACTAACTCAAACAAAGATTTATTAAGCAAATAATGGTTTGGTTGTGCCTTAAGAATTATAGTTTGTGTTTGTAAACAATGGTGCCATTATGGAAGATTTAAGACAACTTGTGAATGACATAATCATTGGTTGATGTTTTGAGGAACCTAGTTGATTGTAATCAATTATTTTCAATATTTTCAAGGTGTTTTGAAGGTCCTTAAGGAATTGGGAACTCTTAATGCTAATTTGAGTATACGAATCAAATGTTTTGTGCAGAGGTATTGGAAGGTGTTTGGACCCTTCAGAGGAATGGGAGAGGCTTGGAGTTGTCTTAAAGGATGAATTTTGGTGAATGGTTCTGAATTCTATAATTGGCAAGTGTAATATAATTGTGTATATAATTTGGTAATTTAAAATGTGCATTGACAACCTAAGGTTATAATAAGAAACAAAAATGAAAGCAAGCCATAATAGAATGAAAGAAAATATGTAAAGACCTCACATACCTTAAAAACCAGACTTTCAAATGGAGTAGTTCAACACAATTATGTAGCCTTAGCCTCTCTCTCTCTCTCTCTCTCTCTCTCTCTCTCTCTCTCTCTCTCTCTCCCTCCTCTACCCTTAACCCTTAAAATCTAAACCCTTAAACCCTCTACCCTTTATCTCTCTCTCACTCCCTCCCTCCCTCCCTCTCTCCATCCCTATCTCTCTCTCAATTCTCTCCCTCCTACCCCCTCTCCCTCTCTCAGGTCTCTCACTCACTCACTCACTCACTCACTCACTCACTCACTCACTCAATCACTCACTCACTCACTCATTCCTATCTCTCTCCCCTCTACCCTTAATCCTCTACCCTCTACCCTTAACCCTTTATCCTCTATCTCTCTCTAACTCCCACTAAATCCCTCTATCTCTCCCCCGTATACCCCTAACCCTTAACCCTTAAACCCTCTACCCTCTCTCTCTCAAGTCTCTCCCTCCTACCCCATCTCCCTCTATCAAGTCTATCTTTCTAAGTCACTCCCTCTATCTCTCCCCCCTCTACCCTTAACCCTAAACCCTAAACCCTTAACCCTTAAACCCTCTACCCTCTCTCTCTCTCAACCATCTTCCTCCTACACCCTCTTGCTCTCTCAAGTCTCTCTCTCTCTCACTCACTCACTCCTATGTATCTTCCATCTACCCTTAGCCAGGCTATACCCTTAAAACATCTACGTTCTACCCTCTATCTCTCTCCCACTCCCTCCCTCCCTCTCTCAGATCTCTCTCTCACTCACTCCATCTCTCTCTCCCCTCTACCCTTAACCATAAACCATAAACCCTTAAACCTTCTACCCTCCCTCCCTCTATCTTTCTCCCACTCCCTCCAGCTCTCGCTCTCAACCCTCTCGCTCTCAACCCTCTCGCTCTCAACCCTGTCCCTCTCTCAAGTATCTCTCTCTTAGTCACTTCCTTTGTCTCTCCCCTCTACCCTCTACCTGAAAGAGGGGGAGGGGTTAGGAGGGACATACTTGAGAGAGAGAGGGAGGCATGGTTAAGGCTAGAGGGTAGAGGGTAAAAGGTTTTAAGGTTTAAGGGTTTAGGGTAGAGGAGAGAGAGATAGAGGGAGTGACTGAGAAAGAGACCTAAGAGAGGGATAGGGGGATAGGGGGTAGGAGGGAGAGGGTTGAGAGAGAGAGGAATGTAGGGTGTTGGAGAGAGATAGAGGGAGTGACTGAGAAAGAGACCTAAGAGAGGGATAGGGGGAGAGGGGGTAGGAGGGAGAGGGTTGAGAGAGAAAGAGGAATGTAGGGTGTTGGAGAGAGATAGAGGGAGGGAGGGTTAAGGGTATAGGGTAGAGGGTTTAGGGTTTAAGGTTAAGGGTTTAGGGTTTAGGGTTAAGGGTAGAGGGTAAAAGGGTTTAATGGTTTAGGTTTTAAGGATTACGGGTTAAGGGTAGAGGGGAGAAAGATAGAGGGAGTGAGTGAGTGAGTGAGAGAGACCTAAGAGAGGGAGGGTGGTAGGAGAGAGAGACTTGACAGAAAGAAAGAGAGTGGGATGGTTAAGGGTAGAGGGTAGAGGGTTCAATGTTTAAGGGTTAAGGGTTTAGGGTTAAGGATAGAGGGGATAGAGATAGAGGGAGCGACTGAGAGAGAGAGAGAATTGAGAGACAGAGAGGGGGTAGGAGGGAGAGACTTGAGAGAGAGAGGGAGGGGAGATATATAGACTCTCCCTTATCCCCCCTCTCTCTCTCTTAGGTCTCTCACTCACTCACTCACTCACTCACTCCCTCAATATCTCTCCCCTCTACCCTTAACCCTAAACCCTAAACCCTAAAACATTATCCCTTAAACCTGAAATCCTAAAAACCTCTATAATATACCCTCTATCTGTCTCCCACTCCCTTCCTCCCTCTCTCTCTCTATCAAGTCTCTCCCTCTGCTAGGTCTCTCTCTCTCACTCACTCCTTTTATCTCTCTCCCTTCTACCCTTAACCCTCTACCCTATACCCTCTACTCTCTATCTCTCTCCCTTCTACCCTTAACCCTCTACCCTCTGTTAGAACCTAAAATTTCCATCTAAAACCCTAAGGTTTTCCCACAAATTTCCATAAAATTCCTAGGGATTTATTATCATTTGAATCTAATATTTCCCTACTTTTTCATTAAAATGGTTTATTTTAATCCCCATCCATTTCATTATTCACTTTATACCATTACCGCTCCTTCTAAAAAATAAAAAAAACCATCATTTTAACCCTTACCACTATACCCCGGGGGGACATTCTACTGTTTGTGGTAGCATGGTGGTTGGGTAGCGGTGAATGGAGCCAGCATGAAGTGTTTACCGCGCTACCTTGCATGGTCAATTCATTGACCGTGGTAGCACGGTAAACCGTTAGTCATTGGCAAAGCGGCTAAGGAGCTGGTAGATAATGTTCACCCCAGTACCGTGCGTAGTCAAACCATAGACCGCAATGGCTACGGTAAACAGGTAGCGGTTAGATGACAGTTAAGGAACAAATGAGGAAGTGTAAAAGACATTCACCGCGATACCGTAGGGGGCTCCAAAGAGGATTGCGGTAACATGGTAAGCAGTTAACGGAGATAGCGAAATGGATACCACAGTACCATTGGCCGTCATCAAGGTGCTTGCAGTAATGTGGTAGATGGGAGCGGATACAGTCAAAGTCAATGACCATGATATCATGGGAAGTGGAAATAAAGGTCGCGGTAGCACGGTAAGGAGTGAAGATTGAGCGGGAAAAGTACTTAAAGAAAAATCAAAAGCAACTATAGTTAAAATATTTAGTTTGCCGATAAGGTAGTGCAATTAAATATTTTAATTTTTGCTAAAGAATACAAACAACCATAAACATGAAATTGTAAAGGATGTAACTATAATATGAAGGGTCATGACCCTTGGCATGTATTGTATAAATAATTTGAAAATTAGTTGACGTAGGGGGTTCAGAGGTTAGAGTAGGAGAGAAAGTTTATGGGAAAAAATGTAAAATGGATAGGGCCTTTCCTGAAATAATGCAATGGAGAAGATGTTTTAAATTGGTGAAACTTTTTCTATTTTCAACCCTCAACCCTTAGCCCTTAAACCCTTAAACACACTACCCTCTACCCTTAACTCTACCCTCTACTTCTCTTTATTTCCTCTTACCTCTCTTTATATTTTCTCACCTCTCTCTCCTCCCCTACCTCTCCCTCTATCTCTGCTTTCATATCTACTCTCTACCTATTTGTCCCTCTATACCTATTTCTCTCTCCCTCCTTGCCTCCTCTCTCTCAATATCTCTACCTTCTTTCCCTCTCTCTCTCTATCTCTCTCTCCTCTCTACCCTAAACCCTAAACCCTTAAACCCTCTACCCTCTACCCTTAACCATATACCCTTAACCCTCTACCCTCTATCTCTCTCCCACTCCCTCCCTCTCTCTCTCAAGACTCTCCCTCCTACCCCATCTCCCCCTCCCCCTCTCTGAGGTCTCTCTTTCTCACACACTCACTCACTCCCTCTATCTCTCTCCCCTCTACCATAAACCCTAAAATATTAAACCCTCTACCCTCTACCCTCTACCCTACCTCCCTCTGTCTCTCTCCCACTCCCTCCCTCTCTCTCTCTTTCAAGTCTCTCCATCCTACCCCCTCTCCCTCTCTCAAGTCTCTCTCCTACTCTCTTAGGTATCTCCTTCCCACCCCCTCTCTCCCACTTTGTATCCCTCCCACCATCTCTCCCTCTCCCTCTCTCTTAGGTTTCTCCCTCCCACCCCCTCTCCCTCCCTCTGTCTCACTCTCTCTCTCCGTCTTTATGGATTAGGTTTTAAGGGTTGAGGGTTGAGGGATTAAGAGGGTATAAGGGTTGATGGATTAGGGTGAGAGGGAGGGACTGGGAGAGAGATCGAGGGAGGCATGGTTAAGGGTAGAGGGTAAAAGGGTTTAATGGTTTAAGTTTTAAGGGTTAAGGATAAAGGATTAAGGGTTAAGGGTAGAGGGGAGAAAGATAGAGGGAGTGAGTGAGTGAGTGAGAGAGACCTAAGAGAGGGAGAGGCGGTAGGAGAGAGAGATTTTGGAGAGACAAAGAGGGTGGGATGGTTAAGGGTGGACGGTTCAATGTTTAAGGGTTAATGGTTTAGGGTTTAAGGTTTAAGGGTTAATGGTTTAGGGTTTAGGGTTAAGGGTAGAGGGTAAAAGGGTTTAATGGTTTAGGTTTTAAGGGTTAAGGTTAGAGGGTTCAATGTTTAAGGGTTAAGGGTTTAGGGTTAAGGGTAGAGGGGATAGAGATAGAGTGAGAGACTGAGAGAGAGAGAGAATTGAGAGAGGGAGAGGGGGTAGGAGGGAGAGACTTGAGAGAGAGAGAGATATATACACTCTCATATCCCTCTGGGACTCTCCCTCCTACCCCCTCTCTCTCTCTTAGGTATCTCACTCTTCAACCCTTAAACCCTAATCCCTCAACCCCTATACCCTCTTAATCCCTCAACCCTCAACCCTTAAACCCTAATCCCTCAATCCCTATACCCTCTTAATCCTTGAACCCTCAGCCCTCAACCCTTAAACCCTAATCCCTCAAACCCTATGCCCTCTTAATCCATCAACCCTCAACCCTCAACCCTCAACCCTTAAACCCTAATCCCTCAACCACTATACCCTCTTAATCCCTCAACCCTCAACCCCTAAACCCTAATGCCTTAAACACTAATCCCTCAACCACTATACCCTCTTAATCCCTCAACCCTCAACCCCTAAACCCTAATCCCTCAACCCCAATACCATCTTAATCCCTCAACCCTCAACCCTCAACCCTCAACCCTCAACCCTTAAACCCTAATCCCTCAATCCCTATACACTATTAATCCCTTAGCGCTCAACCCTTAAACCCTAATCCCTCAACCCCTATACCCTCTTAATTCGTCAACCCTCAACCCTCAACCCTTAAACCCTAATCCATCAACCACTATACCCTCTTAATCCCTCAACCCTCAACCTCTAAACCATAATCCCTTAAACCCTAATCACTCAACCCCTATACCTTCTTAATCCCTCAACCCTCAACCCTTAAACACTAATCCATCAACCCCTATACCCTTTTAATCCCTGAACCTTGAACCCTTAAACCCTAATCCCCCAATCCCTATACCCTCTTAATCCCTCAATCCCTATACCCTCTTAATCCCTTAGTCCCCAGCCCTTAAACCCTAATACCTCAACCCCTACACCCTCTTAATATGTCAACCCTCAACCCTCAACCCTTAAACCCTAATCCCTCAACCCCTATACACTCTTAATCCCTCATCCCCTATACCCTATTAATCCCTCAACCCTCAACCCTCAAACCCTAATCCCTCAACCCTCAACCCTTAAACCCTAATCCCTCAATCCCTATACCCTCTTAATCCTTGAACCCTTAACCCTCAACCCTTAAACCCTAATCCCTCAACCACTATACTCTC
>CM021107.1:591195891-591279364 GCA_007115665.2 Sequoiadendron giganteum | reverse complement strand
TCTACCCTCTACCCTCTACCCTCTACCCTCTACCCTCAACCCAATACTCTGTACTCTAAACCCTAATCCCTCAACCCTTAATCTATTAACCCCTCTAACCTCTACCCTATATATTAGACCATCAACCCTAATCCATCAACCCTATACCTTAAACCCTCAATCTTCAACCCTTAACCCTTAAACCCTCCACCCTTTACCCTATACATTAAAAACTCAACCCTCAATTCTCAACCCTCAACCCTTAATCTCTCAACCCTCAATCCTTAAACCCTAAACCCTCTACCCCTTACATTGGACCCTGAACCTAATCCTTCAACCATATACCCTCAAACCTATACCCTAAACCCTTAACCCTAAACCCTTAACCCCAAACCCTTCAACCCTAAACGCTTAAACCTTAAACCTTAAACCTTCTACCCTATACCCTCAACCAAATACCCTCTACCATCAAACCTATTCCATCAACCCTCAAACCTTAAACCCTAATAATTTAGAAACCATCAACCCTATAGGTCCTCCACCCTAATCCCTCAACCCTATACCCTCAACCCCTATCACTTTCTCTCTATCTATAAATCTCACCTCTCCCTCCTTTCCTCCCTCCCACCCTCTCTAATTGTCTCTATCTACCATCTCCCTCTTTCTGCGTACCTCTCATTCAATCAATCCCTACCACCCTCTCTCACTCCCTCTATCCATCTCTCTTTATGTCCCTCCCACTCCATCCCACTCTCTCCCACTACCTCTCTCTCCCTCTCTCTCATGTCTCTTCCTCCCACCCCCTCTCTCTCTAAGGTCTCTCCCTCTAGCAACCTACCTAGGTAACTCTCTCTTTGTCTCTCTCCCCTCTCTCTATCTATCCCTCCAACCCTACCTAGATAAGTCCCTTTCACTCCACCCCCCTCTTTCTCTACCTCTATCAGGTCACTCCCTCTCACACCCTCTCCCTCTCTCAGGTCCCTCACTCACATTGCCTCTCTCTCCCACTCCCACTCCCTCTCTCTCACACTCCCTCTCACTACCTATCTCTCAAGTCTCTCCCTCTCACCCCCCTCACACTCTCAAGTCTCTCCCTCTCACACTCTCAATTCTCTCCCTTTTGCACCCTACCTACATAACCCTCTCTTTCTCTTTGTCTCTCTCCCTCTCCCTCTCCCTCAATTCTCTCTCTCCCACCCCACTCTCTCTCTCTCCCTCTCCCACAATTCTCTCTCTCTGACCCCCCTCTCTCTCTCTCTCCCTCCTTCTATCCCTTCCACCCTACCTAGCTAAGTCCCCCTCAATCCAACCCCTTATTTCCCACTCCCTCTCTCTTAAACTCTCACTTTGACACCCTCTCCATCTCTCTAGACTCTCTCTAAATTCTCTGTTCATATAAAGACATACATAAATGCATACATACAAGCATAATACATATGTACATATAATCTTACATCCATACAAGCATACATACATACATGTACAGAAAAATATATCAGCATACACTAATATATTATCATTTAATATAAAGTAACACATAACGCGAGTGCATTATAACGTGCTCGTGTTATGTTCTATTAGACATGTTCCCTATAGAAGCAAAAACCATGTCAAAAGTGAGATATAATGCATGCACGTTATATCTTGCTTTTGAAATTACCAAACTTTAAGCTTGGTACTTGCCTTGGAATACCAACCCAAAGGCTTGGAGGGCATTCCCAACAACCATAGAAGTGTTTTTAAAAAATCCACCATATTTCTCATAATCGAGTTCGTGCTCACTGTCAGGATTGCACGTGGTTCAATATTGAAAAAATCGAGCACATGGGTAATGTTGGGTTATCTCTTAGCTATCCAACAATGTAATTTTTTTCACTTTCTAAAAATGTTAAGTCTTTCATCCATAATTTATTTGATCTATATGTCTTTTTTTTTCCAAAAAGCAGTGTTTGGTATTTTTTTCATTATAAATTAACCGTTCATCAATTTTTCAAATAAATTACATTTTTAGAAACTAGACTCCATTCTACAAAATTAAAAAATTAAAAAAAAAACAAATCAATTAGTTTCCAAAATTTGTAGGGGTAGCATGACCAAAATTCTATTTTCAGGATATGTCCACTTCGCAAATTAGTAAAAAATCAAATATTCATTAAAAAATTATCAGAAAAATCTTGCATCAACTAGATACTGTTAGCTAACTTTTGACCATTAAGATTTTAAAAATACTAAAAAAAAGTTCACTATACGAGGGTCGTACAAGAGTTGCTATGTTATGTTTTTCTGACAAAAACAACACCAATTTGTGTACGTCCCTCGTTTGAACCCCTTAATCTCAACCATTTTGAAAATAAATTAGTAGTTTAGAAATTAGACTTAGAGCACTTGAATCCTTCTTTTTGTTCCATCTCAAAATTTTGAGTCTAAGTATCCTCAATTTCACATCCAAGGTCAGTATTTCCTGATTTCAGAAAAAAGTTGTTCACTTAAGTCCCCTTTTTGGGAACCATCTTGGTGCACTTACCCCTATAGTTGTTGTTTTGACATTCATAATTCCTATCTTTTATGTTGTTTCAGTAGTGATAATATTAATGGCAACTCCTAAGTCAATAAAGACATTCTAAATTTCAACACCATTGATACAAAGAGTAACTACGAGACTTCGTGGATCACCATATTTCTATGGAATTAACTTCCCCGATAAGATATCAGATAACTTTCCTCCAACTTGTATTGTAGGGGGTAATTTATTTTTCCTTCCTGGTGTCTTAACACAAATTTCTAACTACCTGATTGATTTTTGGTATGTCACGGATAGCTCTTAACATGGGAATTTCAATTTTCATTTTCTTAAGCTCATCAATAATCTAAGGATCAAATAGGTCATCATTTTTATCATCTTGTTTAACTACTAATTCCTAATGAAATCATGAAGGAAATGGTGCTTGTTAAGCATGATCTTTCTTGATTTATTTTTCAATTTCTTTCACCAAATTTTGTTGTTGATCTTCCTTAGTTTCATCCATTTTTTATGGTATAACTCTATTCCTTAAATGAATATCCTTTATTTAAATGTTATTGAGGCTAGCTATGTTCGAATCAACATTATATTTAGGTTGCTGAGGTTTGACATTCTTAGGATTAGGAACTAGCTGAGCAGGTATTTGAGTCTGATTGATTGGTTAAGAGCTTGAAGACTGGGTTTGTCCAGTTGTCTGATTTTGATTCAAGGGTTTCTTTTTCCCTTGATTTTTTCATTTTTTATTTCCTTTATTAGGTTACCACTGGTTAGGATGCCATTGAGGCTGGTTTTGATGTCATTGAGGCTTTTTTTTCTACCATTGAGGTTGGTTCCACTGTGGATATTTAGGTTGCCCCCATGGTGGTACCCAAGGGTTTGTCATAGGTAAAGGTGGATTTTTCATTTGCTGAGTATTCCACTACGATTGGGGATTCCATTATCCAGGAGAATTCCACTGATTTGAACCCCAATTAACATTATTTCTAGGCTAACCAAAGGTAGGGTTAAACTGTCTTTGTCCTACAAAGTTCAATTCTTCTTCTACTGGTGTTGGCTTTTTCAACTGGTTCCTAATTTCTGGAAGGAGACTACATTTCTCAGTAGAATGTTTATTTTCTCATATCGCACATAGATCTACCTGATTAAGAGGACATTCTCTTAGTGGATGCTTATCCCTTCATTTAGGATAGTAAATAAATAAAGGTTCAACTATTCTTTAATATGATTGGGAGCTAAGATGAAGGAGGATGTCTATTTTTAGATTTGCAATTTCTTCCATAACTTTGGAGACATCACTAGAGGAACCTTTGTTTCTTTTTCTATAACCAGGTCTTGTTCTGGAGTAATTCCTACAAATTTCAATGATTTCCTCAAAGGTTTGTTTATTAATATCTCCTTTCACTATCAAATTTAGAGCTTCTCTGCAATCATCATCAATGCCTTTTAGAAAGATATATTTTACTAATTTCTTGATCTAAACCATCTCCACACCTCTGCAGAAGAAATTGATAGCTATCTACATAGTCTTCTAAGCTTTCATCTTCCAACTGCCTCATTTTAAAAAATTCTTATTTTCTATCATAGACTCTACAATAATCCAGATATTTGTCTAAAAATACTCTCCATTTCATCCCAAGTGTTTATTGAGTTTGCATTCAATCCCATAAACCATCATAAGGTTGATTCTTTAAGAGTGGATGGGAATAATTTCAATTTTTTATTGTCAGATGTATAATCATAAGTTTGACACAATACCTTAAACTCAAATAAAAAATGATAAGGATCTTCCAAAGTTTTCCCACGAAATGTAGGAAAAATGGAGCATGCAATATTTTTCATGGGTGGTTAATTTGCTTGGCGATTTATGGAAATGGGAAAGGAAAAAGTTTTGTTAGGAACCTCCTCCTCCTCCTCTTGATTTCTATCTCCCATATTTTCTCACTAGGTAGATCCTGTCCTAGGTGAACTCATAGTACTAGAATGGGATCCTTCCAGATATACCTCTAAATTTCCTCTTACAACTCTTCCAGCCTGGTCTTTGTACTTGTTCATTAACTAACAGATAAACTTTTACCGAAACTTAAGGCTCTAGATTTTATTTTTAAGCCAAAATTTTCCTCGACAATGGTGCCAAAAATGATGGTAGGAAGTCGTTGTTGTCACAATTACCACTCATTTAATATTATTGAATGTCAACCTAGGGTTGTCTGAAGCTATTTGTGGTAAGATTTGGATCAGTTCTTGGGGGGGGGGTTGGTTTTGGCTCGATTAGGAGCATTTCAGAGTGATTTTCACTTAATCAGGAGCATTTCTGTACTACACCTATTTAATCAAAAGGAGATCTATTCTATTCTCCTATTTCCTGAATTATTCTAAATAACCTTTTAAATGGAAGTAAAACAAAGAGGGTTTATTACTAGTCAACTTAGATTAGGAAAGAATGGAAGATTAATCTTATCTACCTTGCTAAAATTCAAAGATTTGAATAAAATTGAACTAATTTCTTTTTAGAAAAAAACTATTCCATTCCACACTTCACTAAATTGAAAGGTAACTATTCCTTTTTGCACAGACTCCATTAAAATGATACTTCAAAATATTTCAGATCTATAACTAATTCCTAATTGATAGAATCAGGGAAAAACATAGACAATGAAATAAGCTCTAGTCTAAGATTCTTTCTAATTCTTAATTAATGCAATGATTCTAACTTTTAAGAATACTGACTTTAAAACTTAGCAATATCGAATGAACTGAACAATTAACAGAATCACCTCACTCAAAAAATGTGCTAAAAAGAATCCAATGCAACTTTGAGATCAATTTCTTCCATTTTTTTAATTTCCAGAGAATTTTCCTAGATTGGGACGAAATACAAAGAAAAGTAATTGTAATTTAAAACATAAATGAAATTAGATGAGAAGGATCAAGAATCTTGATGTGATCTAACATCCAACTATGTTGGGACTGGATACAAATATCCATCTTTGTTTCAAAAATAGAAGATAAGTGGGAAACTTAGTCGAAACCTATTCTAAAAGATATCCTGGCAGGCAGGAACATATTTGGTGAAGATCCTCATAACTGCCTTCAGTTGCATTTATTTTCAGATTCCTAAATTGATCATGCTTGGATGGAACTTGAGTTGTAGTTGGCAAAGTCTTTATTCGACATGATAATTCAAGAAGGAGATCAGCAGATAATAACTCATTCGAAGATGAGTCACAAATAATCAGCCATTCATCCCTTTAAAAAAAGAAACGGTTACTGTACACATCTAAAAATGGTCACGGTTATTCAAACCTATTAATTAATTAAATATGAATTATTTAATTAATATTCTAAAGTCATCTACATATAAATAAATTTAACTATTTATTTATATTGTTCATTTTTCCAATTCTTCTAGTTAAATTAAATAAATAAGTTTATTTAATTATTGCTGCTTTCCCCTTAATCAAACTAAATAAATTTTATAATTTATTTATTCAATTATCATTTTGTTTCTAAAGTTTGAATGTTTAAATTTGAATTATGGAATATTCTTCTAATCCATCTAACATCTCACATTATTAAATATTACAATATTTAATTACTCATTTGCTTTCACTTCTCACATAATTAAATATTAATTTATTTAATTTTGAGAACTTCCATTTGCACATGTCACAAATAATTAAATAAATTTATTTATTTAATTAGCAATTATCCTCAAATTTCAACTAACTTTTCAATTAATGAAAAGACAAATGCCACATTTGTCTCCATTTTTGAATGAGGATGGTTTTGTGGGTTGAAAACATTCTTCCACTTTCGTCTCAACCTTCCACCTTTCTCTCAACTTCTTAATCTCTCATCGTTCATCTTGACAAGTTTGAATTTCAACCGTTGATCTCCGCCAACTAGATTCTTGCCTTCAAAAATCTATAAATACAACCTTCTCGTAAGTAGATTTCATCCTAGATTTCATGCATAGTTACTATAGTTGCATCCGAATTAGCATATCAGCATCATAGCAAAATCATAGCATTTCAATTTCATAGCTTAAATCATTAGCAATGGACATGCATTTTCAATCAATCTTGTTCTCCTAAGTTGTGATTTCAACAAGCTGCTGCTTACACAACTAAGAGCCAGTAACTTTAATCAAATCCTTGGAGATAGAACATGATGGGAAAAATTTGAAGGAGCTTCTATTGTTTAGAGTTTGAATTTATGTTTTCTACATTAGTTTCTTTCAATATAATGTCTTATTGGTGTGTTAGTTTACTTTTCTAATTAATCACGCATATTCTAACAACACATTTTTGGCACCCACCGTGGGGCATCCCCCCATTTTTAATCTTTTTATTGCATAATTTTCTGACAGGTGATGGATTGGAGTTGCGCTTTAGCACATACGCACTTTTTTTCAATGCATCCATGGACTGTTTCGGCACATACATGGACTTTTTCGGCGCATCCATGGATTGTTTCATCGAATCCATGGACTGTTTTAGCGCATAGACAACATGTTTCGATGCATTGTTGTTTCTTCATTTAGCGCATTGGTTGCTTGTTTTGGCACATTGGTGGCCTGTTTTAGTGCATACATGGGTTGTAAAAGCAAATTCTAATTTTGACGCCATCTGCGGACAATATTTTTCAATTCTACTTTAAAAATAAAATGAAGCAATCCGAGGATAGAAATTTAAAATCTTTAATTTATCAATCCTAGGATAGTCACCAAACTTTATTCCATGCTGGTTAAAATGAATCCAATGTTTGTTGTGAAGCAAAATCTTGACTTAGCATAGAAAACTGTCATTTGGATTTAAAATTGAACCACTTGATTACTGTGATTGTTGGGTAATAGGTTTATGCTCTCCCCTTTACTGGGTGATCAAGACACCAGACTTACCTATTTTATTTTATGCAATTTATGCTTTATTACAATTCTCAGAAGGCCTTCTGTAGTGGGAAAAAGTACTCACCCTACAAGAACGACCTAAGTGGGAACAACCAAAGCCAGGTTTTCCGACCCACTCTAATCAAAAGTGAATTTTGGGGAAACCCATACTCAATGAAAGTGAGCAAGATAACCATCCCCAAAATATTTGTTCTAAAGATTGAGAGGTCTCCTAAGGGAGTTTATCTATTGCCACGCCGAACAAATACCTTTACTATGAACCATAGTGTAGAAAGTCAGCCGTGTCAGTATACAAACATCATTTCAATCACAATGCAAGGGGAGGGAACAATCTGCCCCCAAGACATTCATCATATAATCGCCATAGATTGTTTTCTCAAGGGATCGAGAAATCTAACCTTGAGTATGCACTTGGAAAAGCCAAAAACACGTGTGCCCTCAAGGGGGTGACACGACTGTGTGAGTTGATGCGATTTTAAGCTGTGGGTTGTGATTTCTATGATGATCCATTTGACAACTAAGAGTGATTATGTTTGAATTGCTTATCTTGTTAAAAACCTATGGAAATCTTAAGAACATACACTCTTTGTTTATATTTTAGGATTAACAAAACAACTATCTACTACTCTATGCTGTGTTTATCACATTTAAATCAGATTAAGATCATCCGAAAATATCAAACTGTCAAAACATGTCTGTCTCTGAGAAAAAATTGGTAAGTTTACCACATTTTTGCTTTGTTTCAATGCATCTGTGCTCTATTTCAGTCCATTTGTGTTATATTTTGGCGCATTTGTGCTTTGTTTTAGTGCATTTGTGCTTTGTTTCGGTGCATCTGTGCTCTATTTCAGTGCATTTGTGCTATGTTTCAGTGCATCTATGTTCTGTTTTAGCGCATTTGTGCTCTGTTTTAGCGCATTTGTGCTCTGTTTTAGCACATCTATGCTCTATTTCGGTGCATTTGTGTTCCGAGCCTAGGTAATTTTCTGACATTCGGAAAATCAGTCATCTTAGTCTAGTCTTTTTCTATGCTCAAGGTTTGGAAGTCTGCAACTTTTGCCAAAAAGTCCCTAGAGAGGAAGATTAGAAAGCCAAAGAAATCTCTCGGTTATAAGAAGTTATTGGAAAAGAGGAAATTTTTATATCAAAGTCGAAAGGTCTTGCTTGAACACAAGACCTTTATTCATCGATATCACAACTTTGTTAGAGGTTTCACTGAAAATTATGTTGTAGAACCTTTATACTCACGAGCCTTCTTTCAAGGAAGAGCCCTTTCTCAAAGGCACAACCACAGTCAGTGTATTCATTCCTCTTATATTCCCCAACCCGTAATTGTATACTCTACTCGTCCTAATCAATTTTTGCAATAGAGAACTCAAGCACATTAGGCATTTATCACAAATCCATCTTTTTACAAAGCTACAATCAAACTTCATAAAGTGCAAAATCATTTTTATTTTGATCTTTGGTTTAATTCCCGCAAATAGGATTTTCATCCTTTTAATCAGGGAATCACGAGCTAAAAATTAGAAATCTCTTAAGTCATAGAATCTTCATTCTATCCTGACTTTCATATCCATCAAAATTGCACTATTTCATTCTTTTGATCAAAAGTTAGTAGAAATTGGGCAAAGCTTATGCCTGTTGTCACAAGATCTCGAAAACACATAGAAAAAGATGAAAGAGAAAGTATAGTAAGAAAAATGGGTGATAATAATGATATGGAAGAGAATCTTTTTCATAGTTCAAATACTAAAGAGATAACAGAAGAAAAGCTTCAAGAAGCGGAGCAGGATCCCCAATTCCATACTCTTATGGAAAGGATTTTAGAACAAAACAAGGAAAGATATTTCCTTTCATTAGCTAATCAAGGAGCTAAGTTACTTGCCGATTTTGACACATAAGGGATTAAAGAAAATCCTGAATCCCCTCTTAATGATTTTAATGCTCTTACTCTACAATTAAAAGCATTAAAAATGCAAATGAAAGAAATCCAAGGGGGTACAACAAAGAAGTATGTTTTGGATGATATATGCCCTTATTGATTTGACAGGAGTCTTCAAATGATTCCTTTTCCAAAACATTATGAAATCCCTAAATTTGATAGGTATAATGGGAAAACTGACCCCATTGAGCATGTGAGGGATTTCCGAAATATGAGCTTAGAATTTGCTCATGAAGATACTTACTTAATGCGATTGTTTCCACGAAGTTTGGGTGGACAATCCATGGAGTGGATTTCAAAGATCACTCCCCCCATCAGAACATTTGAGGAGTTGATAAATAAATTTATATCACAATACTCCTAC
Source organism: Sequoiadendron giganteum (assembly GCA_007115665.2). Lineage (NCBI taxonomy): Eukaryota > Viridiplantae > Streptophyta > Pinopsida > Cupressales > Cupressaceae > Sequoiadendron > Sequoiadendron giganteum. The sequence goes on along the minus strand of CM021107.1, from coordinate 591,269,646 downwards.
AACATCCAACACCAGATAACCATGCTTGATCTTTGTAAGGTAAAACAAAAGGTAGGGGTATATTTCACCACTTTTTTACAAAGATGGAGAAGGGTATTTGCTAGATACTCCCGTCCTATTCCTGGAATAGAAAAGATGGAGATCTTTATCGATAGTCTGAATCAAGAGATGAGTTACATACTAAACCTTCACTGTCCTCAATCATTTGAAAAATTGATTGAAAACACAATTACTATTGAAGGTGCCTTGGTTAGGCGTGGAGTTCTGAAAAATTGATAAAGAAGGTTCAAACTCATACAAAAACAACAGCAACAATAGTAACAACAATGAGAAGTCATGATTTTGGACTCAAAATAAAAATGTTGTGAATGATGGGGTAGTAGATGCTAACAATGTGAATGTGAAGCCTACCATCCTTAATGTATCAGATGTCCAACGTAGCAATAATGCTAGAAATTATAGTACCCAAGGTAATGTTTCCAATCAAGGGAATGTGAATAATAATCATGGAATTAATTTCAGCAATAATCAAAATTCAAATGTGCCCAGATCTTCATATTTTTTGAATCGACGAAGTTTTACTCCCTTGGGCCAATCTTTGGAATCCATTCTCAAAGAATTATTGAATCAAAACGCTATTACATTGCCACCCCAAAGAGATTATGAGCCTCAAGTTAAACCACCATCATGGAATGACTCATAGTTTTGTGATTATCATAGGTGTAAAGGTCATAATACAAATAATTGCCAAGGGTTAAAGAATATTGTTTAGGATTTGATTGATAATAGTACCATCACAATTGAAGGACATAATGTCAATGATGACCATCAGGAATTCAAGGATCCTCTCCCTAATTATCAAAAGGGGGAATCTTCGGGTGACAAGGGAAAGAATGCTAATTATGTCCACAACACCATTATCAATCATATTTATACTGACGATCAACAAATCAAAGCTATCTGAATCAAAGATAAGCAAGAATATCGAGAGGTCAATGCTACGACAAGGGGACAAGCTAAAATCATTTTCAAAGGAAGCTCATCCAAAGCAATAGTTCCCCCTCCAAATCAATACAATTTGGTTGATCAACTTCGAAGAACATCGGCCCAAATTTCTATCTTGGAGCTCTTACAGTTATCGCCTACGCATAAGGACATTATGGAAAAGGCACTTGTTGATACAATTGTCTCTCCTGATTTGGATATCAATAAATTTCAAGCCATGGTGGGACACTTGTCCTCATCCGTGTGTTTATCCTTTACTGAGAAGGATGACTCATCCATGACCCATCCACATAATTCATCACTCTACCTAGGGGTTATGGTTCACAAAGCTCGAATTAGACGTGTCCTAATAGATGGGGGAGCCAGATTAAACATTTGTACTTTGAAATTGGTCCTAGCTTTGGGATATTCAGAAGAATCTATAGATCCACGAAGGAAGATTACAATTAAGGCATATGATGATGAGGAAAGAGGTTCCAAAGGCTTCATCATGCTACCAATCAGAGTGGGACCTATTGTGAAGAATACCTTTTGTGAGGTTCTAGATCGGGATCTATCCTATAACATACTCTTGGGTCGTCCATGGATCCATGACATGCGAGCTGTTCCATCTACTTATCATCAATGCTTGAAGTTTCAATATGATGGACAAGAAGTAACGATACCTGCCGATCAAATTAGCAATCAAACTTGCTCTAACCTAAGAGAAACTCAGGACACACTCGTCCCTCATAATAGAGATGCTTTGGCCATCTCTACCTCCAAGTACAATGAGCAAGCACGAGAAATGATATGTAATTTTGGCTCCAAGCTAAAATTGAAAGATAATGGAGTGGGAGAATATTCTTTATCTCTCTCTAATCTACCCATATCTCCAAGATCCCATGGTCAACCATCAACATCCATACAGTAGACTACAATAGCTTTAGCCTCAGCTTTAGTTCCCATCACCAAGTTTAATGGAGTATTTATCAAAGAAAATGAAATGGAAGATAGGGCTATTCTTTATTGGCTCTATAAAGATGAAGAAGAATCGGTACAAAATGTCAAGTTACCCACAAAACAGTATGGAAAAGGTTATGTGATCATGCAACAAATAGGTTATGAAGGAAATGGCCCTATAGGTAAAAGAAAAGAGGATATCATTGAACCTATCCAACTAAAATTAATGCACCCAAAAGATAAGACTGGGTTAGGCTATGGTGAAGATACAAAGGAAGAAGTAGTACAAAGAATGTCTAAAGAGGAGTTAGCTGAAACAATCCTAAGAATTCAAGCAAATAATTCTGACATTGACTCCAATGAATATGAATGGGATGACTTCTCTGATGATACATTCTTGACGGAGAAAAGGGTGGATGTCATACATAAATTCACACCTACATTCTTACAAGGGGAAAGCTCAAGGCCCCCACTTGATTACATTCTACAAAGTGATCATGACTCAAGTGAAACCAATTTGATTCAAAGTGAGATAGACCATCCATAGGAGGATACAATCCTAGACCTCTCCCATAACGACTTTAATAATAGTATCATGAACCTAACGGCTAGTGACCTTACTCATCCTAATGATCCATTTCCTTTGGTTCATCCTGAACTCATCGATTGGGAACAAATTGCACCAATTGATATCCCAACTTTTCCCAATGACGAAACCATCATAAACTTTCTTTGTTCATCCCAACCGGAAACAAGTTCCACCAAGGAATGATAGGATTAGAGTTTTCGACATGAAAGTGCCAAGTTTCTTAGCTATGAAATAAATAACATAAAAGAAAGATCTAATGGTGAAAACCTAACAAAGGTAGGATTAGATCAAGAAAAGAGAAAAATAAAAAGCGTATCTAATAGTGAAAACCTTTCAAAGGCACTAGAGGATGGGAGACTTGACACTCTCCTAGAACATTACCAAGAAAGGTCTTCTATTTTAATCAAACCAATGATGACACTCAATATAGGTACTACGGAACAACCCAAAGTCTTGCAACTTGCTGCATTTCTAATAGAAGAGGAAATTCTAGGATTCACAGAATTTCTCAAGAACAACCAAATTAGTTTTGCATGGTCCTATGCAGATATGCCTGGATTGGATCTAGATCTCATCATGCATCATCTATCTATTATGTCGGGGGAAAAACTTGTGAAGCAGAAACTCAAAAAAATGCATCCACATGTTGCATTGTTGGTTAAAGAAGAGTTAAAGAAGCTTTTAGATGTTGGATTCATTCAGTCTATTGACTATGCTGAATGGATCTCCAATATCGTACCTATTTCAAAACCAGATGGAAGAATCAAAATTTGTACAGATTTCAGGGATTTGAACAAGGCATGTCCTAAAGATGATTTCCCTCTACCAAACATAGATATGATTGTTGATTTGACTACTGGACATGCAATGTACTCATTAATGGATGGATTTTTAGGATACAACCAGATAAAGATTGCACCAGAGGATCAGGATAAAACAACGTTCACATGTCCTTGGGGTACCTATTGCTAGAATGTAATGCCATTTGGGTTGAAGAATGCAGGAGCTACATACCAACGATAAATGACAACAATTTTTCATGATATGATGCATACATTCATGGAGGATTATGTTGATGATCTCCTTGCCAAATCTAACACCAGGGAAGGACACATAGATATCTTATCTAAAAATTTCAAAAGAATGGAGCAATTCAAAGTAAGACTTAATCCAAAAAAATGTGTCTTTGGAGTGAAATCTGGAAAGTTGCTAGGTTACATTGTATCAGAAAAGGGAATTGAAGTGGATCTAGCTAAGGTACAAGAAATTCTTGATATGCCACCACCAAGGAACATTAGTCAACTAAGCTCTTTGTAGGGATGGTTACAATCCATCCGAAAATTCATTGCCCAACTGGCGGATAAAAGTTTACCATTGACTCATCTCTTACACAAGAATGTTCCATTTAAATGGGAAGACAAATGTGAAGCATCGTTTGATTAGAAAAACAATATCTCATGAATCCACTAGTATTGATCCCAGCAGTACAAGGTGCACCACTCATATTGTATATTTCTGCCATAGAAGTGTTCCTAGGAGCATTATTGGCACAGGAAGACAACTCAGGAAAGGAGCGAGCAATCTATTACATCAGTCGAAATTTGATAAGTCATGAGCTAAATTACACATTCATTGAAAAATATTGCTTAGCAGTAGTGTTCACTTCTCAAAAGTTATGACATTATATGCTAGCACATACAATAAAGCTTGTGGCTAAGATTGATCCAATCAAATATCTTCTGAGTAAGGCAACTTTAACTCGCAGGTTGGCTAAATGGGTCATGATCCTAAGCAAATTTGACATTCATTATGTGGATCGCAAAGCTATAAAGGGATAGGTAATCACAGATCAGTTAGCAGAAACACCAATGCCAATAGAACACCCAATACACATTGATTTTCCTAATGTTGATGTATTCACAGCGGCTATTAAGCAATCATGGGCACTCTACTTTGATGGTTCCTACACTCAACATGGTTCAGGAGCAGGGATTCTTTTTATTACACTTCAAGGAAATACAATTCCAAAATCTTATCGGCTAATATTCCCTTGCACAAACAACATAGCTGAGTATGAGGCACTATTAATTGGCATGAGAATTGCAGTGGATTGGAAAATCACAAAACTTCAAGCTTTTGGTGATTCATAACTTGTTATAGATCAAATCAATGATGAATATCACACTAAGGATGACAAGTTGATACCTTACAAAGGGATGGTGGATGATTTCAAGAAATACTTTGTTGATATCAAGTTCATACAAATTCCGCGTATTGATAATAAAGCAGCCGATGCAATGGCTACAATAGCATCTCTACTCCAGTTGTCAGAGAATCAAACATGGTATGATTTCTTGGTGGAACAATTGTTTTCTCCCGCCTATGACAATCTAGAAACTCAAATTATTTCCCACTTAACCAGTTCTGATTCTCCCTTATATGGCCAAATTTATAGTTACCTAAAGGATACTATTTTACCTTTAGATTTGTCTAGAAATCATAAAAGAAATTTCATTCGTCAATCCTCCCATTACACCTTAATTGCTGACATCTTATATCGGCATGGTCTAGATGGTATTCTCCTTAGATGTCTCGAACGTGATGAATCATAAAAATATTTACAAGAGGTACATGGTGGCATTTGTGGGACACACTTGAGTGGACTAACCTTAGCAAAGAAACTTGTGAGATTGGGTTACTACTGGCCGACCATGGAGAAAGAATCATTCATCTTTGTGAAGAAATGTGCAAAATGTCAAATTCATGGGAATCTCATTCATGCTCATGCTCAGGAATTAAAACCCTTCACCACAACATGGCCTATCGCTCAGTGGGGATTAGATCTAGTTGGCAAGATGCACCTGTCATCTTCAAATGGACACAAATTCATCATTACAACCACTGAGTATTTCACTAAATGGATTGAAGTTGTTCCCCTAACAACTGTTACGGGAAAAAAAATCTCTTCATTCATTTTAAACTTTTATCATCTATCGATATGGTATTCCCAACTCCATTATCACAGACAATGGAAGACCCTTTAAAAATCAGGATTTTGATGAGCTACGTGAAAGATTTCGCATCCAACCCAAGATTTCTACACCTTACTATCTGCAAGGGAATGGTCAAGTTGAAGCTTAAAAAAAAAAAATTCTGAAGATTTTGAAGAAAACAATAAATGAAGCAGGTCGTGATTGCCATGTCCAATTAAATCTAGCATTATGGGCATACAGAACAAGTATTCACACACCAATAGGTGCTACTCCCTATGCTTTGGTCTATGGAGCTGAAGCTATTCTACCACTAGAATTTGAGATTCCCTCACTATGGGTATCACTAAAGGGGTTAATCAATGATGAAGACTACAAAGTATCAAGGTTGCAAGAACTTGAACTGCTTAATGAATGGCGTCAAACCACAGTTAATCATTTGAGAGGATATCAACAAGTTATGTCTTGCAGCTAGAATCACAAAGTCAAACCATGAACTTTTCAAGTGGGTGACTTCGTTCTCAAAGAAAACCCTCAAAATCAGCAGGATCGGGAAAAGAATGGCAGGTTTGAACCTAATTGGTTGGGCCCGTTCATTATCATTGTTGCATATGGATTGGGGGCATATCAGTTGTCAACATCAGAAGGGGACCTATTTGAAGATCAGATCAACAACATTCATTTGAAGAAGTTTTATGCTTGAAAATATCAAAAACAGTATAAAAAGTCCTGAAAAAATACAAAAAAATGAAAAGAGAAAAAATACAAAAAATTCAAAAAGAGAAAGAAAAAAATTGTTGCCTTGATGAAAACCTAGCAAACAAGCATCTTGGTAACAACAAAAAAATCATAAAATTAGGAAAAGGTGCAATAAAAACAAATGGTGAAAACCTGGCAAATAGGCATTGTTTGTGATTTTGTTTGGCTCTCTCATCTATTAGGATACTTTTTGTGTACCCATCTTTCATCAACATCATATACATGCCTAGCTATCACATTCGCATCATGCATCACAACATCTCCTTGAAATGAAAAGGATCTCATCATGGCTTGATGATTAGGGTTATCCTTAGCAGTAGTTGTGTCTAACAGGAGTCAAAGTACAAGGTCACTAGGGGGGGCAATTCGCTTCTTGGAGCTTTCTAGCAGGTAATTGGTAGCATGTGTCAAGAATCAGAATATCAGGAAACAACAAAATTGTCCAATTAAATTGAGTTTACACGACTATTTTGACAGATAACTGAAACAAATTGGATGATCTTAATCTGAATAAAATGAATGACAAACTTAAATCATAAGTTGACTTGTTGTTTTGACATTTGATGACATCATATCTTTGGAGTGGTTCAAAGATGTACTGAACTAGAATCATAAGGAAGGAGTATGATTTTCTTTGCTTGTTGTCTATAAGCTAATCATTAGTATTGTGCAAATTGGTCATGGGACATGCTCTACAACGTATCATTGATGACATTTCAGAATTTGTATAGGAAAATGGTCAATTTTTTGTCTATTTATGCAAGCAATACTCAAGTCATCTTGGTTCAATTATACCTCGATGCTTGTATTAATTTGCTATATAAAAAATCATGAAAGTGGTACTCAGGTCATCATTGGTGCTAACATACCCTTTGATGCTTGTACTAACTTTTAACATATCAAAAGGCTCGATGATGAAAATCAAGCATAGCAAGGAATGACAAACAAAAGAATGGTTCATTACTACATTCTAGGACTACATGATTCATTTAGGTTTGCATTTTAAAGGCTATCTAAAGTAGACTTTTGAAGGTTGGTATAAATTTCATATATCTTTTCAAACAACAATTGAGTAAATTTGGAAATTTGTGGCATCTCATTATCATTCATTACATATCATTTCACCATTGCTCATTTAGGTTATCATTATTATTGCATGTGTATACTTACATCATTCTTTCATGATCATTATCCATCTTTACATATCATATGCATGGTCATTATTTTAATCATTCATCTCATTATTATATCATTTTATAACATTTACATTTACATTCATACATATACATTTATAATAAGGTTGCATCCATTTCATTCATTTCCTATCATCATTTAGGTTATCATTTTCATATCCATTGCATCATATTATTACATCATTATCATTAGTTCACCAATTCATATCATTATCATTATTATCATCATACTACATCATTATTCATATCATGTGCATATCATTCATTAAAAATTGCATCTTCATAATTATCTCATCTATACATTCATCTCATTTCATCATAATTTTTCATTTAGGTCATCATTTCACTTCAAATCCATTTATATGACTTTTTCATCATTGTTAGGTCTCACTCATTTAGTCTACATCATATCATTTTTCACATCATTAAAATCATTCATCATTACATCTTGCATTCATTACATATGTCATAAAGAAAATCATCATGTTAGAAATCATTTCATCATAACATATATTATATCATATCATCATTGCATCATCATACATAAAATAAAAGCATCATCGTTTACATTGCACCATCATTTGCATCATCATAAAAATTATGCACAACATAGCATATAGAATTAAACATGCATCCATAATCATACATCATAAATCATACATAACACACATAATAAAATCACCATTGCATATCATAAATCTCATCAAAACAAATGTCCAAAGGTATAAGGATATCAAATGTTTCAACAAGATATATCAAATACAATGGAATAAATGTATCAATCGATCATCACTAAGGGGCATCTGGTCATGGAGCATGGTTGTTGCTGCCTTCTGAGGTAGTGGGTCTCGATGCATCTCTGCTCCTAGAAGCTCTGATCTCTGGTCTGACTGTGTGAAGACAATCCTCCTCTCGGGTGGCACTGCCTCAAAGTATCTCATCCTATAATACTCGGCCTCCCGAATAGTCTCCAATCCCTCTGCTACAACCTCTCCAATAGAGGTGCTCTCGACTGATCTCAGGAGTCTCTTAGCTACCCCCTCGGCCTGTATGCATCTCTCTTGGAAGTTGTCTCACTCTGCCATAAGCTGAGCTATCTGTGGGTTAGGAGGTGGTGGTTGTGCAACCTGTGCTTGTAGCTGGATGATCATCACCTATGTCTATGCTAATTGACTTCGAAGAGTCTAAACCTCTGTCTGCAAGGCATCCATCTGTACCTATGAGGGAATCCTGATAATAACCCACGGAGCTGAAGTAATCAGCTAATCCACCACTCTCGATGTCTGTGGCCTCGTATTGAAGGGTACATCAAAGAAAAACCTCTGCCCTCCACCCCCACCACCTCCATCATCCCCACTATCATCATTGTTGTCATCCAGGCTGCCAGAGTCATCCCCCTCCTCATCAATATCCATGGCTGCTGCATCTTGTACCCCTACCTAAGCCTCTCCCTATGGCTGCCCTCGCCCTCGCTTTATAGTTGGTCCTCCCAATAATGGGGTAGGCTCCTCTGGGCTAGTGAACCTCGGAATGTGATGAGTGTAAAAGAAAGTTGTGTAGTCATTTGTCATCCTTGCATCTGTCACCTCTAGGTGCATCGCCCAGTGATTCAACTATAAATCTACATACTCTGGCCTAGCAGCCTCTATGGTCATGAATGGACCCCACTCTGCCACATCCTCCTGATGCCTGGCGTAGTGTGCCACACCCTGTGGCATCATCTATACTAATCCAGACTATCTCAGGACCTGCATAGCCAAAAACCGCTCGATGATAAATGGGGTGCGCCCAATCAGGTATCTCGATCTGGTACAAAAAGGAAGCTCTATATCATCTACCTCCCAAGGGTTACAGCAAGATATAGTCACCAGATGGTGATGTCCATGTCATCCAAAACCCTCTGCTAGTACTCTAACTCGCCTAGCCTCGACTACACAAGGGGACCTGTGTAGGCATAAACATATGGAAACCTAAGCGGACGATCTCTCTGAACAATGTGATGAGTGATCACAATTTGCTCCCATGCCCATATCTGTAAAGGAGTAACTTCGTAGGAGAGACTCTTCACATTTGTGTACACGACCTGATGAAGATCATGGTATAGATGGGCAAGCATGCAGGACCCCCATGCATATCTGGTATGATGGAGAAGCATGTCCTCCAAGATCCGACCCCACCCAATTGATAGTCCCTTTGACCTGCAATCGAGACAAAGGAAACCACTGATGAAACCTACTAAAACCTGAAGGCAGTGGGGCATATCTTTTCACCATCTCCTTCTAGGAAATCTCATACCCACCGGTATGAGGATCCTGGAAGCCTCATCTCAATGCATCGGTCCCCCCAATCTCCTTGTGATCATAGATCACAAGCTCACCAATTACAGGAATACCCAGAATCCTGTATACATCCTCTAGAGTCACGGTCATCTCTCCTGTGGGTAGCTGAAAGGTGTTATGCTCATTATGCCACCTCTTAGCTAACATAGTCAACAACGCCCTATTGACCCAATATTGCGGGATCCTCAACAATGGACTCAACCCACATTGGTATATTGAAGGGAAAAACATACAGGATCTAGAGACCCAATAGTGTGGAATACATTCCCTTAACACTAATACAATAGAGGAGAAGAGCATAAACATGTTTCAATAGCAACTAAAACTACTTGAGATAAATACAACATGTAAAATAAAGATTACACAAAATAAGCATTCACAGTTGACACAAGATATACGTGGGAAAACCTTTATAGGTAAAAAACCCACCACACAAAGTTAAGATAATTGTATTACAGTAACAAAAATAGTTACATACAATATACAGTCCTCTCTAATCAGCTCACAACAACACTTCTCAGTTCTCTCATAGTTACAACTTACATACAATTCAAACTAATAATCCTCTCTATGTAATCACGTACTCGACTTGCATAAGTCATATGTTGCAATCAATTCTATCAACCAAGCGTTGAATATTAGGTACATTAATCTCTAATCCAATTGTACCAATGATCTACCCATACCAATCTTCCTGCATCGAGCCACTTAGGCCATAACATTTTTACCCAAATTAGGTCCTGTCTGCCACCCTAAGTCGACCTGCAATAACTGTTGCTACGACTTTGGCCTCTAGCTAATTATCGCTTTGACACTGAGCCATGTGTCCGCATCTCATTTGTCTACCGCTTTTGTCATCGAGTCCAACTTGGTCTACCCAGTCAACAAGCTCATCTGAGCTCTCCAACGACTTTACCATGCTACTGTAGCCCTACGGAGTTCAACCCACGTTATGGCGGTGAGCTCGACCGAACTCATCCCGACTTCACCGAGCCCAGACAAAACCATCACACCTCGTTACTGCAGCCAACTCCAAGACACACCATGGTATGGCGGTAGCGTTCTTGGCTGACCACTAGTAGTCTTACCACGGCTACTGTAGTCAATCATTTTCCTATCCATGGTATGGTGGTAACCGCCAGCCAGGCCGCTAGCGGTCTTATCGCAGCCAATGATTGGCAGCGGTACAATGGTAACCGCATGGCCAGACGAAAAGATCGTTACCGCAGCTACTGCAGTGAGGAAGGAGACCATGTGCGGTAATGAGATAATCGCCAAACCCTTCACCGCGGCAGTGCCAGAGCAGAATAGAAGACTGCCGCGGTATGGCGGTAAAAGAAAAAAATGTGAATTTTTCGCCAAGTCTTTTTCTAACAGAGGTTCAAGTTGGTAATTGAGGCATTGTTTCTCAAGAAGATCCCACTTGACGAACATTCCCAGCTTCCTTATAGACTCTGAAAAATTACTAACAGTCATGGGCCCCAAGGCTCATCGATTATGTGCACCATCTAAACTTATTTGTGCTAACTGGCTTTGTCAAAGCATCTACAACATTCTTTAAGGTGTCAAACTTTTCCAAACTGACCTTGCCATCTTTAACCATATCCCTCATGAAGCAATACTACACAATAATGTGCTTGGTCCTAACATGAAAGGTTAGATTCTTTGCCAAACAAATGGCACTCTGACTGTCACAACATATTGAAATCTGCCCAACATTAAATCCAATGTCTGAACATAAATACCTCAGCCAAACAACTTCCTTACAGGCATGAGTTGCAGCCATGTACTCTACCTCTGTCGTGGATAAAGCAACTACAGTCTGTCGCTTGCTCATCCAATTGATTGCTCCACCATTAAGCATGAAAGTGTATCCACTAGTGGATCGCCTGCTATCAATGTCCCCTGCCCAATCTGAATCAACATACCCATGAATGTTGAGAGTCTTTTGTGATGCAACCAAACTGCCATGGTAACACAGTGCATAATCTAAATTCCACTTCAAATACCGAAATACTCTCTTCACAACATCCCAATGTGATCTTCCCGGATTTTCCATAAATCGGCTTAGGACTCCCACTGCTTGGGAAATGTCTGGTCTTGTATAAGCCATAGCATACATGAAAATTCCAACAACACTTGAAAAAGGCACACTAGTCATGTCCTCCATCTGAGTAGTAGATTTAGGACAGTCTTCAACAAATAGCTTCATTCCCTGCATGATTGGAACAACTAGCTGCTTGCAGTCATCCATGCTAAACCTCTCCAGAACTATCTTTACATACTTACTCTGACTGACCCAATACTTTCTGCTTGTTCTATCCTTGGTTATCTTCATTCTAAGAATGTACCTAGCTGCACCAAGATCTTTCATTTCAAACTTTGCAGAAAAATGACATTTAAGATCAGATATCATAGTCTTGCTATTTCCAATGAATAACATATCATCCACATACAGGGTAATAACAAGCACATGATCATTCTCAGATTTATAATACATGCAATGATCAGATTTTGATCTCACAAAACCAATTGACAACACAAACGTGTCAAATTTTTGGTACCACATTCTAGGAGATTGTTTTAGACCATAGAGAGATTTATTTAACTTGCAAACCAGATTTTGTTTACCTCTTTCAACAAAATGCTTAGGCTGGGACATGTAGATTTCTTCTTCCAGCTCACCATGGAGAAACGCTGTCTTTGCATCCATCTGTTCAATTTCAAAATCATACACAGCTGCCAATGACAATAAAAATCTGATGGATGTCAACTTTGCTACAGGGGAAAATATCTCTCCATATCAATTCCCTCAATTTGAGAAAATCCCTTTGCAGCCAATCGTGCCTTATACTTCTCAACCCTGCCATCAAGACCTATCTTCTTTTTGAATATCCACTTACAGCCAACAGGATTTTGCCCTTTAGGCAATGGTACCAAATTCCAGGTTTCATTCTTTTTCAAAGAATCCATTTATTCATTCATGGCATTCAACCAAGAATTTGAATCAGCCATGTTGATTGCTTCTTTAACAGTCCTAAGTTCATCAGTGTTGGTAATTAAAGCATAGGCATAGTTTGAATCTAACATAGAGAAACCATACCTTTCAAGTTGTTTTTTTTCTTGTGTAGACCTTCTTATAGGCTGAGGTTGTTCTTCATCATTAGAACTTCTAGAGCTGCTTGAGCTCTCCTCAGTCTCAGGTACACCATGCAACTCTTCCCTTTCTGGAGTTTGGGGAATCTCAACTACAACCTTCTTCTTATCACTGTGATCTATCCCAAGTTGTTAATCACTTACTAAAAGTTTTAGCTCAAAAAATATCACGTTTTTGTTGTACAAAGCCTACTCAGTAACAGGGTTCCAAAGCTTGTATCCTTTCACACCAATTCCATAGCCAATGAGAATACATTTGACAACCTTGTTATCCAGTTTAGATCTCTTTTCATTTGGCACATAAACATATGTCTCACAGCCAAAGACACAGACATGCCTTAGAGAGGGCTTCTTACTAGACCATGCTTCAAAAGGTGTCTTGTCAACAAGAGCAGAGCAAAGAGATCTATTTATTAGATAACATGTTGTAGCCACAACCTCAACCCAGAACTTCTGCTCCAGGCCAGCACCACTCAGCATACTCCTTTCCTTTTCCATCAACGCCTTGTGGAGTGTAAGGCATTGTCTTATGCCTTTTAATTCCATGATCAATGCAATACCTTTCAAAATCTGCAGAACAAAATTCACCGCCATTATCTATCCTCAAACATTTGATTTTCCTTCCAGTCTGATTCTCTACCAAAGATTTAAATTCTTTAAACTGACTGAACACTTCTGATTTACTTTTAATAAAGTATACAAATGCCCTTCTCAAATAGTCATCAATAAAAGAAACATAATATCTAGACTTTGATAATGAAGGAACATTAATTGGACCAAACACATCAGAATGAACATAATCCAGTATACCAGAAGACTTGTGAGGACTAGAATCAAATGAAACATGGTGTTGTTTTCCATAGATACAATGTTTGCAAAAATCAAACTCAAGGTTACAATCATCAAGCCCTTCTATAGGATTTTTATTCTTCAAGGTTTTTAAACCTTTCTCACCAATGTGACCAAGTCTATGATGCCATAGCATAGTTTTCTCAGCTGGGAGTTTTACCTCCAAAGAATTTGCAGCTAGAGAAGTGTCTTCATCTTTCTCAACAGGAGCAACATTGCATGATTTTATAGAGGCACTGTTACAAAGAACAGGTCGTGCATCCAGCTTGTATAGAGTGCTAGTACAAACACCCTTAGCCAACACCATTGCACCTCTAGCCATTTTACAACCCTTACTTGAAAAATAAACTTCTACACCAGCATCATTTAACTTAATGACAGAAAGAAGATTTCAAGCCAAACCTAGTATGTGAAGTACGCCACCAATACCTTTGACTCTCCCGTTAGGAAACTGAATTCTGACTCTTCCCCTACCAACTATCTCCAACATTGAATCACTTTCTAAGTATACCTTTCTACTGTCATACTTCTCATATTTAGAGAACCATTCTTTATTGGACATCATGTGAAAAGAATCACCTGAGTCAACCAGCTAGACATCATCTGACACTTGAGTTGTCAAGGCTACTGCAATGAAGGCATCTACATCACTTTGAGAAGATTCATTGTCAAAAGCATTCTTATTCTTCTTCTCTTTGCAGTCCTTCTAGATATGACCAGGTTGCCCACAGTTTCAACATCTCACCTTGAAATTTCTACCAAGAGACTTGGATCTCCCTGCAGATTTGGATTTGGATTTCTTGTCCTTCTTCTCACCTTTCTCCTTTGGTCTACCTCGAATAGAAAAAGCCTCTTTGGCCATCTCTGAAGACTTCCTTCGCATCTCTTCAGATAGCAATGAGGCAGCAACATCTTCCATCTTGAAAGCAGTAGTAGTGCTTCCAATGGCCATCACAAGATGATCCCAACTGTCAGGTAACGAACACAACAAGAGCATGCAACGATCCTCCTCATCTATCTTTACACCTATAGATGTCAACTGAGTAACACTCATGATAAATGAGTTCATATGGTCTACAACAGATGCACCTTCATCCATCTTCAGGGAGTACAACTTCTTCCTCAGGAATAACTTATTTACCAAAGAATTTCCCTGATAAATATCACCAAGCTTCTTTCACAATGAAGCTGCAGACTGCTCCTCATGGATGTTCAGGAGTACAAAACTGGCTAGACTCAATCTTATCAAACCTCTTGCTTTTCTATCAACAAGATCCCAAGCTTCTTGCATCGTACTTTGTGGCTTTGTTCCAGACACTGCAATCCAGAGGTCTCTATCCAAAAGCAAGTCTTCTATATTGAGTTTCCATAACTCAAAGTTACTGCCATTAAAATTTTCAATATCTACTCTACCTGATGTACTCACCATCTAAAAAAAAAACAAGTTTCAACAATGCAAGACTCCCACTGAAACAATATTAGCACAAAAAATTGAAATTTCCTACAGGGATAACACAACTGGCCAAGCTATGATACCACTGAAGGGAAAAACATACAGGATCTAGAGACCCAATAGTGCGGAATAAATTCCCTTGACACTAATACAACAAAGGAGAAGAGCATAAAAAGGTCTCAATAGCAACTAAAACTACTTGAGGTGAATAGACCATGTAAAATAGAGATTACACAAAATGAGCATTCAAAGTTGACACAAGATATATGTGGGAAAACCTTTACAGGTAAAAAAACCACCACACAAAGTCAAGACAATTGTATTAAAGTAAAAAAAATAGTTACATACAATATATAGTCCTCTCTGATCAGCTCACAACAACACTTCTCAATTCTCTCATAGTTACAACTTACATACAATTCAAACTAATAATCCTCTCTATGCAATCACGTACATGGCTTGCATAAGTCATATGTTGCAATCAATTCTATCAACCAAGCACTGACTATCAGGTACATTAATCTCTGATCCAATCACACCAATGATCTACCCATACCGATCTTCCTGCATCGAGCCACGCAAGCCATAATGTTTTTACCCAAATTGGGTCTTGTCTGCCACCCTGAGTTGACCTGCAATAACTACTGCTATGACTTTGGCCTCTAGCCAATTATCACTTTGACACTGAGCCATGTGTCGGCATCTCATTCGTCTACCACTTCTATCATTGAATCCAACTTGGTCAACCCAGTCAACAAGCTCACCCGAGCTCTCCAACGACCTTACCCGCTACCACAACCCTGCCAAGTTCAACCCGTGGTATGGTGGTGAGCTCGATCGAGCTCACCCCGACTTCACCGAGCCTAGACAAAACCATCACACCATGCTACCGTAACTGGCTCCAATACACACCGTAGTATGGTGGTAGCTATCTTGGCTAGCCGCTGGCAGTCTTACCACGACCATCGCGGTCAGTCATTTGACACACCGCAGTATGGTGGTAACTGCCAACTAGGCCATAGGCGGTCTTACTGTAGCCACCACGGTCAATCATTTGACTAGCCGTAGTATAATGGTAACCATCAGGTCAGGCCACTGGTAGCCTTATTGAGGCCACCATGGTTAGTCACTTGACTGGCCGTGGTACAGCGGTAACCGCTAGGCTAGATGAAAAGACCATTACTACGGCTACCACGGTGAGGAAGGAGACTGCGCGCAGTAATGTGGTAACTGCCAAACCCTTCACCGCGGTACCACCAGAGCATAATACAAGACAACCACAATATGGCAGTAAAAGTAGAAAATGTGAATTTTTCGCCAAATCTTTTTCTAACAGAGGTTCAAGCTGGTAATTGAGGCATCATTTCTCAACATATAAAATCTCTAAGTCATCCTAAGACAACTAAGGAACCATCTCCCAAGTACGAGGAAATCTCTCTCTGATCTAGACAAGGTTAAATTCCTCCTTTATAACATCATCAAGCAATCATACAAATCAATCAACAAACAATCTCTAATCAAATCAGTACATCAAACAAGTTCATCACTTGTATCAAACAGGAAATCAACTCAATCAAATCAAATATTATTTGTTTTTCAATCACAAAAGAAAATCTATCTATCATTTCTACTATTTTTTTTCATATTGCATGGAAACAAATTTAACAGTCAATTGACTCAACATCTATCTATTTGTCTTTCAATCAGGAAAGAAAATCTATCATCTATTTGTCTTTCAAGCAGGAAAGAAAATTTATATTTACTATTTGTTCTTCAAATGCGAAGACAAATCTACCAAATCAAGCTAATCTATTCTTGATGTTATTCAACAACATATAATAAGTTGTCTAATCTAGCAACAATCATCAAATAAATATCAATTTTTCTTCAAAAATTGAAATCCAGCAAAAATCCATGGATGCACTAAAACAGTCAATCGATGTGCTAAAACATGTATGCGCGACTTTAATCAATGGATGCGTTAAAATAGACATTGGATGCACTAAAGTATCTATGTGCTATTCTATCAAGTGGATGCACAAAAACAGTCATTCTATGCGTTAATCTGGCCTATGCGCTAAACTACCATCCTAAGCGGGCAGTTTTCTTGGATGCGCTACTTTGTTTTTCCTATACGCCACTTTGTCTATGCGCTAATCTAAAAATCTATGTGTTATTGTCTTGGATCTATGCGCTACTCTATCTAGCCTATGTGCTAAAGTACGGCTCGCATGCGCTACACCACAATCCTATGCGCTAAAGTAGAAAATTCAAAAATCTAAAAATTAAAAATCGTACAAAAATTCACTACAAATTTGAAAAAGAGGATTGGATCAACTTACCGGAGGTCCATATGTGGCTGGTCTCTGATGATGGTGGGCTCGCTTGAATTGGTGGTGCTCATAATGGATTGACATCTGATTTTTATCTCTCAGAGCTCTGAAAATTCTCACAAGTTACTATGAAAATGACAATGACTTTTCACCTTTTCCACCTTTTAAGGTGGTAAAAGTGGCAAATAATAATAATTTTTTTTTTACAATATAGAGCGCTATTTCGAGAGTTAAATCGCCAATTTCTCTCTGAAAATCAATTCAATTCTTTCGAATCATCCTCATCATCATGCGATTTATCTCTCGAGGGGGCATATTGCATCGATAAAATCCAAATTTTGGGGCAAAATTCTTTAAAGTAATGCATAAAACACATCACTTCAAAGAGGGGCAAAATGTACACATCTAAAAATAGTCACGGTTATTCAAACCTATTAATTAATTAAATATGAATTATTTAATTAATATTCTAAAGTCATCTACATATAAATAAATTTAATTATTTATTTATATTGTTCATTTTTCCAATTCTTCTAGTTAATTTAAATAAAGAAGTTTATTTAATTATTGCTACTTTCCTCTTAAGTAAACAAAATAAATTTTACAATTTATTTATTTAATTAGCATTTCATTTCTAAAGTTTGAATGTTTAAATTTGAATTATGGAATATTCTTCTAATCCATCTAACATCTCACATAATTAAATATTGTAAATATTTAATTACTCATTTTCTTTCACTTCTCACATAATTAAATATTAATTTATTTAATTTTGGAAACTTCCATTTGCACATGTCACAAATAATTAAATAAATTTATTTATTTAATTAGCAATTATCCTCAAATTTCAACTAACTTTTCAATTAATGAAAAGACAAATGCCATGTTTGTCTCCATTTTTTAATGAGGATGGTTTTGTGGGTTGAAAACATTCTTCCACTTTCCTCTCAACCTTCCACCTTTCTCTCAACTTCTTAATCTTTCACCGTTCATCTTGACAAGTTTGAATTTCAACCGTTGATCTCCGCCAACTAGATTCTTGCCTTCAAAAATCTATAAATACAACCTTCTTGTAAGTAGATTTCATCCTAGATTTCATGCGTAGTTACTAGAGTTGCATTCGAATCAGCATATCAGCATCATAGCAATATCATAGCATTTCAATTTCATAGCTTAAATCATTAGCAATGGACATGCATTTTCAATCAATCTAGTTCTCCTAAGTTGTGATTTCAACAAGTTGTTGCTTACACAACTGAGAGCCAGTAACTTTAATCAAATCCTTGGAGATAGAGGACGGTGGGATGAATTTGAAGGAGCTTCTATTGTTTAGATTTTGTATTTATGTTTTCTAGATTAGTTTCTTTCAATATAATGTCTTATTGGTGTGTTAGTTTACTTTTCTAATTAATCACGCATATTCTAACAACACACTTATCATTGAGCCAAGAAATATATATCAAGTCAAGGTGCACATATCATAAAGAATTCATGGATTAATCACCATACTAGTCATTCATTAAACAAAAATAAGCATTAATATTGACCATTCATAATCTAAGTCTTAATACTTCATTAAGTCTATAAATGTATACACAAAAGAAAAATATTATTCTCAAGTCTTAAAGCCAAATTATAAAGTATTAAAAAGGTAAAACTTAATCATTATGAGGTCTTTAGTAAGCCTCATCAATATGCATGATGTATATCATTCTTCAAGCACAAAGAAAAAATGCACTAAGAAAAAGGACTACGATCTAAAGATCAACGGTTGCATTGAAGGAGAAGATCAAGCGATTATCACAATAGTGCATTTTTGTCCCACTCTGACAATGCAAAGTTTGTGATGATGTGATATGGATCCATGTGTCCAATATGACATCTATGAGTTAGATGGCATATTTCCAATATTCCTTGGAAAGAATGGTGGGTCCCCGTTTTGGGTTTATAGGAACATGAAATTGTGACACATGTCCATGATTACATAGTTGAGATTTAAGCCCATCCAAAGCAGAATATTCGCCTATAGTTTATGTGGAGATCTATGGCATAGATTGAAAGGGAATTTTATTGAACAGTTGCATTGTAAAGTTGAAGCATATTAACGAATACCATCAAATCATGGTGTGAAGTTTCAGATCTATGACCAATATTCAAATATTTGATTCTCTAACCAGTAAACTGGTGTAACTCTTAATCAAGTAGTGAAATTCAACATAGTGAATACAATTTATTATCATAACCACTCTCTAGTTAAAATTTTTATTGGCAGTTGAAAGGTATGGTCAGCAACATTAAGGCATAGATGGCTACAAAATTATGATACCAAATCAATCATGCAAGAATGGTCATTTAATGCATATCAAATCTAGGATTTGATGCAAGCTAAAATAGCAAACAATATAGAGAATTGTGGTTGTGGTGCATAGCTTGAGGAAAAGTAGACTTATTCATTAAGAAAAATAAGACAAGTCCAACAAAACCAAGGGTGTGTGACCTAACCTAGATAAATGGAAGAAATATGTCATCTAGGAGATACATTCTATGTACAATGGAGTGTGATGAGTAGAATATAGAAGAGATTAGAAGAATAGAGAAGTAGATGAGAGGGAAAAGAGTAGAGATATACATTGATAAAAAAATAGCATTAAAGAGATAGTAAACGATTTATTAGCTTCAGAGAATAAAGGATGTTCTAAAGACCAGTGAGCAAGGAAAAGAAGAAGAAACGAGTGAGAAGTTGTAGAATAGGTCTGTAACATAGAATTGGATTTAGTTGAATCATTTTGTAATCAAGAATTATAATTCCATAATTCTAGTTGTAAATCTGATTAGTTAGTGCCATCAAAAAGCTGATTTTGTGCTCTGTTAGGGAGTAGGTGCTCTTTAATCAAGGGTTTGGTGTCTCCTTAGGGTTTGTGCCCTTAAACATTGTAACCAATGAGGTTTTATTGTGAGGCTATATTAAGATAGCAGATCCTAGCAGTTATTCTCATCATGGTCTTTTCTCATATTCAGTTTTCCATGTATATCTAGTGTTATGTCTATTTATGTGTGTGATCTTTGCATGTCTTTCTAATTTGCACTAAATTTTTTAAAGATAAATTCAATTAATCTATTGATTCACCACCTCCCCCTCTCAGTAGATATTTGTGTTTCGACAATTGGTATCAAGTCCCTAATTCCTTTAAAGAAGCTTAATCAACTCAGGTAGATATTGGACAATGAACACAAATGGCTACTCAAGAAGGTTCTTCCTCAAATAAAGCACCTCTCTTTGATTGATCAAACTATGCTTTCTAGAGTATACGGATGGAAGCCTATCTGTCATCTTTAGGTTTTGATGTTTGGATACCAATGGTAAATGCTTATGTTATTACTTCTACACTTCCCACTAACTAGAATCTAGTAAGAAAGCTTATGAATAAAATGCAAAGCTAATAGTGTACTTTGTGGATTGGAAAATTTAGTTTTTCAAAGTCATGCACTGTCAAATAGTCTATGAGATTTTGGGTGAATTAAAGAGCATCTATGAAGGTGATGTTGGAAAATAAAGGTACAACTTATAGAAATATGAACTTAATAAAGTGGTTGCAAATCTTGTATTATGGTTACAAGATTAACATAAAATGATTAAGTGATTGAAAATTGCAATACCACAAGTCATCAAACACAAGTGACACAAGATATACGTGGAGAAACCCTTGTGGGAAAAAATGTCACACTCAAAGAGATCCAATGTTTGTATTAATATTCAAGGAAGTACATCAATACACAAATTCTCTATATAATCCGGCAATACTTCATTGCTCTGAGAACCTGTTAAAAAACTCTTACAAGCCACCATCTCAAGGCTCTAATATATAGAATTTTGTGGGAGAGAATACGAAAAATGGTATCCCAAAACAATAAGAAAAACCACCTAGAAAAACATATTCCCCCTTAATGGACAACCCATAAACATGGAATAAAATAATGAATAATCACATTGCCTTCACATGGGTGCCTAATCCACAACCAATTAGAATTAGTCAAACATGAGTGATCCATTGACTCATCGATGGATTCGATGGTTTTATACAATAGCATGTACTAACATGAAAACTTGGGCACCCAACCATGCAAGAGCATGCAAAAACTACAAATAACATGAAAGGACATGCATACTAAAGTTGTCCCACCCACAAAGTTGGATGCCCAAGAGGAATATTCTCTCGAGATGCTCTATAAAGTTGCCACCGTAAAGGGTCCATCTCTTTGAATTCAATTATAATTTAACATAAGAAAATAAATAATAAATATTGTGTCCCTCATATCCCCTCTAACACTTTCCAAAGAACACAGAGATACATAAATCAACTTAGGATAGTAATTATAATGGACCACATATCCTAACATTCTCCCACTTGACATTATACAGTATAATTACATCCATGAGATACAAATAAAACATAATCAAGTACAATGATCAAGGCCCATGGCCTTCTTTGTTGGGAAATTTATGCCTCAACATTCTAGTTTTCCTTGAAGACTTGGCCATTTTCTTCATGATTCTAGCCCTTACCGCTTTACCGCAGCGGTCTGGACTGTCCCTGGTGGTACCGCGGTGATGGTCTTGGCAGTTATCGCCTTACCGCACATGGTGAGTTCACTCACCATGGTAGTGTGGTAAGGCCGCCTATAGCCTGTGCTAGCAGTTACCGCCCTATCGCACGTAGTGAGTTCTCTCACTGTGGTGGTGTGGTAAGGCTGCCAATGGTTACTCCCATACTACAGGCAGTGGTTCCTCTCACCGTGGTGTCCATGGTGGGACCGCCAACGATGGAATCGGTGTTTACCACCATACCACAAGTGGTGGTTCTTCTCACAGCGATGTCTATGGTGAGACCGCCAGCAGTGGACCTGGCGTTTACCACCCTATCACATGGTGGCCTGGCAGCCCCTATGGTAGCGCAGTTTGACTATCAGTGGTTTTCTCGATGGCTACCGCCACACCACGATGAGTGTTGGTTAGGGCAACGGTAAAGTGGGGTGGTCAAATGGAAGGGCTCGGTGATTTCAACGATGAGCTCGAATGGCCTTACTGCCATACCGCAAGCTGAGTCAGATGGGGTAGTGGTAGTGCGAGGAAGATGAGGGTGAGCTCGGGCAAGCTCACTGCTATACCACAACTGGGTTGAAGGAGCTCGGCAGTTGCACGGTAAGAGCTTGGATAAGCTCAAAACTCGATTGACTGAGTTGGACTAGGTTTGACCAACTATCAGAAGCAGTGAATGAATCAAATGACGACACATGGCAGATCTTTAAGATCTGATTGGCCGAATCTTTATTTCCTGATTGCGATTGAGCTATATTATTGAATGAAGGTTGACGGACATGTCTGGAACCGGTTTTAATGTTGTGCGGCTTGATGCATGCGGATTTTGTAGTGCACGTTATCAAGGAATGGTCGAAGCTTGCGGGTGGATAATTTATTATCCTCATGACCATTGTTTGCTGAGCTGGGCTGAATAGGTTGGCACACGGTAAGAGATATATGAATCTCGTGTGCAGTCAGATCAAAGATGAGAAAAAAGAGAGAGAGGTTGAGAGTGTTTGAGCGGTATTTTACCATGAACACTTAGACTCTCAGATCTGGAAGGATGTGAACCTATGGAGGCCAAGAGGCTGGGCTGGCTATGGCAGTCATTTGTGAGGAGCTGAAAGGAATCTACACAGTATGTCATGAGGACATTGTAACTATGTGAAGATTCTATTTTGTGTTGCCTACCATTCTCTAAATGAACAATATGTAACTCCTGAAGAGCATAGCTCTGTGTTTGTATTGTAACTATTGTTGTTGAATAAAACAAAGTGAGCTGAGTGTTTTGAAGTGTGGGGTTTTTTACCTGAAAATGTTTTCCCAATGTAAATTTGTGTGTTCACATGTTTTCTTTTCATGGTTGTTTGATTTTGTATTATTGAATCTATGCTTGTGTTGAATCTATTATATGTTTAGCATTTAATTTTCTTAGAGGATCAATGGGGGATTGACTATGCCTGTTTCACTTTATGGCATAGTTGTTTGTGTCTTTGATGTGATAAAAATTAAAATCACTAAGGCATTGTTGTCTTAGATGTCTATTCTATGATGACAAATCGATCTCATATCCCTAACAAGTGGTATTAGAGTTGTTTAAGGGAGGTCAAGGCTTGATGATACTAACAAGTGGTGTCAAAGCCTTCTCCTGGTTACTGAAGTTTTGGGTAATTCTCTTGTGTTGATTTCGTAGCCTGACAAGCTTGAGGAAATTTGGAGGAATCGGTTGGTGATTGATCCTTCGATGAGTGGAAGTTTGTGCTTCTTTGATTCAACACATAGTTTGAAAGATGTTGGAGAAGACCGGAGTTGACCATATTGTGGCAATGTGGTCTGAGGCTCCTAGCTTGCAGCAAAATTTCCTGTTGCAAAGGACGTGATATGTGCTTGTGGTTGTTCTTGTGGTTTCATATTGGGTGTCTGTGTGGGAGGCTCCCTGGCTGTATGGAGATGTTTGTGTTTCTTTTCAACCATGGAGTATTTAGCTTGTGCTGGGCGGTCTAACTTAGCGCTGAAGGCATTTTCTCTGTTGCTCTGATTGTATGGAGGCTATGAAGTTGATCTTGGTGGTCTACAATTTTCGTATAGCCTGGTTCTCTCATATGCTTGTGCATGATTATGGTTTTCGAACTAGTCTGAAATGGACATGTCGTTCCTGCTTACCTATTTCTTACACTCACATGGTTCAGATTCATGTCTTTGGATTTGAAGGTTTTGTGTAGATTTTCCTAAAAAGTCTATGATGGATATTCATGTTTTTCATTGTTCTAGTTAACTGTGATGATTGTGTGCAGACTCTTGAGTCATCTAGATGAGTAGTGAATATGGATGTGCATGTGTGTTTTGGAAACACCATGGTTTTGCAGGTTTTACATGGTCAAGAAAAACTTGTGGTGTGTGGAGCTGTTGTTCAGCTATTTTCTAGACCCTGGCTTCTGGGGTGTGACTAGATGAGATAGCTACAATCTGACATGGTTTTGAGGAGGTGTGATGTCTTCTCTGCATGGGACTATTGGTATTTCTCTTTCAGCATTCTTGTGGTGTGCTTGTTGGTTTCCTAGACTGTGGTGCTTGACTAGTGGACGTTATTGGTGAATCAAATATGTTGTTGATTTGGTGTTTGAGACAAGTTGTCTACTTTGGCTATTCTACCTAATGATCTTAGTTTTGAATTTTTCAGTGCAATGATAGATTTGTAGGTTTCATTGGTTGCATCCACAAGTTGTGCAATGTTGTGGGTTTTCCTTACCTACATGTTTGTTGTGAGACAACTTAGATGTGGACTACCAATATCCACAAGGTTGTAACAGTGTGGTGCATATCTATTAGCTGGCCTTGTCTATGGTCACTTGTGCATTGGCGTGGTTTTTTTGAGATGAGAGGAGGAATCGTGTTTTGAGTACTTGAATAGTCAGTTATTGGGACCTATAGCAAGTGAGTCACAATGTCATGGAGATCTTGTTACACTGGCTAGTGTAAGCTTTTGACAGTGATGGGGTGGGCAGTCATGGTACTTGGAAAGGCTGGTGTCACAGTTCAGTGGGAGCTTTAGCAGTGACTATGGATTCATCACTTGGTGATGAATGATCTTCTTTGGTTTTGCAGATGCTTCTTGAGGACTCTTAGATCCTATTGCTGTAGAAGAGTTCTTTCGCATATGCATGGTTACTATTTGAAGATGTGTAACATCTTGGAGCCATGGAGGACATTGTTAGTCTTTGGTTGAGGTGCTGGTAGTGCTTGATAGGTGATGTTGGTTTAGAGTTTGTTTGTTTCATGTCATGTATACTCTTGCTTGTGCATTATATTTTTTGCATGTTGTTTTTCTCTTAAGACCATGGCTTGTTCACTTGAAGCATGGTATTTCCTAATGGGGATGTGTAGATCATGGTGTCATGATAAGTTCTTGTTCCTAGGTTTGGAGCTTTGATAGTGGTCTGTGGGTTTCTCTATGTTTTGAGTACTTCGGTCATATGCTGGAGGACTTCATGTTTAGTGTAGTAATGCAGGTTGGAGTCAGCATGGGATGATAGGTTGTTGGTGCTCATCGATGCATGGAGAATAAGGTGAGGCTGGAATTCTTTCGAGAATATTGTTGTTATAGTTGAAAGTTCGAGTAGCCTGCACCTTGGTTGAACATGAGTTCAATAGAGACCATGAAGGAGAATCCTCTTGGGTAAGTCATGGTGGCTTGTATATCTTGGAGGCGCATTTTTTCTTTTCTTCTTGGTCTGCTTGGTAGTGGTTTTTATTTGAAAGGTATTTGCCTATTATAGCTTTTAGATATGTGTTATGCTTTATCTTTCATGCATATGAATCTTGAGTTGTTGTTTTAATATTATGGAGGATTCATAATGGAAGGTGGACAACATTGTGTATCTCCTTGTGCTTTTGAGGACTGATAGGAGATGGTTATATGGGTAAGTCTGATCTTCTTCGAGGTGCTTACATTCATGGAACTATTGGGTGTTGTTATGGATTTTCCCTATGGGATGTGAAGAAGATCATTCTTCGCACAACTGGCATTTAGAATTGTATGTAGGAGGATGCTACATGTTTTGATTTGTTGTTTTCTGTCTATTTTGGTCTTTTTCTTCCTGAATGTTCATTTGACTTTAGATGTATGTGGAGCCATGGTGGTCACTTTTTTGTGGTCATGTGTTGTCACTTGGGTGATGACACAAAGGTTCTTGTGCTTCCTTCTTCAATCAGATATGGAACCTTGGAAGAATGTGGAAGACTATTGAGAGAAATTTTTCTTGCAACAGGTGGTTGCAGGTTGTGCAAATCAGTGTGGATGTTCCTCAGAACTACATGGTTACTCTTTTCTATGTGTAGGGATTGGTGGACTTGGTATGCCTGGATCACTTTTGATAATGCTTTTCTTACATTCATCTCGACAGTACCCTTGGAGTGCGAGTACTTGGATGTGTTTAGTATTTTGACTGGTTGACACATGGTTCTTGTATTTGCTACTGATGGGTGGTTACATGATGGCATGATTTTACTAATGGTGATACCTTTGAGGTATGTGTGGTTGGATGAATCAGCATGAGCTGTAAGTGTTGGTTTTCAATCGCATGGGTTTGATCAGTTGGATGAGGGTAGTCAATTGTGTGGTTATTTTTTTAGCTGATGGTTTCTTGTTTTGGAGAAGTGTTTCTTATTCTTGTTCATGTTTGTGAGCTTTGTTGTTGTTGATGTGGTGCTTTTTTCCGCCTGAAGGATCAGATGTTTGCATTCCTAAGACTGGTGCATTTTTTCACCTTGGCGTGTTCCTATGTTTGGAGTTGTTGCCTGAGATGGTGGACATTTTTCAAATGTCGTTGTAGGTGTCTTGGTTAGAGCATGGAGGCATTGTGTTGGTCCTTGTTCGAGTTTGGAGGAAGCCTGAATGTCTTTGTCAAGTAGGAGATTGTTGGGAAATTTATGCATCAACATTCTGGTTTCCCTTGAAGACTTGGCCATTTCATTCATGATTTTGGCCCTTACCGCTTTACCGCGATGGTCTTGACTGTCCATGGTGGTACTGCGGTGATGGTCCTGGCGGTTACTAACTTATCGCATGCAGTGAGTTCACTCACCGCAGTGGCACGGTAAGGCTGCCTGCAGCCTACATTGGCGGATAATGACTTACCGTGCACGGTGAGTTCTCTCACCGCAGTGACGCGATAAGGTCACCAACGGCCTGGCTCTACGATTATCGCCATATCGTAGGAAGTGGTTCCTCTTATTGCGGTGGAATCAGCGGTTACCACCATACTGCAAGTAGTGGTTCCTCTCACTGCAGTGTCTGCAGTGAGATTGCCAACGGTGGACCTGGCAGCCCCCACCGTAGCGTGGTATGACGGCCAACAATTTTCCTGGTGGCTACCACCACACCACAGTGAGTGTTGTTCTGGGCAACGGTAGCACGGGGTAGTCAAATGGAAGGGCTCGATGATGTCAACGGTGAGATCGAATGGCCTTACCGCCATACCGTGAGGCGAGTTCAATGGGGCAGTGGTAACATAGGGAAGACAAGGGTGAGCTCAGGCAAGCTCACTGCTATACTACAGCTGGGTTGAAGGATCTTGGTGGTTGTGTGGTAAGAGCTCAGATAAGCTCAGAACTCGATTGACCGAGTTGGACCAGGTTTGACCGATTGTTAGAAGCAGCGAATGAATCAAATGGTGACACGTGGTAAATCTTTAAGATCTGATTGGCTGAAGCTTTATTTCTTGATTGTGATTGAGCTCCATTATTGAATGAAGGTTGATGAACATGTGTGAAATTGGTTTTAATGTTGTGCGGCTTGATGCATGCGGATTTTGTGGTGCACGTTATCAGGGAATGGTCGAAGCTTTCAGGTGGATAATTTATTATCCTCATGACCATTGTTTGCTGAGCTAGGCTGAATAGGTTGGCACATGGTAAGAGATATATGAATCTCGTATGCACTCTGATTGAAGATGAGAAAAAAGAGAGAGAGGTTGAGAGTGTTCTAGCGGTATTTTACTATGAACACTTAAACTCTCAGATCTGGAAGGATGTTAACTTGTGGAGGCCAAGAGGCTAGGATGGCCGCGAGGCAGGCTGTGATAGTCATTTGTGAGGAGCTGAAGGGAATTGACATAGTAATTCATGAGGACATTGTAACTATGTGAAGATTCTATTTTGTGTTGCTTGCCATTCTCCAGATGAGTAAGATGTAACTCCTGAAGAGCATAGCTCTATGTTTGTATTGTAACCATTGTTATTGAATCTATGCTTGTGTTGAATTTGTTATATGTTTAGCATTTACTTTTCTCAGAGGATCAATGGGGGATTGACTATGACTATTTTCGCTTTATGGCATAGTTGTTTGTTTCTTTGACGTGATAAAAATTAAAATCACTAAGGAATTACTGTCTTAGATGCCCATTCTATGATGACACACTGATCTCGTATCCCCAACATTCTTGCACCAAGAGAACTTATCCTTGGTCATTAGATTCAATAGAGAATATACAACATTATCCAAAGTGTCAACCTTCTCAATCAAAACCTTTCCATTCTAACTAAACATATAGCACTCTAACTATCACATCCAATCCTCACTATCCTACAATAAAAATGAATGCCATTACCAAGTCTCTATAACCAAACCGCCTTCTTAGGGGCATGTGTAGTAGCCATATACTCTTCTTCGATGGTGGATAATGAAACTATAGGCTGCCTCTTACTCATCCAACTCACTACACCTCCAAAAAAAGTAAAAACATAGCCACTAGTGGAACTTTGACTGTCCAAGTCACCTGCCCAATCTAGATTAGTAAAACCTTGTATGTCTAATTACTTATCTATTGGAAGAATAAGGAGTTTCTCACTGATGCATATTTTGGCAACATGAGAATGGGGGATAACTCCATTGCATTATTGTGTTGTCATTGATGTCAAAATTGTATTTCGGTATGAATACCATCATGCAAATTAGTTTGTATATCTTGTGCATGTTTTGAGATGGTAATCCAATGGGAATTTGCAAGAATGTTTGATCTGGTGAAGATGGATGAAGGGAAAATTGACTATGTCAATATAGGTAATTTTGTGTATAGGACATTTGGTTTTGGGGTCTACATTGTTCTATTGCATAGGATCTTACTCGGTGCTTTGGAAATATATATTTTGGATGATAGAAGAACCTAATTCTAGAGTTTAATATTGTTTTGGATCCTGGTGTTGAAGTTATGAGTACCAGTATACCAGTCTAGTAGTAACAAGTGTTTTCCATTTTAGTGCATATGTTTTGGTGAATCTACACTTCTCCATGGATTAGAATTTGGCTTTACAATTTTTTGGATATGTTGATAGGTGTTAGTAGAGTGCGTATTCCAAATGTCATAGAGTTTGGAGGCCCTCATGTCTATTTTTGGATGAATAGTTGGTGAATTCTATTATTAGGTCATTACCAATTCTGACCTAGTAAGTTTTGTGTATTGTAGAGTTTGAATATGTATTGATCCATTTTGTGGGAGCTATTATGGGTCCATGTCAACCTATTTTGATTTTTTATGACTATTGAATCTTGGGGTGAAGTATGTACATGCATATAATGAGGCAACAAGGTATAATTGGTATAATACATCTAATTAGGCCAACCTAATTAACATGTTGTAGGTGTTTGTGGATGAAGTAGATATATATGTAAGATCTTCTTTGGTTTTTTAAAGAGAGAGTGAAGTAATATAATGTACAGTTGATGTGAATTGCATGAGCATAAGGAAAATGTATAGAAAAGTTGAGTGTTAGTGTAGATCAGTATGAAGTGTGTAAAGTCTGTATTTTGAGCTTCAATGGAATTGTAATTCATACATATGTTAGATGCAATTGTAATATAGTTAACAATTGGTTGTGTGACACAATCTCTTCTATATTTTCTTCATTCAATGGGTAGTGTGTCCACTTGGATAGTGAGTCCACCTATACTGATCACTTCTATAATATACTATAACCGGTTATAATATATTGTGAGCTAATCCTCACCATGGATTTTCCTATTTTGGGTTCTCCATGTAAAACTATGGTGTTGATGTGCTATGTGATATTGATGATTTTTAGATGCTTTCCTTTCCTTCTACACTTTGAATATGTTATGTGGAAATAATTATTAAATGTTTAAGTGGTTTAAAAGGATATTGTTTCACCCCCCCTCTCATTATTCTAGGTGTTCAACAATTGGTATTAGAGCCCAATTCCTTGGAAGGAGGTTAACTGCTTGGGGAAGATCTTGGAGGTTGAACACATGGTTGTTAGAATATTTCCTACTTAGAAAGAGATACCTATTGTTTGATTTATAGAAGAAGAGTGCATGGTAAACATGAATGGAGAACTCGAAATAGCCCTTGAAGATCTTGAAAGAACTACAAGTGAGAAAAATGATCTGAAAGAAAATGTCAAAGAAGTAGATGAATGTATATGAAAATTAAGAGAGAAAATCAAGAAGTTTAGAGAAAGGCATAAGGAAGTAAATGGGCCACTTAATAAGGATAATGAAACAATTACTAGTCTTAAAGTGAAAATTGAAGAAGTAAAAAGAATTAAAGAATGTTTGAATCCAAAAGTAGAAAGAAAATATGAAGAATGTATAAATCTTGAAGAAGAAATTGTGAGCTTGAGATCAGATTTGGAAAATGCAAAGAGCTATGAAGACAAATTCAAGATGAGTTCTAAAAATATTGGTGAAATTATTGCAAATCAAAAAGGAGCTAGAAACAAAGGTGGATTGGGGTTTGAGATAGGAGAAAGATCAAAGATAGATCAAAATCCAAATCAACCTAAAAGGAAGATTGAAGACAAGAAGAGCAATGGAAAGAGGATTTGGAATCAAAATAATCAAGTCAGAAGACCACCTATCAAACAACCAAATGCACAAAGGTACCCATATTTTAATGGTTTATGTTATTCTTGAAATAAATTTTTACATAAGGTTATAGAATGTAGAAGTAGAATGAATCATAATGCTGAATCTTTTCTAGGTTATTGTTTCACATGCAAAATATTTGGTCATAAGGCTAGTGAATGTAGACATAAAATGATGAATGGATATAACAATGGTATGAGGTTTCAATATTTTAATGGCTATTGTTATACATGCAATGGATTTGGGCATAAAGCTAATCAATGAAAATCTAGAATTAATGGAGGTAAACATGTTCAAAAAAATGTCATATATTACAATTATAGTAGACCTAGACACATTTCTAAGTTTTGTAGAAGAAAAAATATGAAGAAGGATAATTCAGTAAAGAAGAGTACAATCCAATACAAAAGGTTGGTCCAACAAAGACGAAGAAAGATATGGATAAGATTTGGAAAAATAAAGAAGATAGTGAGATTAAGGTTGAGTCTATACTAGCATCTGGTGAATATGTTTCCTCTAGAAACTAAATTGGGATCTTTGGCTTAGGGGGAGCTTTAATGGAAAATATTTCATCCCCTACCAAAGAATTGGTGTTGATGCTTCAACACATGGATATGAGATGTGGACCAATGTACTTGATCTATTAGAGAAGATCCCAGTAGAAAACATCATGTTGTGGAAATTTGTAGAGAATTTGAAGTTGACTATGCAAAGAGTTAGAGTTCTTATTAGCTTTTCAACTTGAGTGTTTAATGAAAAATTAGGTTAAGTATTAAAGGTTTATAAGTGATTACACTTAATAAAAATTCATTTCCAAATAAGCATTCAAGAATTGAAGAGTAGTTGAAGAGAAAAGTAGTGTGTTTGAAGCATTTGACATCTGGAGCAAAAAAAACCCTAACCAAAAATCTAATTAAAAGGTATTTGTAGTTTTTTGCTTTCCCTAGTTTTTCATAAATTATTTTGGAAACAATTGAAATGGCTACTCTAAGGGTTGTTGAGGTCTCAGAATGACCTTGACAAAATTTTAAGAAACATCCAAATAAATCTATGAAATTCGACCCAAATAGTGCATTCTCGAGAGTCCCATATGATGTTTTGCACACCAAAGACATAATGATCTATATTCACAAAAAATTGGAAGAGTGTGTCCCCTCCAAACTAGGTGATGTGTGGGAAAATGAGCTCACCGGTGACAATTTCATACTAAAACCTGAATATCATAATTTTCTAACAAAGAAGCTCAATGTATGGCAAGGGTTTCCAAGCTTTTTCCCTGATGATGCTTGGGTGAGATATTCATTCAATTGTATTCATGAAAAGTTTGTGTGGACAGATATGCCTGGATTGATTACCAAGGAGGAAATTAGGGAGGTGATAGGTTTATGTTCAATCGAACCAGTTTTGGTGCTTAAATCAATGAAGAATGAAGTTGTGATGGAGCTTACTAGGGCTCAATATAATAGGAGAGATTTGACCATTAAGAACATTATAAATCCAATAGTGAACTATGCCACAATGATGATTAGTTATAAAGTCTACTTCTCTAATAGACAAAACTCTTTTTTGACCACCACCATCAACACTGCATTTGAAATGGTTGAGAAAAGAGCTAATTATGATTTGTGTAAACTATTGATACCAAAACTAATGAAAAATTTGTAAAAGACTAAGGATTCTAGATATTCCTTTAAATATGGGACATTGATCATTTATTTGATGTTTTACTTCTTAAGGGAACTCCCCAAAATAAAGAGTGTGGTGTGGTTAAAAGGACAACCAATTGCACACCAAATTAATGAATTTTTGAGAGGAGATGTAGATTCCAAGGCACAAGATGAGGATCTTGTGGGATTCTTCATAGTCTTCTAGAATAGAATGCATGAAAGGGAGAGGATTCCTTAGAAGATGATGGAGAAGTGAAAAAAGGAAATTGCATTTTTGGTGACAAAGGATTAATGTATTATACAAGCTATAGAGCCTAGAATAGTATTGATCCTAGCAGTGGGATGTAAAATTATAGGGGATGAAATCACTAGCTCAGTGGACTTTATGCTGAGCAAACCAAAAGATACCTCTAAGGAAAGATATGGAACTTATGATAAATCCATGGAGGTTCACATGGATCAAAGGAAATCATAGGTAAAGAAGACTATTGAAAAGATAACTACAACATTTACAGAGGAAATGGGCCTCACTAAAGAACAAGTGGAGAAGGAAAAAGCCTCATCTGGCTCACCAAGGGGATCATCAAGTGTTAGATGATCCAATAGAATAGGTACCACTCCTCTGATTGCCTAGAAGTCCTTTAGGACTAATCCTGCCTTAGGAGAAAAGAGAAAATAAAATATCAACACTTTGATGAAGGAGAAGACCTCTTTGGTCAAGTAGCAAAAGAGGACTTAAAAGAAAAAGGCTGCTCTAGTAGCACAAAAAATTAGCCCAATGAGAAGGAGAGTGAAAACAAAGGCAACAATGGATTACCACTTGGGTGTAAATGTTGATGAAGAAGAAGAAGAAGAAAGACCATAATTGGTCCAAAAGAGAAAATATGATGCTTTGTGCAAGGTGAAGCTAGCGCAAAGAAAGTAAAATTTGATTGATACTAAGAGTGAGGAAGAGGTTGAAAATGAGAAGGAATAATTCAAAATGGAAATGAGGGAGAAGAAAGTAGAATTTTGGAATAGAGAAGAAGACATCCGAAGATAAGAGAAAGTAAATGAAGAAGCCTCGAGTAAGAACTCATAGTCCCATGAAGTTAGACCCTTTATTTAATGGTATTGTGTAACATGAGATGTTAGAAAAAACCGTCGTGTTATACAATGATGTTGATGAAGCGGAGATGGCCATCACTTTAGAAGAATTTGTAAATTTCATTATTTGTTTTGAAGTAGATCTATATGAGAAATATTAAAATATAATTGTTTGTAGAGCTATGGAATGTATTTCTTGAGAGAAGACAAAAGGCTATAGAAGAAGAAGCTAAGTTGAAATTCCATGCCTTAGAAAAGATCAATGCATATCTATTAGAGGAAAATAAGGACACTTTGGCTAAACTGTACAATAAGGATTTTAGAACAAAGAAAAGGGTGACCACCCTCATGATTAGTGATTAGAATGATCATGAGACACTCTAGAAAGATATTGTAGATAAGGTTGTAGAGTTTGCACAAAGATTAGGGATTATTTCAGAAATCACATAATATATGCATGTTGAGATGCCAACTTTGGGTATGAACACAAAAGAAGAAGCACAATATGATGGGGCTCAACATGAGCATGTTGTTGTAGAAGAAGATGTGCAAAATAATGTGGATGACAGTCTTCCAAAAGTGGAAGAAATTGTAGAAGAAAGTGTTGTAGATGAACAAAATGTTGGAGCTATCAGAGAAGACATTGCAAAGGAGGATACTACATATCATCAAACACGTCCTCCGGTATTTGAAAAAACTCAAGGCCAATCAAAGACAATTATTCCTCCAGATGACAAAGAACCAGCTACTAGTGAAGATGATACAAAGAAGAGTAATAAACAGGATGATAAGAATACATCTAAGGAAAAGAAGGAAATGGAGACACCTATTCATATTGGTGATAAGGAAAATCATTTGAAGGAGAAAAATATAGAAGACAATGTAAATAATACCAGTGAATCCTCAAGTTCCTCTAGATATTCCTTAAAAAATATTTTGAGTATGTAGTTACAATTTCATCCTGTTGTTTCCACTCAATTATTGCAACTTCCAATGCAATAGGGATATGTGGACATCAACAATATTTATCCTATTCACAAGATTTAATTAGGTGATGGTTTACATGCATCTTCTAGAAAATAAATCATAGAAACACTAACGAAGATTGCATAAATGATAGATGAGGCAGTAAAGGTTCTACATGAAGCCATACCTAGTTCTATCATTGACAATTCCCTATCTGATATGGAAAATATAATTTGTTTGCTTGATTCAATTAAATAGTATGCAGGTGGTATGAAATGGAAGTTAGAAAAGGAATTAGAGAAAAATATAAATGACAAGAAATTGATGGATGTCATGAAGAAGTGTACTAATGCACACAATAAATTCCAAGAAAATCTTAAGTGTGCAGAAGCTTGTGTGGCAAAAGCCAAAGATTTCTTTTTGTTTTGCATGAAGTGGCCAAGAACCACAAAGAGCATAAAAGATGAGATGGACTCTATTGAGTGCTAAATTGACAAAGCTTACAGTGCTTGTGATCCAGTACATGATTTGGAAGGAAACATAAGGTCTATAGTAGAGAACTTGCATGAGCAATATTTCCAACTGCAAGCTCAGAAAGAAAAGATCATAATGTAGTTTGGTAATATGAGGGATTTGGTGAACTCTAAGTTTATATCTATTTCCAGTTCCTTTCTAAGTGTTGAAAGAGATTCAAAGCTAAATCTAGTTGGTTGATGGTGAGGAACTCCTGATGGAGCTTGAGACTCAGAGTATAATTCTTGGCATAGCTATGAAGGTTTGTGAAGAAGGGAAGCAAGAGTGGCAAGCCTGCCTTGATAACCTACAAGGGTCCAACTCTTCCTCTAGGTGAATACATTTCTTTCCTTTTTATGCATTATATTAATTGTTTGAAACTTTTATGTACATATGAGGATGGTATAAGGCAGATTTCCAATACATTTTTTTTGTTCGATAGCACTCCTAGGGGGAGTTAGTTAAGTTTTCAAGTTGTATATATCTATCAAGGGGAGATATGGTATATGAAAATATTTTTGTATGCACCCTTTTAACTTGATGTCAAAGGGTGAGAGTAATATTGGAGATAATTAAGGCATGTTTCCATCAATGAAAAAGGGGGAGATTTTTGAAAGAATAAGGAGTTTTTCATTAATGCATTTTTTGGAAAAATGAGCATGGGGGATAAGTGCATTGCATTAGAGTGTTGTCATTGACGTCAACATTATATTCTAGTATGAAGAACATCATGCAAATAATTTAGTACAAATTGATCATGTTTTGAGATGGTAATATAGTGGGAATTTCTAAGGAGGTTTGATCTGGTGAAGATAGATAAAGGGAAATTTTACTAAGTGTCAATATAGGTAATTTTATGTACAAGACATTCATTTTTTGGGTCTAGAATGGTACAATGCATAAGATATTGCTCTACACTTTTGATATAATTTTTTTGGCTAATAGAAGAACCTAATTCTAGAGTTTCATAGTGTTTTGGCTTTTGGGGTTTATGTTATGAGTAACAATATATCGGTCTAGTAGTAACAAGTTTTGTCTAGTTCAATGCATATATTTTGGTGAATCTGCTCTTGTCCATGGATTGGAATCTATCTTTGCAGCTTTTTGGAGATGTTGATAGGTGTTTGTAGAGTATGTATTCCAAATGAAATAGAGTTTGGAGGTCTGTGTGTCTATTTTTGGATGAACAATTGGTGAATTATGTTATTAGGTAATTACCAATGCTAACCTTATAAGTTTTTTGTATTGCAAAGTTTGAATATGTATTGCTCTATTGTGTGGGAGCTATTATGGGTCCATGTCAACCTATTTTGATTTATTATGAGTATTAGATCTTGGAGAAAAGTGTGTACATGTGTATGATGATCCAATAAGGTATAATCAGTATAATACAGCTAATTAGGATTACCTAATTGATGTTATAGGTGTTTGTGGATGAAGCAAATATATATGTAAGATCTTCTTAAATTTTTTAAAGAGAGACTAAAGTAATATGATGTACAATTGATGAGAATTGCACGAGCATAAGAAAAATTCATAGTAGAGTATATTTTTAGTGCAAATCTGTATGAATTGTGTAAAGTCTATATTTTGAGGTTCAATAGAACTATAATTCCTGCATATATTAGATGCAATTATAATAGTTCAAACTTGGAAGTGTGCCAAAATATCTTCTATATTTTCTTTGTTCAGTGGGTATTGAGTCCACTTGGATAGTGATTCCACCTAAAGTGAGCACTTTTGTAGTATACTATAACTATTATAATATATTGTGAGTTAATCCTCACCATGGTTTTTTCCATTTTGAGTTTTCCACATAAAAATATGGTGTTTATGTGCTATGTGATATTTATGGTTGTTTACATGCTTTCCTTTCCTTTCACACACTGAATATGCTATGTGGAATGAATGCTTAAATGTTTAAGTGGTTTAACAAAATACTAATTCACCTCCCTCTCCGTATTCTAGGTGTTAAACATTATCCACATCATTAGTACCATGATAAACCAAATAGTAATATGATGTACAAAAATAATATCTAAACAACCTCTTAATAAAATTCCAATGCTCTCTACCAAGGTTAGACATAAACTTGCTTAAAACGCCCACTACTTAGGGTATATCCGGTCTAGTGAAAACCATTGCATACATCAAACTACCAATGACACTAGCATAATGAACGTTAGACATCTCTTCAATACCATCATCAAAACTAGGACACATGTCTAAACTCAACTTTGTACCAACTGAAAATGGAATATTGTTTGGTTTATAGTCATTCATATTAAACCTCTACAAAATGGTATCAACATGCTTACTCTAGCTTAATAAAATCTTTCTTTGAACCTGATCTCTATTGATCTACATCCCAAGAATATATTTTGTAACCCCAAATCCTTCATATCAAATGTGCCAAAAAGCTAAGTCTTAATTTCCTTAATCATCACCTTGTTGTTACCTATAAACAATATGTCATCAACATACAAGACAATGATTAGTATCTAATCATCAATAACCTTAATGAAAACACAATGATCCTCTTCACTTCTAAAAAACCTAGATTGAATTAAAAAGAATCAGACTTCTAATACCACATCTTGGATGACTATTTCAAACCATACAAAGATCTCTTTAACCTACAAGACAAGTGTTCTTTTCATTTGACAACAAAATCATTAGGTTGTCGCATATAAAATCCTTCCTCAAGATCACCATGCAAGAAAGCAACTTTAACATCCATTTTCTCTATTTGAAATCATAAGATGAAACAATAGATAATAGGAGTATAATAGAATTTAACTTAGCAACAAGAGAGAATATTTCACTAAAATCAACTCCCTCTCTTTGGGAGTATCCCTTGGCCACAAATATGGCCTTGTACCAATCTAACCAACCATCAACTACAAATTTATTTTTAAATACCCACTTGCAACCAATGGGCTTCCTTCCTTTAGGAAAACTCACAAGATCCCAAGTATCACAACTATCCAAACCCATCATCTCCTCATGCATGGCTTGCATCCAAGACTCTTTTTTTTGAAGAAAGAGCCTCCATGTAGGATCTAGGTTCATTTTTCAGTACTCAACAAAGAAAATACACAATGGAAATTGGATGGGCTATACCTATCAATTGGATTTTTTTTTTGTGTATCTTCTCAAGGTAGGAGTAAGGGGTTCATGCTACTCTTCTTCCTTTGTATGCGCATCCTTCACATCATATAAACTCTCTATTCCCTCTTCTTCTTCTCCATCCTCTAATCCATCTGGTTGTTCTTTGACATGTGCATCTTCCTACTTCTCAATCTTTATATTGAAGTGCACTATTTTTGTCTTATCTTTCTCCTCTTCTTGTTCTTCACCTAAGTAATCTCTAAACTCCCTAAAAATCACATCTCTAGAGAAAACCATTTTACGGGTTAGTGGTTTCCAAAGCTTATAACCTTTTAGATTCTTACTATAACTAAAAAAGATGTATTTTGTGCTTTTGGATGAAACTTAGAACACTTCTCTTGAGGTGCATGAACAAAATACTCACAACCAAAGACCCTTAAATGTGAAAAAAAAGGATTTATACATATCCACACTTCATAAGGAGTTTTTTCAACAAGAGATGAACAAGGAGATATATTAACCAAATAAAATTTGGTACTTATAGCTTCTACCCAAAAGAATCTATCAAGCTTAGAAGCACTCTATTGTGTTATCGAGACCAATCAGACTTGGATAAAATCTTCAACATTATCTTATTAACTAATTTCTTGCAAGCAATAAATATTTTTTTGTACTTGTATTTAAAACATCAATTATAAACAATTATTAAATGTTGGAAATGATTAGTTACATTATTTATCTAAGGACAACTGCAAATAGTTATTATAACTGCCAAAAAGAAAACGTGTTATTGGGTGCATGAGACAAAAACAATGGCCACACTTCATTTGTAATTAATAGGAAATGTGTGGGAACACATTTGAATACTCAGATCAAAGTTTTGAGGGCATAAGGTCATGAAAAATGTTAGCAACAAATTTATAGTTCTATGGTTGGAAAAATGGAGGAAGTGTCATGGGTACATGTAGAAAAGGCTATATAAAAACAACAGTAAAAAAGCATAGAGAAAAACATTGTTGTAGGTTGCAGTGGTTGTTGCAAGCTTTGTAAAAGTTATTTAATGGAAGTTTAATATATATTGGATCCTCCTGTTGGTGGATGTAGCCCATTTTTGGGTGAACCATGTTAATTCTTGGAGTTCTTTTGCTATCCATTTTTATGGGTTTTCTATTTATTTGTTTTATTGTTCAAATATTAATTTAACTAATAAAAATATTCCTTCTAAACCTTAACAAGTGGTATTAGAGAAGGTTTGTGTTCAGTTATCCTCTACAGGAAGATCTCATGGCTGAGTGGTAGT
The DNA here is from genome assembly GCA_007115665.2 of Sequoiadendron giganteum. Lineage (NCBI taxonomy): Eukaryota > Viridiplantae > Streptophyta > Pinopsida > Cupressales > Cupressaceae > Sequoiadendron > Sequoiadendron giganteum. Next base: position 591,229,935 of record CM021107.1, on the reverse strand, counting down.
CTAATAGTTGGCTGGGAGTTATGGCAGATGAGTGTAAGTTGAAGGTAGACAAATTTAATGGGCATAACTATTAGTTATGAAAGATGTAGATGGAGGAATATCTCCATCAGAAGGATTTATGAAAATCATTAGAAGGGAAATCCAAGAAACCTTCAACAATGTCTGAGAAGGATTGGAATATTCTGAATAGTAAAGGACTTGGTAGTATTCATTTATGCCTAGCACAATTGGTGACATTTAATATTTCAACAAAAAATACAACACAATATTTTATGCAAACCCTAACGAAGTTATATGAAAACCTTTTTCTTTGAATAAGGTATTTATTATGAAGAAAATATTTAATAATAAAATGGTAGAAGGTGGATTAGTTGTTGATCATTTAAATGAGTTTAATACAGTTACCAGTCAATTAACTTTTATAAATGTAAAATTTGATGAAGAAGTTAGGGCTCTTTTGATTTCATGTTCTTTGCTTGAAAGCTATAATAGCTTGGTAATGGTCATTAGTAATTTTTGTTTCTACTTTAAATACAATGAAATTTGATGATGTTGTTGGTGTTATTTTGAGTGAGGAAATTCATAGGAAAAGCTCAGGTGGTTCATTTACATCTAGAAATATTTTGAATGCAGAAAGTAGGGGCAAAAAAAATAGAGAGAAAATAATTCTAGAGGTCATGGTAAGTCACAAGAAAAATCAAAGGACAAGAGGTCCCAATCTAGAGAGAAGAAGGATTGTTGGTATAGTGGTAAGTTGGGTCATTTAAAGAGATTGTTGGTCTCCAAAAAATAAAGGAGACAAAAAGGAAGGTAGTAAAGAGGAAAATGTGGTAAGTAATAAATCTGATGAGGATTCCCTGATTCTTTCCCTTGATAATTTTGATGATTCTTGGGTATTAGATTCAGGGGCTTCATTTCATGCTACACCCCATAGTTCAGTTATTTTCCTGATTATGTCCAAGGAGATTTTAGGCTGGTTTATTTGGAAGATAATAAACCTTGTTAGATTGTTGGAAAAGGAAGAATCAAGATTAAGTTGTAGAATGGGAATCATTGGCTACTACAAGATGTAAGGCATGTTCCAAAGTTAAACAAAAAAATAATTTTAGCAAGGCAACTAGATGATGAAGGTTGTGTTGTTAAATTTAGTGATAAAAATTGGAAGGTTACAAAAGTTTCCTTAGTGGTAGAAAAAGGTGTGAAAGTAGGAACCTTATATATTTTTACAGGTCATATTGTTTCTTCTACTTTAGTTGTTGCAGAGAAAAGTCAATGTTCAGGAACAGTTGCTACAGTTCAACAAGTAGAAAATCAGACAGTTGTTGTGGATTCTGAATCAACACTATGGCATAATAGACTTGGGCATATGAATGAAAAAGGTATGAAAGTACTTCATTCAAAGAATTTTTTACCAAGTCTAAAATTTGTTAATATGATTTTTTTTTAAAGTTGTGTGTATGGAAAATAAAAGAGAGTTAGTTTTCTCAAGGATGGGAAGCAAAAGAAAGATGAAAAATTGGAGCTTGTGCATATGGATGTATTGGGACCAACTTAGGTATCTTCTCTTGGTGGCTCTTAGTATTACGTTACATTGATATATTATGCAACTAGGAAGGTTTGGATTGATTTCCTTAGGCATAAATTTGATGTATTTTAAACACTAAAAAAATGGAGAAGGCTGGTTGAGAATGAGACGAGTAAAAAGTTAAAATGTCTTAGATCTGATAATGGTGGTGAGTATTGCAACAAAGAGTTTGAAGATTATTGTTCCTCTAATGGTAGTCGTAGGAAAAAAATGGTTCCAAGGAGTCCACATTAAAATGGAGTGGTTGAGTGCATGAATAGGAAAATAATGGAGCATACATAAGGACTATGAGATTGCATGTTGGGCTGCCTTTAAATGTGTGAGAAGAGGCTATAAACACTATTGTTTATTTAATTAGTAGAGGTCCTTCTAATCCTTTAAATTGTAGTATTCTAGAGGAAGCATGGACAAGTAAGAAGGTGAGTGATTCTTTTCTCAAGACCTTTGGTTGTGAAGCATTTACACATGTAGATTCTAAAAATAGAACCAAGCTTGATGCTAAGTCAAAAGAAACATATATTTTTTGGATATGGCATTGATGAATTTGGTTATAGGCTTTGGGATTTTGAAAATAAAAAAATTGTAAGAAGCAGTGATTTCATATTCAATGAGAAAGTGTTGTACAAAGATCAGTTGCAACAACATGAGAAGAAATAAAATGATTGTGTAGTAATGGATGATATTCTGAACAATGATCCTGTGGTTCCTCATGCTCTGCAACAACAAAAACAACAAATACCACAAACTCCAATGAATTTTAGACAATCATCAAGGATAAGTAGACCTCCAGAAAAAATTTCTACTTCTTTGTATTCTATTTTACTAACTTATGCTGGTGAACCAAAATTTTATGATGAATCTATGCAAATGGATTCCAAGGTTCGGTGGGAGCATGAAATGAAAGAAGAAATGGACTCCTTGCTGAAAAAATAGACTTGGGAATTATGCAAGTTGCCCATAGGTAAAAAGGATTTACCAAATAAATGGGTTTATAGGCTAAAAGAGGAAGATGGAGGTAAGAAAATATTTAAAGCTAAGTTAGTTGTAAATGGATTTGCACAGAAAAATGCATTGATTTTGATGAAATGTTTTCTTCGGTTGTTAAAATGACTTCTATTCGTACTATTTTAAGTATTGTGGCTGTTGGGGGTTTACATTTAGAATAGTTTGATGTTATAACCACCTTTCTCCATGGTAATTTGGAAGATGAAATATATATGGAACAACCATAAGGATTTGAGATCAAAGGAAAGGAGAAATTGGTATGCAAATTGAAGAAAAATTTTTATGGCTTGAAGCAAGAACCTCGACAATGGTATATTAAATTTGATAGTTTTGTGGCTGAGCATGGCTACAACTAGTGTAATTTAGACCATTGTGTTTATTTTAAGAGGTTAGATGATGATAGCTACATTATTTTATGTCTATATTTTGATGATATGCTTGTAGCAGGGTCTAACATGGATCACATAAGGGAATTAAAATAGTAGTTAGAAAATTATTTTTCTATGAAGGATTTGGGGGCAACAAAAAAAATCCTTGGTATGAGGATTACTAGAGATAGGAAAAACATAATTTTTTTTTATCTCAAGCTAATTATGTTGAAAATGTGTTACAAAGATTTCATATGGAGAATGTAAAAGATGTTAGCACACCTTTTCCCATTAATGTCCAATTGACTAAGGATATGTGTCCAAAGACACAAGAGGAGGAAGAAAAAATGTCCAAGGTACCATATGCTTCCACTGTAGGCAGCTTAATGTACACCATGGTATGCATGAGAATGGATATTGCACATGTCGTAGGATTTTTTAGTAGGTATATGAGTAATCCCAAAGTTTAGCATTGGAATGCGATAAAATGGATTCTCAATTATTTAAGAGGTACATCCAATAAATGTTTATGTTTTGGGGGCTCTAATACTAATTTAAAAGACTATTTTGACTCAAATTTGGCAAGGGATATAGATACTAGGTGAAGTACTACAGGTTCTGTATTTATTGTGAATGGGACAGTAGTGAGTTTGATTTATCGGTTGCAAAAGGTGGTTTCTTTAACCACCATAGAGGCAAGAAAAGAGAAGATATGGCTGCAAATTTTCATGGAAGAGTTGGGAAAATAGTAGGCTGAAAGTTACTTGTTTACGGATAGTCAAAGTGCTATACATCTTGCAAAGAATTTGACCTTGCACTCAAAAACCAAACACATATAGTTGAGATATCATATCATTTAGTCGATGTTGGAGGATGATCAGGTAAAGATAGAAAATAAACTTACTAATGACAATACAACATATATGTTTACGAAGGTAGTGACAAGGGAGAAGCTGAGCTCCTCTTCAACTTTCATTGGCCTTCAAGATTGCATTTAAATAATATCAGAACAACAATGTCCAAGGTGCTTATTTCAAGTGGGAGTTGCAAGGGAAATGGTGCTATGATTAGTCTCCAAGTGGGAAATGGTATGGAGTGGAGTTTGATCTGTCTCCAAGTGGGAGATTGTTGTTTTATGAAGACCAATCAGACTCAGATAAAATCTTCAACATTATCTTATTAACTAATTTGTTGCATGCAATGAATATTTTACTGCACTTGTATTTAAAATATTAGTTAAAAAAAATTATTAAATGTTGCAAATGAGTTACAATATTTATTCCAAGAGAACAATACACTCTGTTGACTAAGGCATTAAAGCTCATCTAATTCTTCTTCTTCATAAATCACTTCACCAATCCACTCAAAAACCACACCACTCTCATGCTCACTCACTCCTCTTGCAACTTAATTGTTCTTACATTTATATCCTCCACAATATCTCAAAACATTAATTAGGTCAACCCAAAAAGAATGCAAACAATAATTTCAACAAGTTGGCCACCACAACATAATGCGGTCCTATCCAAAAGATTGAGAGGACAAAAATAAATCTTATTACAACTTCCAAAGTGATCCCAAGCCACACACATGTTGGTGCACATCAAACTAGGTAAACAAGGAAAAATGTAAATTAAACGTGTAACACAATACCAATCAACCCAAAAACACATTTGTTGGAAAAACAAGGATAAACAACTAAGAGGGAGGGGTTGAATCAGTTGTTACAAAAATTAAACTTATTCAACCTTAAACAACTTTTAATCTCAGATTTGATAATTAACAGTGAAAGCATGAATCAAAAACACATAAGAGACACATGAACACCAAGATTTTTATACATGGAAACCTTGTTAGGGGAAAAAATATGGTGGATGTTAGTCCACAAGATTATACCCTATTAGAAGTATAATGAAATAAATGAATAAGGAATGCACATGCATTTAGGCACACTACTTAGAGCTCAGTGCTCAAAGGGAAGGATCACTGCCTTACATAAAACAATCAGATTAAATACATCTGATGAGGTTGAACTAAGAAATTAGCTCCTACAAAAGCTTGATTGTAGCTCTGGTTAGGCACAAAAACACTTCTTCACACTTCACTCAATCTCCTTCACAATCTTCTTTGAACTCGAATGATCTGATCTTTATTCACACATATCTTGCATATACTTTACATACATTCATCGAGCATACTTTAAAATGAGTAAACAATCGCTCTTGGGCGGGTGCATGGAAATGGGTAGCCAATTTATGGCCAATTTACTTTTTCATTTAGAAATAGAGAAAATGCAAGTGTGTTATAGTAAAACGCACTTGCATTATGGCTTGGTAATGACCGAGCCTAGGATTGGTCATTACCAAGCCATAACACACTCATTTTATAACACGCTCACATTATAACACACTTGCGTTATGGTTCAAATTTCAAAAAAATGCACATTTTGAGTTCAAAAAATATGCAATTTTTGAAATCTAATTTTTTTTCCAAAATGCGAGTGTGTTATAATGAGCTCGTGTTTTGGTCTAAATTGAAATTTTTTTCTTCTCTTTTTCTTTTCTCTTTCTTCTTGTTATCTTTTAGGGAAACTATATACATGAAATAAACATTTAAGTTTGAGTTGACATTTACGTATGGACGTTTACTTTCTTATGTAAACATCAACTTATACTTTAAGTTATATCTCATGTATATAGGTAGGATGTTTGAGAGTGGTTTTGGATCTCTAGGAGTTATAATGCAAATTCTAGTTTTTGGAAGATCTCAAAAAATTTAGACTTAGTCAAATTTCAATAATCAGCATGTCAAATTTCAATAATCAGGAGGTCAAATTTAATTAATCAACAAGTTGTATCATCTTTCTCTCTCTATCTCACTCATTTTTATCCCTTATATTCTATACCTCTCTCTCACACTCTCTCCTTCCCTCTATACTTCTATCTATCTAGCCTCTCTCTCCCCCTCCCTCCTTCCCTCCTTCCCTCCTTCCCTCTCTAATTTTCTCTATCTCCCCCCTCTTTCTCTTCCTTCCTCCCACCCACCTTCCCTCTCTACTTCACTCTATCTAACCTATCCCTCTCTACCTCTCTCTCCCTCCCACCTCTCTCTCTCTCTCTCTTCCTTCATCCCAACCACCTTCCCTCTCTACTTCTCTCTATCTAACCTATCCTTCTCTGCCTATCTCTCACCCTCCCTCTTCTCTCAATCTCTCCACCTTCCTCCTTCCCTCCTCTCTCTCTCATTCTCTTTACCAAAATTCTCTCTCCATCTATCCCTCCCTCCTCCCCTCTCTACTTATATCTCTCTCCCTCCCTCCTCCCCCCTCTCTATCAACACTAACTCATTTGATTGCAAAATCCGATGAAACCTTTCAACGAGACCTATATAATCAGATGTATCGTCGGGCACTTGTGCAAATTTTTTTTTTTTTTAAATTTTATCCCTGACGTTCATCAGAATTTCAATGAACATTTTTTCTCATCTACATTTTGACGAATATCTTTCACCAAAATTTCGACGGACCTCCAAAGTTAAATTGTGGTGAGCATAAATAAAAATGAGCTCAACTATTTATTGCGACAGTGTTTTGCTCGACGATTTTCTTGGGGAAAATAAGAAGAAACTCAAGAAGATATCGCCAGGCTGAGTGTAGTCATTGTCTTTTTCTAGAATTCATTTGTGCAGTTAGATTTGAACTTCCAGGTTTGAAAATCATATTTTAAAGCAACATCTCATCAGATTTCATTTTTAGTCTTGTGCATTTTTAGAATTTTATTTCTAGATTTTAGACCTGACTTCACAAATTCTTTATAAGGGAATTGTTTATAACTGATGGAAAATTCTTGATGGATTTGGACAAAGACTATATTTGCAAGGTTTCAATTTTAACCCTAATGATCAATTTTCAATAGATTTGGGAGCCATAGCTAGATAATATCAAAGGTGTTGGTTGTTTTTTTTCTATAACCAAGTTTATCTTCTAGACACATAGCATATAAAATCTTAGATAATAATGCCATACAATACCATCAATCTATATTCTAACCCAATACTACTTATCAAATCCTTATATGAACATAGTCACCTATAACCTCACTCAAGCATTTTAATTAATTCCTTGAATTAAAGCCAAAATGAGAATTACACACACCATAATAGTGAGATGAATAGAATAACCCTTGATCATTTTATTCAAGATAATAATATATTCATACAATGGAGATACATGACCTTGAAATGAGTAATTTTCATTCAGATGCTAGTACTGTCTTGAAAATTAAGTACCCATGAAACTAAAACCTACAACAGAATGACACCAAACCTAAGAATAGTATCTTCACTATAATATCAAGCTCTTTACAAATTCGCTCTGTATCTTCAGTTAGACTTGACCTAAAGATATCTAACTTGCTAACCCGTATTTCTGCTCCTGAAATCCTTCTTATAGGGAAAATGAAGGAGCAACAAGCATCGAACCAAAAATACACCTGTTACTAGTTACTTGGACCACCTTATGACATTTGAAAAATTGGTTACAACAACTGAGTCTCTAGAGAATCTTCTTGTTCATCCCGTCCACTAGATAATAATTGTTGCATTTTACAAACTTCGAAAACTTGCACCAAAACTGCCACCAAGACATAGCCAAAATTTGTTATAACTTATAACCATAACCATTGAGCTGTTAATTGTCGGTTGTAGACTCTGTCCTATTCTTGTTCAATTAAGTACTTTTCTACCCATCCTTGATATTCCTCATCTATTGGCCAATTAAAATTTACTACCTCATTTACCTTGGCACTGTAAGGTGTATACTTTACTGCTACTTGATTCGCCTCCCTTTCAAAAGATTCCAAAAATGTGCTAGTGTTAATGATTTTATCCATACTACTCATTAGCATGTCATAATCCGAGTCATCACAAATCAATTTGATTTGTGCATTGATGATTTCATCTACCCTGTCCTGCCATTGCTGCAGTGATCTAACATTTCCTTGGGAATATACAATATCTGGTAAAGATGTGTCACTCTAGTCATCAAAACCTTTTACCAACTCTTTAATCCTCTTGCTGAAATCATCAGGTAAGGCTTGGAAACCTTGCAGTGACTTCACAAAGTCTTGAGTAGGCCTTAATTGTTGAGGCCTATTAGTTGCATTTTGAAAATTTCATTTCCATATTTTGTTGTGCAAGTTCAATATACTGATTTTAGGAGTCTAGCAGTTGTAAATCATAGTAAAATCAGAATTTAATAATTTCTAGAATTAGCATTTGAAAGTGTTTTTTGGGGTCATTAACTTCAGACTATCTTCTCTTTTGCAGGGGTGGCTGCATGCCGAATTTTTTTGGTGTAAAATATCATAATTATTATATTTTGTTACCTGTGTATGATTAAAAATTATTGGAGTGTGAGTTTGATATTTTTTGAAGATCTAAATATTCAAGCTTGGTAAAGAAAAATCATGTCAGATAATATTAGTCCAGAACAAAATGAAGAGACAGTTGCTAGATTGTGGGCTAGATTGAAAAGAAAGGGTGATGGGAAATTTTATTGTCCTTGCAATAATTGGAAGGTCTTAAAGATGAGAAGATTTTTAATCACAACAACTGAGAAACATTGTAGGAAACATGGTCACATTGAAGGGGGGCATGATTATCGTCCATTGGTAAGTTGTTCATTATATGTGTTTATATTGATTGAATTTGTAAATGTTTATATTGTTTTAACATTTGATATATATATATAAAATCACTTGATCATGATCATGCTTTATTTGTGTTTGTCATTATTATAAAGGTGGGTTGCCCTAGGGCACACGATATGAGTTATCATGGCCCAAAGAATAAGGTTTTGCAAGCGGAGGAACATGGAGTTGTGAATATCGAAGATGAAGTTAATGATCCTATGGAAGAAGATGATCATGCTCCAAAAAACACAATTGAAGATGATGGTACAAATACATTGATCCATGACACACATAGTGGCACATCTGATCATGTTGATCGAGATGACTTTGATCATGTTCATGATTTACCTGTACTTGAGAAGGCATACGAGCCCCTTTATGAAGGCTCCCAAACAACCCTTCTCTCTATTGTATTGTTGCTGGTGAACTTGAAAGTTATGAATGGTTTATCCAACATAGCAATCTCACGGATGTTAAGGTATGTCATATATGTCATCTTTTTTCATCTATTTTAATTGTTGTTAGCTCATCGCTAGTAAATAAAGGATGAAGTATGTACCATTAATATTTTTTATATTAATAAATTATTTATTGTTGTAGATTGATTGGTGAATTTTTGTTACCACCATCAAATAGTTTACCTCACTCATACCGATATTTATCTAGCATTATGAAAGATATTGGAATGGAGTATCAAGCAATAGATGCATGTCCCAATGATCATATTATATATCATAAACAACATGAATTTGCAACATAATCCCCAAAATATCATATCAGTAGATATCGAACAGATCAGCTAACAAAAAAGGTGTCTCGCAAGGTTCTTCGTTATATTCCCATTATTCCACGTATGCAACAATTATTTAGGTGTGAAAGCTTAGTGCAATTTATGGATTACCATGCATGTAATAGAAGTGGAGATGAGATTCTTCAAATGCCTACGGATGGTTCTACATTTAGGGATATGGAGGAAAAATGGCTACACTTTAAAGAAGAACCTCGTAATCTTAGGCTTTCATTGGCAGCGGATGGTGTCAATCCATTTGGAGAGCTGAGATCTATTTACTCGGTGTGGCCTATTTTTGTTATCAACAATAACATTCCTCCATGGATGTCAATAAAGAGGGATCACATAATGTTGGCAATGATTGTTCTAGGTATTTGTTTACATCAATTTTCTTTAACGTAGTAGCATCTCATTTGTCTTATTTGTTGCATAATGACTTATATGTTTTTTCATTTAATAGTCATGCACATGAATTTATATATATTGCAGTAAAATGGTTATAATAATTATGTAATGTTTATGTTCATTCAACTAGGTAAGTATCAAGTTAAAGATATGAATGTATATATTGAGCCTCTTATCGATGAGTTACTAAAGTTATGGAATGGCGTCACTATGTATGATGTATCTAGACCAATAGGACAAAGACAATTTCAATTCCATGCAATGCTTGTATGGACAATTCATGATGCCCCAGGGCTAACACATTTTTCTAGTATGTTCTAACATTTGGCTGCATGACTTTAATGATATTTAATTTTATGAAGTAGATATCATGCATATTTTTTAAATAATCTATTCATTATATATAATTATAAAAATTGACATATTTAATCCAATTATATATGATTTGCAGGTCTTCAAACAAAGGGAAAATTTGCATGTCGAATTTGTGGTCCAAAGATGAAATCTCGTTGTTCAACAAGTTTAGGAAAGCAGGTGTTTGATGAGTATAGGAACTTCCTCCACATAAATCATAAGTATCGAACTACTGAAAAACATCTTTTCAATGGGAAAGAAGAGACTACATCAAAACCACAAAGAATGACACCTTGCCTATGGAAGTTGGAATATAATAGAATTAATTGTCAAGGTTATACATCGGATCAAATTGTTTATCTATCATTTATGATATGTTTTGAATTTATATTTTTATATTGTGTTGTGTTTACTCATGTTGTAATTGACAATGATTGTCATTGTTAATTTGTTTAACTTATATGCTTCATGAAGGTCGTCAAGGCATTAATGGCCAGCTTCCACAAGGACTGAAAAGTTATCCCAGACAATTTAGTAGGTTACCCTACTATGAGCAACTACAAATTGTGCATTTGTTTGATACAATGCATATCGGAAAGAATATGACATAAACGTTATGGAAAATATTGGATGGAAGGCATGACAAAGAAAAAATTCTCAAAATTTGTAGTGACATTCAGGAAGCCAGTCATGCAATGAAAAATGTCATTCAATTAAATAGTGATGGAGACCAAATTAATATAATTTCCCTTCCTTGGTTATTAATGGAGCAACAAAGCAATGCTATAAAACAAGTCATACGAAAAATTTGATTTCCCATAGGATTTGCTGCAAACATAAACAATATCATAACAAAGAAAGGTGAATTTGGGCCAGGGATGAAAATGCATGATTGGTATACCTTCATTAAGGTAATTATTCTAGTATATTATATATATATTTGTATACTACATGTACTTTTCAGTGTATTATGTTTACTACTTTTGGAAAAATATTAATGAAAAGATCATTTTATAATTGTTGCAGTACGTTCTACCTCTATCTCTCCCAGACAACTTCAACAACAATGTCAAGCAAGTTATATATGATCTTGGAAAATACATGAGGTAAGTAGCGATATTTGTTCAATTCATTTTATATTTTTGTTAAATCTCGTTAATATATTTGTGCCTTGAATCACTTGTAGATGGTTGTCATCTAAAGCAATCCATAAAGAAGATATAAATTATTGGAAGAGAAGAATTCCTCATCTATTGTGTGAAATGAAAAAGTGTCTACCTTCGACATTTTTCAATGCACAAGAACACTACCTCATACACCAAGTTGAGGAGATTGAATTGTGTGGACTTGTACACACAAGGTCAATGTGGATGGTTGAGAGGCACTTGATATTTTTTAAGGCTTTGGTTAGACAAAGAGCACATCCCAAGGGTTCTATGGTGGATGGATACATGGTATACCAGACCATGGTGTGCATTACTGAATATCTTCCTAAGTTTGCAGAAAAGATCCATGTAGATCGCATTTGGGATCCCAACTCCATTAACAAATTTGAAGGGGAGTACTTGATGGGGAAAGGTAGATTGAGGAAAGTGACAGGTAATTGTAAGATGGTCATGGAGATTAATTATAATAAATTTTACATTTTGTTTTTATGTATATTGTACTTATTTAATTATTAATCTTCAATATTGATCAATTATAAATTAAGGTCGTATACCGTGGTAATTAACTAATTATACGTCATTTGTGAATTTCAATTTTTTTTGATATAGTTGGTCAAGAGTGGGATGCACTACATTTGTACGTTGCAAACAATCATGATTGGATGATGGTATGGATTGAACGATGTCAACAATTTGATCGCGCATTAACATGGGAAGGTGTGGCTTCATTGGTTAAAGAAGCTCATCGTAATGGAGATTCCAATGTTACACCAAGGGAAATTGATTTAGCATATGGTTTAAGAGATAAATAGGTATGTATAAATATATTAATCACCCATATTATTTAATTATTTTGAATTATATTGATGTATATATATGTTGAGATTTTTTTCTTTGCATACATTCGGCCAAGAATAAATATGTTTTTATCAACTGATGATATTGCAATAAGTTTTGCATGTTTGACATATTGCAGGTGAAACACCATAAGGCTATGTGGTGTAATGGTCGTAAATTTCAAATCAAAATGTTGGATGACACAAAGAAAACTTGTGATTCTGGGATAACTACAGTCTTTCAGGTGACTAATGTTTCATCTAGAAGTGACATACATCCAGAAGTCTCAAAAAATCAATACTATGGGATTTTGGATGATATACTTGAGTGTGAATTTAAGTCCTTCAAATTAGTTATGTTTTTCATCCTATGGTACAGGATACGATTGAATGAAAATGATCCTGAGAGAACTGTTATTGAACATGATAATGGATTTACCATAGTTAATACAAGGTATTTTGAGTGAGCTGGAAATGAGCCCTATGTTCTTCCAAGCCAATGTGAGCAGGTATTTTACTCAGAGGTTCCAGGTAAAGCGGGTTGGTCATATGTTGCTAGACATGATCCAAGAGGAAGGCCGATAAAGTATAATGTGGTGGAAGAAGAAGATACTGAAGAAATAGAAGATGATGTAGATGATGATCAGGATCAACAGTTAGTTGATGATGTGCCTGACGAAGATGTCGAAGAGGAGGAACTAGATCATGATGATGTAGGAGTTAATGTTCATGAAGATGATATCCATGTGGATGATGACATTATTGAAACTGATATCAATGACGATGATGATGATATGACCAATCCTTACAATGTTGAATCTGGATCGGATGATACAAACAAAGAGTTGGATGAAGAAGAAGATCAATGACATTGAAATGTATGAGTTATGTGATTGTATTATCTATTTGATATTAATTTCTTGATAGAATTATATTTGAATTATGTGGTTACATAATTAATTTATGATGTTTTTAATTTTAATTATATTAGAATATGTTTAGTTAATAGATGTAAAAAATAAAATGGATAAACCAAAAGATGAAAGTGTGAGACCACTGCCTTGTTGGGTGTATGGAGTCTAATGAAGATCTATAAAAGTGTAATCTATGATGGCAATAATTTAAAGTGTTTGGAACACAGATGTAGTTTATAACTTGTATAAATGTGCAAGTAAATGACTAACAAACTCTACTTGAGATAGAATGACAATCCTAGTTATGTTATTCTTCTTATTGATCCAATTAATAATCTTCAGTTACTGTGATTGACTAGAAGGGTTTAATATTTACTTGAAAGAACCAAATAATCACATCACACAAATACAACAAATGTGTATCGATAAACTAAATATATATATATGCTTGATATATCAATTTAAACAACAAAAAAGCATCAAAATGGAGACAACCAGATAACTGTATAATTCCACAAACAACTGATACCAAGATTAAGCCACAAGTTCAGACATCTTCATTAACTTCCTCAAAATTCATACATGCATCTGAGTCTTTTAAAGGAAAGTTTCATTGCAAACTATCTACTGTATCTTTCTCCTATCCACCTATATTTGTTTTAATTTATGAAACAGATATAAATATATCAAAAGTGTGAAAGGGCGCATCCTTTGAGAAATGTATTTTGCTTAACAACAATAAGAAACTAGAAATTATGCTCTATTAAGCCATAAATAGATGTTTGACAGATAATCTCGGTAAGCTGGCCGCTTGTGTGTATCAGCATCCTCCAGTGCATTCCTTATGGCTATCTCCATTTCGAATGATACAAATTTTGAATTATGTTTCTTACTTGACCTACATATCCATAAATGGCAATTTGATAGTGGAAAGATATGATCCTAATTTGGTAAAATTTGTATATGCAATATCAAGGTATGAATTAATATGTTCAATTAAGAGATGTCAAATGAAATGGATAATACTAATGTAATGAAAATAAGGGAGACCAGTGCCTTATTGGGTAAAACGAAGTCAAATGAAAGCCTTCAATGAATGGTTCCTATCTAGCAAGTTCTCTAATTGTTTGGCATATAATTATGAGTTTATAACTGGTATAAACATGCAAGTATGCAATTGATAAACCCTACTTGAGGCAGAATATCAAATCTGATTATCTGATTCTTCTTACTAATCCAAATGAAATTCCTAGATTACTGTACTTGATTGAAAGAGATTTAATTATTCATTAAAGAATCCAATAAATCAAATCACACAGAAACAACAAATGTGCATTGATAAATTGAATATATACTTGATACTTCAATTTAAATAATCAAGAAACATCAAATTGGAGACAATCAAATAATTGCAAGAATCCAACAAACAATTGATACCAGAATGAAGCTACTAAATCAACAGTCTTTCATTATCTTCTTCAAAATTCATACATGCAACATAGTCTCCTCGAATGTCATCATTCGGAAAATTTAGTGCTTACAACAGTCTATCCTATCCTAATTCTACTATCTTCTACCGTCTTTTAATTATCCAACAATGAATATTTATACATCAGTTTGCAAAAGGATGTTCCTTTTCAGAAAAGTTTAAAGCATAAATTTTTTAACAAATTCCCTATTAATTAATTTCTATTTAGCCATAAATGGATTGCAGACATATGCTCCATATAATCCTAGCGCTCATGAGTATCAGCATCTCCCAATGCATTGCGGATCACAATCTTCATCATTATCATTCGCTCATTTTTCTCTCATGCTTCATCCAATGTCACATCCTTCATAGTGGTTGTCTTCAACATCTCTTGAAGTATTGTTTCGCATTTATTTTTCCACATAGTCACTTCTTTCAGTTTCTCTTCATCATCATATAACTTGGTCAATCTATCTTCAACAACCTCTGTCAATCCTTGCACATCTCCTTGTAACTCCTCAAAGAAATCCCTATGCCTATCCATGATACAATTAGCATTTTCAATCTTTGTATTACTAGGAGTATCCTTTTGCTCTAATTCCTTAAAATTTTCCTGGATTTTGCTATCCACTCTCATGTGTCCCTTTATTGCATCCACGTATTGTGAATGTTTTCCCCAGAGTTTGTTTAACCAAGTGGTCAAAACAACCTACCTTCTTTTGATTATTGCAGCGAGTGCATCCATTTTCCCTTGAGAGTATGTAGTTGATCCTTCCCAATGGTCCTTTTTCTATGAACTCTCACCTTGGGTGAGCATCTTTGTTGGCTTTGTTACAACACCTACCAAGTCTTTCAGGCATTTATTCTCTTTCAACATCCTCTCATTATTGGTTTTATACATCTTCCTTTCCCTGATCAATGCTTGGATTTGGGCTTTATTCAACTTGGCTATATTTATCCCAATATTTGCAGTTGCTATAGGATCAATCTCCCCAGCCTTCAAGGTCATGATATGTCTGAATGCCTTCTCAATATCGATAACAATTGATTTCTTGTGAGGAGGATACAAGGCCCAAATCATCAATGTTTCATCATCAGGATTGTATCTTGATCTTGTGTATACCTCTGTCACCTTCTCCATGTTGAGCTTGTGGGTAGCATTGTTATCTTTTAAGAAACTATCAAAGACTAATGCATAATTCATATCCAAACCTGGAAAAATCATAACACTTGCCTTTTCTAGCATCTCCCTTCCCTTTTCAGGGGTCATATTAATCATCTCTTTGTCTACCTCATCCTTTAGGATTTTTAACAGTTGATCTTCATTTCCTGAAGTGACATTGTCAACCTGTCCCCTTATCTCTTTCCCTTTTTTCTTATATAAAAATGTCTTAAACTTCGAGGTCTTTATAAATTCATCATCTGATATAAAAGACCTATAGTCTTCATGTCTTGTATCTACATCCATGGTTTCCTCAACATCTATTTCTCTGGAAACATAGGCATAATCCTGAGTCTTCATTCTTGATACCTTCCCATATGAGCTTTGTGGCCTATCTACATCAGATATCCCTTTAATGGAGGATAATAATTCAACATCCATCAACTCCTGATCATGTTTCTCAATCACCATTTCTGCTTCCTCTACCTCTAGGTTCTTGATTATGTCATCAGATGGATGGGGTATATGCTAATACCCTCCAAACTTTATTCTTTGTCTGGCAGAGTGGATATATCCCTCTGGATCAAAGTTTTTTCTTGATGGTGCCCTTCTCATGTTGTAGTGCAATAATTTATCCAGAATCAGATTGTAACCCTCTTTAGACAATACAGTAAAATCACTAAAGGATAGTGTACTGGGCATGAAGGCCTTTTTTCCATATGAACTTAAGTTCATGACACTGGAGAAATCCATTTTCCTAACAATTTCTAAGTATGCAATTCTATTTGGGACTGTTCTAGGCAAAATGAATGGTGTATCCTCAAAACCATAAACCCTAATCATTGTAGCATTCTCCAAGCAATACCAATCCCCCAAGTTGTGGTTGATCAGTCCATTATAATCCCTAGGCCTAAGATACCTTTTTACTTCTTCAGATAAAGAGTAATCACAAGGATGATTGAAAAATATATACAAGGGTTTCACAAAGAATTCTTCAAAATGCAGGAAATTTTAATTGGTAAACCTGTTGTCCCAAACAATAGTCCATAATTGAATAGGAAATGGCTTACCTTCCTTGTCATATTGAGAAATCCTCAGCTCTTGGGGCCACAATCCTATCTCTTGTCCAAAATACAACACTAAGCGCATCAACAATGAATAATTCCTAAGATGGAGAACAGAGGCACCATTATTTATTACCATCAAACCTGCATCCAACTCCTTAAAAACATGTGCAGCATAATCAAATGATCTGGAATTGTGATATTGAATGTCTGCAGCAATCACCATGGGCACAACCTCCATATGCTTAGGTACCTCCATCCCCAATACTTGCCCCACGGAATAGTAAGTATATTTCAGGTATGGTTCAAAAAGATCTACATGAAAGGGTGGTCCCTCACTGTCTTCCATCGAAATAGGCTTGCCATGACACCTAATTCTATGCAGAGGTAACCTCCACCCTTTATAAATGGTGTCCATCCTTCTGAACTCACTGTCGAGCTCCTCACTTATTATTTTCTCACTGCATATTCCCTCTATCCTGAAAACCTCAGCAATTGCATTCTTAGATACATGTATCAACGGATTCCCTGACAAATCACATATAGCCTTATTTTTTGAGTCATAATGTCCAGCCAGTAATTTTACCGGTTTGACATCAATAAAAACATTAGGGCACACCAATTTCCCTAAATTGAGCCTTCATGGATTGAATTCCAGCTCAAAGCAATTTCTCCTGTGATAATGGAAATTGAATAACTCATACCCTCTTATTGGAGTCCAAACATCTCCTATGAATTTGCACTTGTCATCTAATTTGTCAACTTCTACTTTGAGCTACGCAGAATGCCTAGCCTTAGGCCCAGAACTAGGTAACTGGTCTATGAGGTCTTGATTCAACTTTCTTTCAGTGCCACCTAGTTGCAATTCAGTCTTTTGCCTCTTTGTTTTTGATTGACTACTCTCTCCAGATCCTTTTCCCTTTGTTTTTCCTGAACCAGTGCCCTCCATATTAAAATTCACAAATTTTGAGAAGATGAGAAACTTACTATATTTGTCTACAAATCCAAGCTAGATGAATTCCTTTATCATTCCGCTCGTTCCCTTTCTCTCATTCACTGTCAATTCTTTGAAACAATGATTTCAACTGAGCATATCTTGATATGCAAAATATTTATGCTTTGTGGCGCCATTAATGTCTATATTGAGACATGAATGTTGCAAGTTTTTTTAAACTCTCGTTGTCACATCAGAAATCATATCGGCAAGAAAATTCAAATCTTTGGTCGATCCATCTGTTCAACGTTCACCTATCTGCCAAGACGTCTTGCAGTTTCCCCGATATCACAAGTCTCTTCAAAAACTTCTTTCCTTTCACTTCTTATATCGCCATGATCTTTACTGAGACAACTATCACCTAGACTTAATGAATTAGGCCAATGGTTCTTCACCTTACTCCGAAAGCTCTTCATCTCACCGAGATGTTTGCTTTATTGCCTTATGTTGTCGAGACCAATCATTCATCTTGTCAACAAAATGATATTCGCCGTGATGTCTCCTAGATCTCCCTGCGGTGACATGTCACACCGATATGCTTTTTCTTCGGTAAGACAACGCGCATCGTCTCCTCGACACCTTTTATCTCTACATTCTTGGTTCTATCGGTGTAACCTGAGGAGTCAGTAAGACTTTCTGAACTCTCCCCAACATCACTTGTCCCACCGAGTGAGTCCTCCGTTTGCCTTATTGGCAAGACCAATAGCGCTTTGGGCAGTGTTTTGAAATCCCTCTCCAATGACCAAAGTCTCCCTAATAGACTTTACCTTTCTCCACTCGGCAAAAGGTAACTTAGCTCGATATGACCTCTCATCATCACGCCAATATCTTTTGTCTTGCCGATAAGAAATACAAACCCGCATTCTTTTGGTATATAATTTTATCAATGTGACCCTTCTGATGTCCTGTCGATATACTGAGGATATGTATATTGTCATCGAGAAGACCTACATCAACTTATTCCGATATTTTTATATGTTATAGATTTAGTGCCAAATGAATTTTATGGGGAATTATGGTGAAATATAAATCGAAATTTGGTAAAAAATGCTATATAAGGTAGTTTAAAAGGAATATACTTATCTTTGATGTGGTTAATGAAGCCTTTACATAGTCTATTAGATTCCAAATTTAATTCTTAAAGGTCTAATTTTGATTCCAAGTGAAAATCTAAGTTAACCTACACATCACTATCCATATTTGTAAACTATTGTGTTACACATGGATAAATTATTTCTAAGATATCTTAAGAAAATACAACAGATTTAGCAATAAATAGTGAGGTGTCTTATTAAACTATGCCAAATCCTCACTTTATCCCAATAATTGCAAAAGATAAATTGACTTGGTTATTTTTTATATATAAAATGGGAAACCAAGGTCCCAACCCTTTTACATAGCAAGGCCAAAGGATATGAAAAGAAAAACCAAAAAATAACTAACTATAAATAATTAATAGAAGAACAAAGAAAAATAGCACATAAATAACTAGCAAACAACAAGAAAAAACTACAAGTTGTAGCATGTCTTTTGGGGAGTCACATATCCCTAATCTTCAAAAAGGAAAGAAAAAATATCATCCTTAGGGTATTTCTTTCTATCCTTCTGTAAAACAAGACTATCAAGATTACCCTTCAACCTTCTTTTCTAGAACTCCCACACAACATTCTGGAGTAGAAGCATAGAAGTAACCTATGGATCACCTTATTACTAAAATTAAGCACATTATTGACTCTTTCCTCCAAAGTTTCTAGAATTTTCTCCAAATAATTAAGAGAATTGGTGTTATGGCCACAATGAGAACACAAATGCGCAATATCAAACTTATTTTCCACCTAAATTCCTTTACCCTTGACATCATCCATGGCCACCATATCATTTCTAGGGATAAAATTCACATCATTTTCAGCCTCTCAATCATCCCCTGTGTTAGAAGACTTAGTGTCATAAAGAACATTCATTTCATAAAGAACCTTCCTACCTTCAATATTCAACCTAGTAGCAGCTCTAATGGTTTCCTTTGAAACAAGAAATCTAACACCACCCACAATAACCTTTTTATCCTTTCATGAAGCAGCAAATTATTTTGAAAGGACTTGACCAGAGCAACATAGGGACTCAAAGCAGGGAGCAATTCTACCCTCTTTAAAAATGTCATAGCATGGCATTATTTCTCACCTCCTTAGGGGATGTGAGTTTAATGTGGCATCATATATCCCCTATAGTATCTAAACCCTTGCAAAAAATATTAAACTAAGAAATATACATTTGGAACTTAGTAGGAAGAAAACACAAGCATTCACCTAAGAGAATAGGCTTCACAAAAAATTGAGGCTTATTCACTATCATGCAAAACTAACCTGTTCATACAATCATACCATGGAGAAACCTCCCAACCATAAGTGACTTGATTGAAGTGACTATATCATTATTTCTAAGTAAATGCATATTTATGGAAGCTTGGGCATAATATTTAGAAGGACCAGAATTACCAATACTAACATTATCCAAGCAACCTGCAAGGGGTTCATAACAAGACTATTTAATGACATCAATTTGGTTGAAGGAAATAGCATCCATTTGAAGACTTCCTCAAACATAACCACAAGGGATAACAATACCCCTCTTGAGCCAAAGCAATATGATACATAGACACCAACAATTATCACTAGGGTAAAACTCAATACCCTTCCCCGAGCACCCATTAAATCACAATTTCATTATTTTCATTATTAAGGTTATTGATAATACTTTGAGAAGTAAAGCAACTTCCTATAGACTGATATATCCCAATGACATTAAAAATATCATCTATGCAATCATATAATAAGTCATTAATAGAAAAAGGAAAAGATAAAATCCAACAACTAATTAAGCAAGGATCATATAGAGATGTCATATTAGGAAACCTCTAACAAATTCTATGGTGCAACGAGCCATAGTATTATTAAACTCACCTCAACAAAAAAGTGTTAGAAATGGGAAATCTTCCTTTGAAGACATACCCTTTAGGTTCTAATTCATAAGCACATATGCATGCCCAAGCTTTTCCACTTGTTTAATCCATTTCCAAATGAGCAATTTTCCAAGCGTGAAGAATGAAAGAATAAACCCAAAAACATGTATGATAGTAGAGGGAGTAGTTTATTTTGCATTGACTCTTCATTACAATTCAAAGTATCATGTATTACTTCTCCCATAAATTTTTTCATGGGAGAAAGGGGAGAATATTTCTAGTATTAGACACATCTATCCTATCACCATTTTTGTTAGAAGAAAAGAGTAAATTCCAATGCCAAATCCAACACCATTTCTCATAGTGAGCCTTTGTTAGACAAGGAAAC
Source organism: Sequoiadendron giganteum (assembly GCA_007115665.2). Classification (NCBI taxonomy): domain Eukaryota; kingdom Viridiplantae; phylum Streptophyta; class Pinopsida; order Cupressales; family Cupressaceae; genus Sequoiadendron; species Sequoiadendron giganteum. Next base: position 591,208,787 of record CM021107.1, on the reverse strand, counting down.
ACCAATGTCAATATTCACTACTCCAATCAATGGCTTCTATCCTTCTTTTTTTCCAAATATAGCTTGTAGTCCACCTCTATGACCACCCATCTCACTATTAGCATTGCCATCAAAAGCCCAACTATTCAATGGTCATTTTTTTAATGACTCCTTTCTCACTCTCTTGGAGGACAAACGTGACATTATTTAGGATATTCAATGCCTAGATATTTTCTGGAAAGCTTTAAGATCAAATATATAGTGGCATAAAACTCAATGTTATAGGAAATCATTCTTAGCCAAGCCCAATTGGTTCAATTCCTATGGATAGAAGGGGGTTGATCATGATGAAGTGTTGAGATTCCTAAGCATCTCTTTTGCCTTTTAGGTTTCTCCTTCCTCTTTAAGGAAACATATCATTTCTAGAGCTGAGAAAAATTATCATATTAAATTATGAAGCCCCTTTCTTTGGCAAGGAGATTCCATGTGTGTTCAAAAATTCTTGTTGCACACATTTCCATTACTCATGTTGCTAAGAACCTTGCAAATCCTCATATTTGAAGATTGAAAAAATCCAAAGGTATATTTTATGGCCTCCCTTTAACCAAGGAAAATGGTTTCACAAAGTATCCTAGGAGTTCTATTATTTCCCTCATGACTATAATAGGCTTGGCTTACCTTATATTCACTATAAATGGGGCCATAATAGGCTTTGCTTGCTTTATATTCACTACTCTCAATGGTGCCATAATTTTAAATTTAATTTACATTCTCTAAAACCTAACTAAACCAGGTTGTAGCTCGTCAAATTGGACAAGTGAAAGGTCAATACCAATGTTGAGGAAGAGTTTGGAGGAATGAAAACAAGGTCAATACCAGCGTCGAGGAAGATTTTGGGGCTAAAACAAGGTCAATACCAACACTGAAGACGAGGTTGAGGGGACTCAGGGAAAATCGACAACCAAGGGACAATGAGTACTATAAGTTTGGCACCCCCATTCTCTTTAACCTGTAATTTTCATGCCTAGTTTCCAAATATCTTCTCGTACATTGGCCCCCCCATTCTCGTAAAATGGTATAAGATAAGACAGAAAAAATAAAATAGCTTAGTCTTTCACATTTTTATAGTGATTACTAGAGGCACATAGTCCAATTCTTCATAATAGAAGAATTTGATCATACTTTTCCAATGATGGCATTATGAGAAAACCTTAGGTTAAATGAAAAATTCCTAGCTAAGTTCTTGAAATCATGTCCAACCGTATAAGAGAAGACCGTTGCTATGTGTACTTGGATAACATGGGGAAAGGCTCTTTGGGCTCTTTCATCAATCTACATATTTTTAAATTTTAATACCTAAAAGTGAGAATGAAGAATCTTTCCTAGGATGGTGGCCAATTATGCTTCTCAACACCTAGATTATAAAATCCTTATCAATATCATTGCCATCACAATTAAACCTATTGCTTGAGATATAGTCATAGAGGTAAACAAATTGGCTTTCTTGATAGTAGATACATTCTAGACAATTCAATCCTTGCATCGGAGATTGTTGAATGGGCACAACAAACTACTCATGATGCCCTTACTATTAAGTTAAAAGTTTGACAAGGCATATGATTGCATCAAATATCCTTTCATTTATAAAAGGCTCAAATGGATTTATTTTCAACCCTAAATTATTATCACACATTCAAAATTACAAAATACTAGTTAATGAAGAACCTTCATTTGAAGGTGATGTCGTCATGACCTTTGAATGAAGAACCTTCATTCAAAAATGATGCCATGTCAATACTTTCAAATGAAGGTATTTTTTATTTTAAATATTTCATGTCCAAAATGCTTTATAAAAGGAACCTTGGCATGAAGGACCTTCAAATGAAGACCTTAATTAAAAGTCCTTCATTAGAAGATCCTTCATATGAAGTTTCCTTTAATGCCATCCCATTATAGCTCTTAGAGTTGTTAGAGATATTTTTGTTTCGAAGTAGAGATTGGACCATCAAACAGTGTCACCATGACTCTACCAAGATATCCATTAATATGATAAACCCTAACTTAACAACCACAAATTCATAGGAAAATTGCCCCTGCCAGCCCTAGGGCATGAATTCAATGCCAAATTTCTTGCTTTAAAAGACCCCTAAATGCAATGAACCTCTATCATACCATGATGCACACCAATCCACCAAGGTACAGTTCCACATAGTGGGTGGATTCGTGGATGTCATTTCTATTTATGTCTCAAACCCTTACATAGGAAAAACAGGGCAGTCCTTGTAAATCTGGTAAAGACGTGCCACTCCAGTCATCACAATTCTTTACCAGTTCCTTAATCTTCCTACTCAAATCATCAGGCAAGGCTTGAAAACCTTGCAGTGATTTTACAAAAACTTGAGTAGGCCTTAATGATTGGGGCATGTTGTCTACATTGAATCTAGAGGCCTTATACATAACATCTAGGTCATTGGCCCTATGGATCCACTTTTCAACTAAAGAAAAAAATAATTCCTGATCCCTAGTAATGTTTCTTATTGAATCTAAGAATAAAGAATATCAAGAATAAAATGATGGTAATCTACCATCAAATCCCTAATTCAAATTCCTAAAAACTGTGTCTACAACTTCATTTTGCTTGGAAACTGCTCCCTTCTCACTTGCTTTTAGAGCTTCCTATAACTCTCTAATCTTATTAAGAATCTGTTATTTGGTGGGATCTACAGAGTACTCAACCTCCTCTTCAACTAGCTATAATGAAGGACTAGGAGCAGGAGTTTGGATGGGGAACCCAGGAGTAGAAACAATTGGAGAAGTTGGAGATACTGATCTTGATGTAGAAGGTATGGCCAGGGTACTAGGAGCACTAGAAGACTCCCTCACATGTCTGTACTTCAACCTATCTACCTCAGTTTGTAGCTCAACATTCCTTTGTTGCATTCTACTATACTCTCCAATAATGGTGTTATACTTCTCCATCAAACTTTTCTTCTCAGCTTCTTCTCTTTCAGTTGTCTTTTGGGCCAATTTGGCCACATTTACAGTCAAGTTTGTAGCTTCTGTAGTTGAAGTTCTAGAAGCTATTTTGATTATTAACCCTCCCCTTAGCTTTGGGCTAATATCAGTAACATGGGGCACTGGCCAACCTAAACTTAGGAAGTAATAAAGTTAGGCAAAATATTTAACTCAATTTATAAAAAGGGGCCTGGCCTAGATGAAACAATGAGACATAAGTCATTTTAATACCCACTCCAAAAAGGTAATGACCGAATATATCTCACCCAAGGTTTTACATGGAACATTAGGATTTTTATGAAAGCCAAGGTAAAACCCAACCTTAGGTTCCTCCCAAACAATGTAACAAGCCATGACAAGGGAAAAACATAAATGGAATTCAAAGAACAAGATTTGAAACTCCATCAAATCCACCATGATGCACACCAATCCACCGAGTTATAGTTCCAAGTCAGTGGGTGGATTGGTGGATGTCATTTCTATTTAGCCCTCAAACCCTTACACAAGCACAACAGGGCAGTCCCTGCATTTGATTGTTTAATCCCACAAAAAAGTGATTGAGAAATTCAAAACAAATGCAAATGAAAGGGAACACATATATTTATCTACACCAATGATCTCAGAGCATTTCAAGCTTGTATGGATCCATACAACACAAAAGAACTTTAGAAAATTTGTAAAAACAAAGAAAATTGCTTCAAGAACGTGGTATCTGATATGAAATTTTGGTATCAACTCCTCCAACAATTGCAATGGTATGGGAATAAAATATGATAGAAGTGGGATAAAAAATGCATCATTTGAAGCATCAAACCAATATGCAAATATGAAAGAAAGTGCTAACCACTTAAACTGAAAAAGTTTCTTTTAACTTTAAGTTTGTTGGGTAGCCAATTCTTTTAAGTTATCAAATCCTACCATCATACATAATCAAAATGTTGTTGTTTCAAATGATTATGAGAACTAACTTTCACTATTTGAAGATGTTGAAACCTTTTCATAGAGAATTAGAACATTGATGCGACCCTAACTTAAAACATACCAAAAGTATCCTAGCAATTAGACATAGGAAGATTTAAGATGACTTAAATATTTTTTATTGCCAAAGCATAAACTTATGATGACTTTACCAAGCCTAGTACACACTCCCTCCCCATTAACTACTTATACATATGGAAATTAAATGTAAATTTTCTGCTATTTTTAGTCATGTAGGTGTCCAATAAACCACTTGGTGGTGTTTCCCTTCAAGTTTATTTACTTGAATGAAGAGAAAAAGTCCTTTGATTAAAAATAGAGAATACATTTGACACCTTGGTTGTGTAACTGGTGGACCATAGTCACATTTAACACTTATTACAAAGTTTGGGAGTTAAAACGTTAAGTAGAATTTATTTGTGATGGACACATTTGGACGGTAGTAACAATAACTTGCAATCTATCAATACTTGATTACCTTATAACCTGTCAAATTCTAGCGATGAAATGATGGATTAATCATAATGTCACCTTTGGATCACATCACCATGAAATAATTTCGTCCAACATTCTTATGAGTGCAGGTACCACCAAATAGGTATTTGTCAGATTTGTCTTCCTCAAGCAAGGGAAATTCAGGAAGAGAAGAGGAAAGTGAGACATGTAGTAGATCTAAAAGAGGGAGACCAACTAGAGGTCAAAAGATTAGAAGAAAATTCTGTAAACGCATGGAATTTTTTCTTGTTGAAGGGGGGTCATGTTCTTATGATGATGAGAGAATAGGTGACATCGAGGTGCCCTTGAGGTACAAACATCTACGGAAATAATGGGTACCCAAGGAACTTCCTCCAATAAACACTGATCTTTTTGTCAATGAGAGGATATATCACATAGCACCATCATCATTACATGGTTTGGGCCTATTTTGCATGGACGACATAAAGGTCCATTACAGAAAATTTACTGAGTTGATGGAGTATGTTGGACCCTATTACAGTTACAAAAATTGGATGCAGCTGGTTCAATATACACGAAGTATGCGTAGGTATGCACTATCAACAAATTATATACAACTAAAAGATAAGGGTCAAAATAAAGGAGTGGCTAGGTACATTGATGGGAGGGCGAAAGCATCAGGTAATATTGCAAGGTTTATAAATAGTACATGACCTGGGTCAACAAATAAGCAACCCAATTGTATATTCGAGGCGCGAGAGGGAAATCATGTATTCGTATGTGCCATAAAATCAATAACTGCAGGGGAAGAGTTGCTAATCGATTACAATTTGAACCGCTTAGATACAAAGACAATTACTATGGGGGTGGTATGTACTATATACCATTTTACCCAACCTCCAATTAATGACTCCAATATACCATTTTATTATTATGTTTTTTTTTGTAAGTCTATTGGTTTCATTTTGGTAATGTTTTTTATATTTAATTTTTGTCATAGCGGGACATTGATCATACAAGGAAGGCTTCGGCCTAGAGCGTAGATCGTGATCCATCTTCAGGAACTTCTATCCAACAGGTTTACCTCATTATAATTGTACAAGTTAGATACAAGCAAAATATTTTATTATTATGTTTTTTTCATGAGTTTATTGGATTAATTTCGATAATGTTTTTAATATTCTTGTTGTAGTCGGCTGATCGGGGAAAGGCACCAGTAGTACAGGAGAATATCCATATGGAGGTGGAGTCACTATTATGCGATGATGACATCACATTTTCCACAAACCCTGCGGATTTGATGAGGAAGGCCCAAAACAAATGCAATCAAGAAATCCTTAAGTTGGTCTTCATAGTGCCTCAAACAAATGAGATAAGAGAAAGGGTTAAACTATTGTCTCAGAGAGCACAGAACTTGCAAGTAAGCTGTCATGAGATCTTTAATTATAACATAAGTTCATTCATTGTTTAATATTTTGTACTCTTTTATGTCATGAACTAAAATATGTGTTGTTTTTACAGAATTATTTGCGTCCTCATCATGTTGTTGGCCATGATCAAGGTATTGCAAGTGTTTCCCAGGAAGTAGGGGATGGTACAAGTGTCAATCCTGATCTTCTTGCGCATACAACACTTTATCCGGCCCCATCATCCGTGGCTATATTTTCGACTGAAATGTTGGCAACACATACCATGCAGGCATTCGGTAGTCCACCGTCTGGTAGTGAACACATGCCACTACATGTGTCAGTACCTGTGGATACAGAGGCCACTAGTACTAGTGATGTTTTAGCAGCATTTCCTGGATCTTCCTGTATTACTAGTACAAGAACATTGTCGGTCACATTTGTGGTGACCGAGGATTTTCTTCCCATAAAGATAGAGAAGGTCCCAGGTACTTTAAAATGTTATAATTATTATTATATATAATCCAATTGAAATTTAATTATTGATCACTCTTTATAGACTAATGATCCCATGATCATTTTGTAGGAAATGATGTTTTTTATAAACATCTAAGTAATATTACATTAGAGCTCTTCGGGCCCACCATACGTATATGATGGAATGCCCAAAATCAAGATTTAAAAGATGAGCTCATTAACCGTTTAGTTGTGTTGTTCGGTGATAAAACATTCAACTGAACCAAGGTCCTTAAGAAAGATGGTACCTATCTAAAGTATGTGAGGGACCAATATAGGTCACATTTAGAGAACATAAAGTACGAGTGTCCCCCCATGATTCTGGAAAGGGAGTGGAAGGACTTGGTGTCAGATAGAAAGGAGAAGGTTGAAAATAAGAAAGGAAAGACACCACCGGGCCAAGCAAGGTATGTGATACTATCAACAATTTAATTATATACTAATTACTCTTTCTTTTTACATAATCTAACGTATTTCAATTTTTTCATAGGTTGCCCGACACATCAAAGGCAACAAAGGCAAGACTAGAAAAACACGAGCAACACAAACTTGGCTCTGGTGGTTATATGAAAATAGTTGCACGATTTGTAAGTATCAATAAATGAAATATTGCATCCAAATAATAAATTGCAAACAATTTTGGTTTTATCACACCATAGAAGCAAAATTCATGATCGCATGCAAAAATGTAGAGCTTTGATTTCAATAGAGTGCCCACAGAAGAGGACCTAAAGATTTCCTTCCACCAAGGCTACGGAGCCCTGATTGAACAACTAAGAGTCTCGACTGGGAAAACACAATCTTCCACTTCATCCAACACGTAGGTAAATAAACTCAATAAAGTTTATTTCAAATTCAATATTTGTGCAATTTGTTCAATATTAATTTCTACCATAATAATGTGCCTATTTTTTTTACACAGATAAGCAATGATAATACTGCACATGACATTGAAGTGCAACCTGCTAAGGGTGGAGCACAACCTACTGATGAAGGCCATGGTGTGCATCCCGGTATTGGAGGTATTCATGTGCTATACAAAACACAATATGGATTAATACAATTAAACATCTTTAATTGCATTTGGTGTATTAATCAATGTGACCTTTCATGTTTCAACTTTAGAGCATGTAGAACGTGATCAACATGTTGAGCATGATCAGCCTAGACAAGATCAAGAACATGATGTGGCTCCATCAGGTAAAGAGGACCACTCTAATGTTCTTTTAAACATATTTAATTGCAATTGGTGTATTAATTAATGTAAACTTTCGTGTTTCAACTCTAGATTAGGATTTAGAGGTTGTTCAACATGTTGAGCATGAGCCTATAAGACAATATCAGGAACATGATGTGGCCCAATTAGGTAAAGAGAACCACTCTGATGTTCTTTTAATTAATGAAATACGTGTAAAAATAATAATAAAACATATCAACATAACATTTCTTTGCTATTGCAGCAGACCCCCCCTTGCAGCTGCGTCCACGTTGTGAGTACATGACTAGGCATACATTAATATCATGAGCAAAGCTCAAAACAATTGAAGGGGGGACAAATGATTTTGAAAACGATACTCCACTTTAGCTTTTTTTAGCTGCAAAAAAGAAACAAAAAAAGAAGTGATTGTAATCATATTATGACAAGTTGAGAACCATATTTTTTATAATATGTAAAAACTGAAAAAATGAATGTTATATGTTAATGAATGAATGTGAATATGTTAATGAATAATTGTTATATGTTAATGAATGAATGTTATATGTTATTAATGGATGAGTGAATGAATGTTATATGTTATTAATGGATGAATGAATGATTAATGTTATATGATCGGGTATGGGGAATTGAGAGTGATGTGAGGGGGGGGAGTGGGGGCCAAATGAGCTTCCACCTTCACGTGGTTGGCCCTATTAAGTAGAGAATATTAAACTATTCTCAAAACAAAGAGAAGCTCAATAAGGTAAGTAATGCACTTTTCAATATAAGAAATGCATCGTTTGAAGCATCAAATCAATATGCAAAGATGAAAGAAAGTGCTAACTTTTCACTATGAACATTGTATTGTTTGTGGATTTGGATCATAATCTAATTTTTTTTTTTTAATTTTAGTGGTCTCAAAAATTTGACTTTTGTGCATAACAAGTTAGTGGAAAATTTGACAGCTCTGAAGGGTTTAGAGGCTCAATTGAGATAGATACATGGATATTTGGATCTTTTTGTTGATGGGAGGCTTCCACTTAACCATGAAATTTTGTACCATCTGCAGGTATGATAAAATATCTCTACTTACATTCATTCAACTTACTATAATATAATATCTTACAAAAATCTCCTTTTCATTATAGTTACATGGATTTTCATGCCCTGTTCCAAAGCACATGTTTTAAAACAAGAAAGAAGGATGATGGCAAGGGTTAAGGAATTTGGATTTACACCTGCCAATTGCATAGTTTAGTTCATTCATATTGCATATTGCCAATGCCTTTCACAATTGTTGGAATCATATCCTATAATTACAGAACTAGTAAAATTAAAATATGTAAGTTTCAAATATGGCATTACATGTCTTTCTATGAATTTTTGAAAGAAAATATCAAAATGGAGAAGAATTAAAAAAATAATCTGCATAATTTCTAAGAGATCGAGGATTTTTTTTGCAGAGTTATCTTGAATACATTTAAGACAAAAGTAACTTATATAGATTGAAGTAGAATATCAGTAGTCTAAAATCACCAGTCAACACATCTTAGTAGTATCTTAATTCAAGAGAACTAGGTCCACTATCCATTACCCAATAAAACAAATGAAATCAATTCATAAGATTATTTTGTTCTAATAGGGGTGATTGGTTGCTTGTCTCTTTTTGATTGTCAAGAATTCGTCAATATACACTTGGTTTTCCTGCCTTCTCTTGCCTCATGGCCAGAGAGTTTCTACATAAGGCATCAAAGTAACCTTCAAGATTGAAAATTGCAATGAGTACAAGGTCAGTATAACTTAATGCTAATTGGGTATGATTTTATTTGTTCAAGACCAATTTTGATTCATTTTCTGCTCACACTACTTTTATTTACATTTATGTTTTGCTAATATCCAATTTCCTTTACATTCATATTCTTCTATACATATTGTGTTTACAAAATGTTTTCCTTAATTTAATCTAGGGGAGACGACCCAATACCTGAGCAACTTTCAATGTCATGCTATTAGGATTTACTGTGAAGCTAATCCAAATTTTTTCATTGTTGCTAGAGGCCATATTGCAGTGCTTTCTCTAGGAATCCCACATGATCCCCATCAGGTATCTTCTTTTTGTAGACTCTAAATTTCTTATAAGAAATCAACAACCAATTTGTCTAAATGTGGCTCCTTGTTTACACATTAATATCTCTTTTGGCAACAATGGATCATAGTGGATTCATGGGGTCTTAAAGAGAAGGCTCTCAAACATGGAGATCAAGAGTGGGACCAGGTAAAACCATTCATAATCATGCTCATATTGTTTTATTGACTTTCTAAGAGCTAAGTATCCAGGATAACATTCTATATTTTTCTATTGAATTTCCAGAGTGAGAATAATTTTGGGTTTGCAATCCCATTTTTTAGTACACTAGCTAAGTATCCAAGATGCACTGCAGGTACTTTTTTTCACCAAATTGGTCATTTTCCACAAATTTAGATCCTAGTGTGTAGTTTAATATTCATTAGTTTGATTTTTTCTTTTTTAGCAAAATTAGAATCCAGTTCGTAGGTTGTGCTTGCTATCCATGACAGTCCCCTTGATCTCATGACTCATCATAGGTTTTATATTTTGCTCCAATTGTTGATCAACATCAAATGTGGCCATCATAATATCATCCATAGCCTCCATATTCTACAATTATTCATTGCTCATTTCTCATACATAGTAACCAAATAATGTAGGCCTAGAGCTTGGACTACAGATGTATGCAAAAAATGATAAATCCCTGCCTCTGTAAGCCTAATTAAACACAACAACTAACATGTTTGATATTTTAAACAGTCATATGACTGTCCTTTTTCTACCTTGTAAACACTTACTCAATGCATACAATAATTTATTGAAATGCAAAGTTGAATGGCCTCTTAACTCTTGACACTAATGTCATTGCATTTGTCCAAACAAGGTTAATCATATTGTTATCTAAATTTTCATAATGAAGTCTTCCAATCTGTCCTTTATGCTTCCCTCATGCTTCATCGATGAGACAAGATGAGTATCTCGCCGATGAAAATTCATCATTGAGAGCATAGGCTAGTCCTCCTGATATATCTTCTCAGGCAATTCTGATCATTGTAACAGTCTTGATCTTTCACCGATATGCCTACCTTTGAAAAAATAGGTTTTAAAAAAATAAAATTGTATTGTTTCGTCGAATTTTCGACGGAACTCCAAAAGAGTCTGATGAATTTGCAATATATCCGATGAAATTTCATCGTAATGACTTGCCTATTTCGTTGCATGTTCAATGAACTACTGTCATTATTTCGATATGTACTATGTCGACAGGACTCCTTCCAATGTAATCTTATCAGCATCACATAGTGGGTCGGGTAGACATTCATAACTTACTCCAATGGTATATGGCTTGCTGATATGCTTCCCTCGTGCTTCGTCGATGAGACAAGATGTGTATCTCACCGATGAACCGTCATTGCTGAGACCACAATCCAGTCCTCCTTATATATCCTCTCAAGCAATTTTGATCGCTGTAATAGTCATGATCTTTCACCGATATGCCTACATTTCAACGAATAGTTTTTTTTTTTAAATTGCATTGTTCTGTCACATTTGTGACGAACCTCGAAAAGCGTCCAACGAATTTGCAATGTATCTGATGAACTTTCATCGTAATGACTTTCCCATTTCATCGCAAGTTCGATGAACTTCTGTCACTATTTCAATTGGAAGTATGTCGCCAAGACACTAGCCGATGTATTCTTATCGACGTCAGATAACAGGTCGGGTAGACATTTAGAACTTACTTTGATGGTATATGTCTTGCCGATATGCATCCCTCATGCTTCGTCGATGCGACAAGATTTGTATCTCACCGATGAAACTTTATCGCTGAGACCAAAGTCTAGTCCTCTCGATATAATATGTTAGGCAATTTTAATCATTGTAACATGCTTGATCTCTCACTGATATTTGGAATACGTCAAAATTTTTGTCGTAATGGCGATGAACTTCTATTGTTAATCCGACGTTTTGGCAAAGGTATGCCGCCCGTGCTCTGCATCTTGTGCATCATTTGATCGATTCAACTATCATCGTGGTTCTGACGAACGTATGTCTCTGCTTTGCCTCTTCAGTGGATGTACGCCGCTCGTGCTCCGGCCATTGCTCGTCGCTCGATCGACGAAGTGGGTGTCATGGTTCAGACAAACTTGCATTGTGAGTGTGACATTTTATAGTCCATCAGATTATAAACAAAAATTGATCGACGACGCTAATTTTTGTGATTCATCGGTCGAACGACAAAACAGTGTCAAAAGTCCAACGAACGGCCGTTACAAATTGGGTTCAAATTGAGTAGTGATCTCTCCTTCCCTATATACATCTCTCTACCTCTCTCTATCTCTACCTCTCCCTCCCTCATTCACTCTCACTCTCCCTCCCTCTCTCCCTCTCTCTTAATCTCCCAACCTTCCTCCTTCCCTTTTTGTTTCTCTCTCCCACACACTCTATCCCTCCCCCATCTCTATCTCTTTTTGGTTTAGGCTTTATGGTTTATGGTTTATAGTTTAGGGTTTAGTATTTAGGGTTTAGGCTTTATGGTTTATGGATTAGGCTTTAGGTCCAACCCCCTCTTTCTCCCCTCTCTCTCAGGTCTATCCCTCCTATCCCTCCAACCCCCTCTCTCTCTTAGGTATATCTCTCACTCCCTCTATCTCTATCTCTCTTAGGTCTCTCCCTCCTGTGGTGTACCTCTCCTCTCAGGTCTCTCCCTCCCACCCCCTTGCCCTTCCCCTCTTCTCAATTATCTCCCTCCCACCCTAAATAGAGAACACACACACTCTCTATGTCTCTCTCTAAGGTCTCTCCCTCACCCCCCCTCTCTCTCTCTCATTCCCTCTCTTCCAGTTCTCTTCCTCCCACCCCCTCTCCCTCTCTCAAGTATCTCCCTCCCACCCTAACTAGAGAATCTCTCTCTCTTCCTCTCAACCCATATCTCTCAAGTTTCTCTCTGCCACCCCCTCTCCCTCTCCCAACCCCTCTCCCTCTCTCAAGTCTCTCCCTCCCACCCTAACTATAAAATTATCTCTCTCTCAAGTCTCTCCCTCCCACCCTAACTAGATAACTCTCTCTCTCAAGTCTCTCTCCCTCTCTTAAGTCTCTCCTTCCCACCCTAACTAGAGAAATATCTCTCTTCCTCTCTACCTCTCCCTCTCTCTCCCTCTCTCCCTCTCTCACTCTCCCCCTCTCTCTCAGTTCTATCCCTCCCACCCCCTCCCTCTCTCAATTTTATCCCTCCCCACCCCTCCCCTTCTCTCAATTCTCTCTCCCCTACCCCCTCTCT
>CM021107.1:590856403-591195791 GCA_007115665.2 Sequoiadendron giganteum | reverse complement strand
CCCATTTTTTCAAATAGGGCAAGTTAGGTTACCAATTTCACCAAATTGGCAAGCTAGTGGGCCCACTCGCTTGCCAATTTAGTGAAATTGGCAGCCTAACTTTTGTTTGAAAAATGAGTCCCATGCCTATTTGAAAAAATGGGTCCAAGAAATGGAGTCGGTCAGGAGACCCTAGCAGGCCCGACCTAACAGGCTAGGTGCCTACCAAATTGGCAAGCCAGTGGGCCCATTGGCTTGCCAATTCAGTAAAATTGGTAATGTAGTGGTCTGTTTTGAAAAAATGGGTCCAAGAAATGGGGTGTCCCGATGTTGTAAATCATTAGGAGACCCCATTTCTTGGACCCATTTTTTCAAAAAGGGCAAGTTATGTTTCCAATTTCACCCTCTCTCAGGTCTCTCTCTCTCTCCCCTAAACCCTAATCCCTATACCCTAGAAACTTAACCTTAAACCTTCAACCCAATACCCTCAACCCTATACCTAATATCCTAAACCATAATCCCTATACCCTATAAACTTAACCTTATACCTTCAACTCTATACCTTAAACCATAAACCCTACACCCTCAATCCCCGTCCCTATACCCTATACCCTAAACCTTAAACATTATCCCTGAACCCTTAAACGTATAATTAAAAACTAAATCCTACATTAAACCTTGTTTCCTAAACCTTGAACCCTAAACCCTCGACCATAAACCCAATACCCTCAACCCTATATCCAATAACCTAAACCCTAATCCCTATATGCTATACACTTAACCCTACACCCCCAACCTTGAACACTATACCTCAACCCTCATCCCTATACCCTATACCCTCAACCTTATAACCTAAGCCCTGAACATCATCCCCCAACCCTATACTTAAACCCTAAACCCTACATTCAACCTTGTACACTAAAACCCTAAACCTCAATCCTAAACCCAATACCCTCAACCCTATACCCATTATTCTAAACCCTAATCCCTATACCCTATACAACTAGCCCTATACCCTCAACCTTGAACACTATCCCTCAACCCTCAACCCTATACCTTAAACCCTAAACCCTACACCCTCAAGCCTCATCTCTATACCCTACACTCTCAACCTTATGCCTAGAGCCACCAAACATTGTCCTCAGCCCTATGCTTAAGCAGCTGCTCTCAAGTGTAACCTATACCTTATGCCCTACCTACAAACCCTGCACCTAATCCCTATACCCTATACACTTAACCTCATTTCCTCAAATATCAACCCTCAAACTTTTACATAAATCCTAAACCCTAAAGCTAATATCCTCAACCTAATATCCTCAACTATATACCCAATATCCTAAACCATAATCCATAAACCCTATACACTTAACCTTATACCCTCAACCCTAAACACTATCCCTCAACCCTCAACCCTATACCTTAAACCCTAAACCCTAAACCCTCATTCCTCATCCCTATACCCTATACCCTTAAATTTATACCTAATATCATAAACCCTATTCCCTATACACTTAACTATATAACCTCAACCCTATACCTTAAACACTAAACCTTACACCCTCAACCCTCATAGAGGGAGAGAGAAAGAGGGGGAGGGAGGTATTGCGGGGAGAGAGAGAGGTTGGGAGGGAAAGAGGAGATAAAGATAAGTAGAGATGGAAGGAGAGGTAGAGAGACATGAGAGATAAAGAGTAGATAAGGAAGGACAGATGGAGGGAGAGAGCGGGAGGTGAGATAGAGGTGAGATAGAGAGTAATAAAGAGAGTGCGGTAGGGAGTGATAGAGGGATATGCATGTATAGAGGGATAGGTGAGATAGAGAGAAGTAGAGAGAGATAGAGATAGAGGGAAGGAGGGAGTGTGGGCGAGAGAGGGGAAAAAAGGGAGAGGTAAAGAGGGATATGTGAGATAAAGATAAGTAGAGAGAGAATGGTGACATATAGAAAAGGAGAGAGTTATAGAGAGGGAAAGAGAGAATGGTGAGATAGAGAGGAGAGAGTGAGAGAAAGAGGGTGAGGGAGGAGTGAGATAGAGCAAGAGAGAGAGAGGTAGAGAGGGGGAAAGGAGAGATAGAGAGTAGATAGGGGAAAAGGTAGGGACAAATACATCTAGTGAGAGAGAGGGGGCTAGGGGAGATAAAGATAATTAGAGAAAGAAGGAGAGGTAGAGAGAAGTAGAGAGAGAATAAGGGAGGGAGATAAGAAATATGGATAGGTGTAGAGAGAGTGGTAGGGAGTGATGGATGGAGAGATAGGTAGAGACGGAGCTAAGAGAGAGATAAATAGGGAGTGTGGTAGGGAGTGATGGAGTGATATGTGGGTAGAGAGGGATAGGTGAGATATAGAGAATTAGAGAGAGATAGAGATAGAGGGAATGAGGGAGGGAGGGTGAGAGAGGGGAGGAAGGGAGAGGTAAAGAGAGATAGGTGAGATAAGGATATTTCAAGAGAGAATGGTGACATATAGAGAAGTAGATAGTTACAAAGAGGGAATGAGAGAATGGTGAGATAAAGAGGAGAGAGTGAGAGAGAAAGAGGATGAGGGAGGATTGAGAGAGAGTGAGAGAGAGAGAGAGAGAGAGAGAGAGAGAGAGGTAGAGGGAGGGAGAGGAGAGATAGAGAGAAGATAGGGGAAAAGGTAGGGAGGGAGACTTCTAGTGTGAGAGAGAGAGAGGGATAGGAGAGATAAAGATAATTAGAGAGGGAAGGAGAGGTAGAGAGAGATAAGTAGAGAGGGAGTGAGGGAGGGAGGAAGAGAATCAAGATAGAAAGGTGTAGAGAGAGTGTTAAGGAGTAATAGATGGAGAGGTAGGTAGAGAGGGAAGGAGAGGGAGAGGTATGGATGGAGAGAGTGGGAGGTGAGATAGAGAGTAATAGAGAGAGAGTGGTAGGTTGTGATGGATGGAGAGCTAGGTAGAGAGGGAGAGGAGAGATATAAATAAGTAGAGATGGGGGGAGAGAGGGAGGGAGATGTAGTGAGGGAGAGAGATGTGAGATAGATAGAAATAGAGAGTGGTGGAAGGAGAGGTATGTAGAGAGAGGGAGAGAGGAGATACAGATAAGTAGAGATGGAAGGAGAGGTAGAGAGAAGTAAAGAGGGAATGAGGGAGGGAGGGAGAGGTAGCGAGGGAGAGAAAGTTGAGATAGAGAGGTGTAGAGAGAGAGTGGTAAGGTTTGATAGATGCAGAGGTAGGTAGAGAGAGGGATTGGGAGATAGAGAGTAGATGGAAGAAGAGAGCGAAAGAGAAGTATGGAGGGAGAGAGATGGAGGTGAGAGAGAGGTTAGGTAGAGAGAAATAGAGAGAGTGGTAGGGAATTATAGAGGGAGAGGTAGGTAGGTAGGTAGGTAGAGAGAGAGAGAGAGATATGGAGGGAGGGAGATAGAGATAAGTAGAGAGGGAAGGAGGGAGGGAGAGAGAAGTGAGGTAGAGAGAATTAGAGGGAAAAGGAGAGAGAAACAGAGAGAGAGAGAGAGTTCTTGAGATTAAGGGAGAGAGAGTCAGAAAAAGGGATAGAGATAGTGACAGAGAGGTCTAGAGTGTAAGGGATAAAAATGAGTGAGATAGAGAGAGAAATAATACAATTTTTTGATTACTAAAATTTGACCTCTTGATTATTGAAATTTGACTAAGTTTGAAATTTATGAGATCTTCCAAAAACTATAAGAGAGAGAGGGGAGAGAGGGAAGAAGGGAGAGAGAGAGGGAGTGGAGAGATAGAGAGTGGAGGTGAGAGAGTGAGAGAGAAAGATGATATAAATTGCTGACTACTAAAATTTCACCTCCTGATTACTGAAATTTGACATGTTGATTACTGAAATTTGACTAAGTTTAAATTTTTTAAGATCTTCCAAATACTAGAATTTTCATTATAACTCCTAGAGATCTGAAACCACTCTTAAACATCTTTCCTATATACATGAAATATAACTTAAAGTATAAGAAAGTAAATGTCCATATGTAAATGTCAACTTAAATGTTTATTTCATGTATATAGTTTCCCTGAAAGATAACAAGAAGAAAGAGATAATAAAAAGAGAAGAAAAAAAATTAAATGTAGACCAAAATGCGAGCGCATTATAATGTGCTCGCGTTTTGTCAATGGATTCACAAAATGCAAAAAATGCATTCAAAAAACATGTCAAAACTGAGATATAACGTGAGCACGTTATAACGCGATCATGCTATATCTTTCTTTGGGAATCCCCAAGCCTTAGGATTGGTATTTGCCTTGGAATACCAACCCAAAGGCTTGGAGGGAATTCTCAACAACTAGGGACGTGTTTTTGCAAATTCTACAATTTTTCACATAATCGGGTTTGTGCTCACCGCCAAGATTGCATGTGGTTCAATATTGAAAAAATTGAACACATGGGTAATGTTGGGTTCTCTCTTAGCTATCCAATGATTTAATGTTTTTCACTTTCTGACAATGTTAAGCCTATCATCCATAATTTATTTTGTTTGTATGTCTTTTTTTTGCCAAAAAGTAGGGTTTTGGTTTTTTTGTTTGTTATAAATTAACCATTCATCAAATTTTCAAATAAATTACATTTTTAGAAACTAGAATCCATTCTACAAATTTTTAAAAAATAAATAAAAATTCAATTAGTTTCCAAAATTTGTAAGGGTACCACGGCCAAAACTCTATTTTTCACGAAGTGTCCACTTCAAAAATTAGTAAAAAATAAAATATTCATTAAAAAATTATTAGAAAAATCATGCATCAACTACATATTGTTAGCTAACTCTGACCGTTGCGATTTTAATAATACTAAAAAAAATTCACCGTACGAGGGTTGTACAAGAGTTGCAATGTTATGTTTTTCTGACAAAAACAACACCAATTTGTGTATGTCCCTCTTTTGAACCCCTTAATCTCAACCATTTTAAAAATAAATTAGTAATTTAGAAAGTAGACTCGGAGCACTTCGATCCTTGTTTTTGTTCCATCTCAAAATTTTGAGTGTAACTATCCTCAATTTCATGCCCAATGTCAGTATTTCTTGATTTTAGAAAAAAAATGTCCACTTAAGTCCCCTTTTTGGGAACCATCTTGGTGCACTTACCCTCTTATATATCCGCTACATGGATTTACATCAACAACTCTATTGGCCACAAATAAAGAATAAATTACAATTATCGGCCTTAATACATGAACAAATCTTAATGTGCACCAACCTAAGATGGTCTCAACATAGTGAGGACATAAATCAACATCCTCGAACAATCCAAACAATACAAGATTAATCCATAAGGACCCACAACACGCTACCACCATCATGTCGTCCAAGAACATGAAAACCTTAAACATGCAAGGAAAAATCTTTAATCACGAACACGTCGATCAACACAAACGTACCACACTGATAGAGCACAATATAGAAACATCGCTAAACACCTCAGTAATGTACACAACAACTCACTTCACCAAAATTGCAATCTCATCTTCCAGAAACACTTGCTACAATAAATGAATAACTGTAGGAACACGAAAATCCATAGCTTCCTCAATTATTGAGGCGCACCCCTAAAAATTTCAAACAACATACTAGATACGCTTAGAAACAAACCCTTTAGTGCACACCTTTTGATCATCAATGTATAGGAATTTTCATCACTATGACCTTCTTAGCTTCACTGGCTACCTGCAATATATTTATTACAATTTTCTCAATCTCCTTGACATATAAAGCCTTCAAAATAACCAATGCTAATAATGGTTACATCAATGACAACCAAATATCAACAACACAACCACAACATCCAACAATCTCCCCCTTTGGCATTGATGGAAACACATGATGTGAAAAATAATACCATCAATACAACTAGCTGTCCACATAGAACACTTCTCCCCCTTTGTTCATTCTTCTCCTCCTTTTTTCAAGAGTTTTTCACATTGTTCTTCTCCCCATTTGACATCAATGGAAAAGGTACACATGCTCTGATCCACATATCATCTAAATCATCTGACTACTCCCCCTAAGTAGCAGCCACCATAACATCAATCTGAAACAAGATCTGAGTGTAAGTCCACGAATTGATGCAAAGACTTGCATCTTAGTTCAAATTAGGAAGGGAAATTACCCATAACTTGCCTCTGAGATACTCAAAAGTATCCTTAGGCAATATTTTAGTAAAGATATCTGCAATTTGTTCCTTTGTAGGCACATATTCCAATCTGACCTCTTCATCACTCACCTTGTCTCTCAAAAAGTGATACTTGATAGATATATGTTTTGTCTTTGAGTGTAGCACCAGATTCTTAGAAATGTTTATGGCACTTGAATTGTCACAAAATATATCAATTGGCTCATCATACTCAATTTTGATCTCTCTTAGCATCTGCTTCATCCACAATACTTGAGTATAATTTTTTGCAGCAGTAGTATATTCTACCTCAACAGTAGATAGAGAAATGGAATTATGCTTCTTACTTAGCCAAGACACCAACTTCTTTCCCAAGAAGAATGCACTACCACTTATGTTTTTCTTGTCATTTACATCTCTTGCCCAATATACATCTATAAAGGCATTCAGAGTAAGATCATCATCATTTAGATACCATAACCTAAAGTCAAATGTTCCTTTCAAGTATCTAAATATTCTCTTTATTGCAATCACATGTGATTCCTTTGGATCAGGTTGATATCTAGCAACCATGCACACAACATTCATAATGTCTAGTCTTTTCTGAGTCAAATATATCAATCCACCAATCATTGACCTATATCTTGTTTGATTAGCCTTGGGAGAATCATCATTTTGAGAAAATTTGCATCCAGTTACCATGGGTGTACCAACTAGCTTTGAATATTCCATGCCAAAAAATTTCAGTAACTCTCTCACATAGTTGGACTGAGAAATAAAGAGATCACATCATCTAACTGAGTAATTTGCAATCCTAAAAAGAATTTTAGTTCTCCTATCATTGACATTTCAAATTCACTTTTCATTTCATCAGCAAATTTCATACATAAGTTATCATCACCTTCAAAAATAATGTCATCAACAAAGACTTCAGTAATCAATTCTTTATCCTAATCCACCTTGAAATATAGATTGTTGTTAGCAGTACCTTTATTGAATCCAATCTTCAACACATATTTATCCAGTCGTTCATACCAAGCTCTAGGGGCTTGTTTGAGTCCATATAGTTCTTTCTTTAACCGACACACCATTTCATTTTCATCAAGCAATAGAAATCCATCTAGTTGCTCAACTTAAAATTCTTCTTCTAACTCACCATTCATAAATGCTGACTTCACATCCATTTGATATACTTTGTATTTCTTGAAAGTAGCATAAGCAAGAAATAACCTTACAGCTTCAATTCTAGCAACATGGGAAAAAGTTTCTTCAAAATCAATACCTTCCATCTGTGAATATCCTTTACATACTAGTCTTGCTTTATTCTTGATCACTTGACCTTGTTCATTCAGCTTATTCCAAAAGGCCCATTTGGTTACAATCACATTTTTTTCTTGAGGTCTAGGAACAAGAATCCATGTATCATTTTTCTCTATCTACATCAGTTCTTCCTTCATTGCTTACATCCAATATTCATCTTTGCATGCATCATTGGCATTGCTAGGCTCAATCTTGGATATTAGACAATATTCTTCTACAATTCTTCTTCTAGTTTGCACACCTTTGTTCTTGTCTCCTATGATTTGACTTTCAGAATGACTTCACTTTACATACCTTGGAGTTTTGGGTTATGTTCTTTCTTTTGCATTTATGTTGTCTTCTTCTTCATGATTTTCTTGATTCATCAAAACACTTTGAGTTTGATTTTGTGTCTGCGCATTCTTTCCATTATCAGTATTATCTTTTTGGTCATCTGAGTCATATCCGCAATACCTGGATGATCTATCAATATCCTCATCAACTCTGACATTTGCACTCTCAACCATTTTATTTAATATTTTATTTTAACACCAGTAGGATTTTCTCTTAGTAGAGTATCCCAGAAATATTCCTTCATCACTTCTAGCTTCAAACTTTCCTATATCTTCATCTCTTTTAATATAACATCTGCTTCCAAAGATTTTTAAATACTTAACAGTAAGTTTATAACCAAACCATATCTCAAAAGGAGTCTTACTAGAATTACTATTGACATTCACCCAATTGATACTATACACAACAATGCTTATAGCTTCTCTTCAGTAGAAATGAGGAACATTACCTTGCAACATCATAGTTCTGGCAGCATCTAAAATTGTTCTGTTCTTTCTCTCAACAACTCCATTCTATTGTGGGGTCCAGGGAGCATATAACTTCCTTTTTATTCCATGCTCTTCACAAAATGAATCAAACTCCCAAGAAGTGAATTCACCACCTCTGTCTGATCTTAGACATTTGATCTTCAAACCTATCTCAGTTTCTGCCAAAGCTTTGAAGCTTTTGAATTTCTCTAATGCCTCATGTTTTTCTCTTAAGAAGGCAACCCAAACCATTCTAGAATAATCATCAATAAGCAACATAAAGTACCTTTCTCCTTGTAGACTTATGATTCTAGATGGACCACATAGATCGGTATGTACCAAATCTAGTACTCCATTGGAGTGACGTTGTTTTCTCTGAAATAAAATTCTTGTTTGTTTTCCCATCTAACTTTCCTTGCATATAGTGTTAGTAGGCTTCACTAACTTAGGTAGATCTCTGACTGCTTGTGTGGAGATTATTTTGACAATGTTATCAAAATTCACATGAAATAGCCTTCTATGCCATAACCAACTTACATCAACTTGAGCAATCAAACAACTTTCACTAGCAACATTCAAGTGAAAAATATTACCTCTTGTCTTTGTACCTGAAGCAATCACATTTCCTAAGCTTCCCAATATCTGGCACTTACCATATTTGAAGTGAATATTGTAACCTTTGTCAACCATCTGTCCAACACTCAATAGATTAAGCTTCAATCCTTCAACATAAAGAACATCATCAGTATTCTATTTTCCACCAAGAGAAATAGTGCCTCTGCCACAAATCACACCAGCATTATTATCTCCAAATCTTACAACACCACCATCATACTTTTCCAAGCTTAGAAACTTTCTTTTATCACCAGTCATATGATGTGAGCATCTGTTGTCAATCACCAACTCATCCTTCTCATCAATTTTGGCTTCAAGAGCTTTTTCAATATTCCAATTACTAGCTGATTTAGTGGACACTAGACCATTTTCCTTGATAGTAATGAATACCCATTCATCTTCATTTCCAGTTTCTTTATCAGATTCATCATCAGTAACTCCTTCAGCATAATAAAATTTCTTTTGAAATCTAGTCTTATCAGGTTTATACTTAGAGACTCTTTCAGGACATCTTGATGCAAAATGACCTATCTTACTACAAGAGAAACATTTAATTGGTAGCTTTCCTTTGTACTTACCTTGTCCTCTAGCTTCTATTTTCACAATCAGTGCTTCCAGTTCTTCTAGCTCTCTTTCTTCATCTTCAATCAGTTTCATCTCTTCTTCATACTTGAATGTTTTTCTAGAACTCTCTCTCAGATCATATCTTTGTTGGCTTTTTCTGGATACAGTAGCTTTGAATGCAGACCCTGTCTTAGGAAAAGATTCACCAAATTCACTCAACTCAAAGGCAACACGTTTTCCAATCAACATGTCTCTTGTCACATTTGTTACTATCTCAAGCTCTTCAATAGCATGAGCTTTTGTTCAGTAAGAAGTAGATACAAATTTAATTATTGTAGCCACAATCTCATCTTCTTCCAAGGTTCCACCGACACATCTAATGTCCATCACTAATTCATTTACCTTTTGCGAGAAAGAAAATGTGTTTTCATGTTCTCCCACTTGCCTTTCAGACTTTGTAGCTTAGCAGCTTTCAGTAGTGGATCTCCTTCATACAATGTTTCCACTTTTATCCATTTCTCATGTGCAGTCTTCAGACCTATTACATTTTTCATCTCTGAATCTTTCAAAGAACTTAGAAATGCTTCTATAGTAGTGGTATTAGTTTTTGCTTCTTTGATCTCATCAACAGTAGAGGAACCATCCTGAGGAATTATATATGCATTCTTTGTAATCTTCCAAAAAGGGTCACCAATGCACTTCAAATGACACCCCATTCTTACTTTCAACAAAGAGTAGTTTGTACCATCGAATCTAGGACTATCCTTCTTGCATGATGTCATCTCAGATCACCTCAAGCTATTAGACTTCTTCATAGGAACTAGCTCTGATACCAATTGTTGGCAAAAAAAGGATAGGAAACTGAGAGGGGGGGGGTGAATCAGTTCTTACAAAAATTAAACTTATTCAACCTTAAACAACTTTTAATCTCAGATCTGATAATTAATAATGAAAGCATGAATCGAAAATACATCAGAGAGACATGAACACCAAGATTTTTATATGTGGAAACCCTATTAGGGGAAAAACCACGGTGGATGTTAGTCCACAAGATTATACCATGTTAGTGTAGGGAAAATTAGATGCGAAAAATAATTCTCCTAACGTCAATACCTCAGGAAAGAATGCAGAAGTACTTTTAAATTTCTCAATTACAGTCAAGTTAAGATGCACTATGAAACAGATTATAGAAACAGAGTATTTGACAATCACATATGAACACCAGATATATGTGGGAAAACCCTTACGGGAGAAAAACCCACCACACCAAGAGAAATCACTTTGTATTACAGTAATCAAAATTACATACAACTCCAGACTTATCTTTTTGGTGTCATTATACAGCAGCATTCATCATGAAACTTCTTTGAACAGAAAAAAATCCAAGTTATAGCCTTTAGAGATTTTTAAATCCTTCACTGATACAGTTTGAATTCTTTACACTTCCTTGTTGATCGAACCACAATCCAACTCCCAAGGGTCTGCAACTTGCAACTATATCCATGTCGAATTCTGTATGTAGAACTTCCTTCAGAACCGTCGCAACTGACTGTCTTCCAACTGTTCCCCTTCGGCTCCTTCTATTCGTCCACGAGACTCCACATAGGATGGTCAACCATTCAAAAAAAATTCGTATTGTATTGGCATCTCGGTGAGACACTAACTGTGTCTTGCCGATGCCACATTGACCTCATATCGATGTCGCCAAAAGCCTCTGTAGTTGCCAAGATATTACATCGAGCTCCAAGAGATACACCGAGACATCATGTAGTCGCCCTGACTTATCGCTTTCGCCAGAGGGTCATAGCGAATCACTGAGGTTACACCGAAGTCCCCAAGCCTACCGAGCACCAAATAGAAGTCGGCAAGACTCACTCCTATTTCCAAGAGTTCATACCAAACAACTTGAGTTACACCGAGAACATACACCTGCCGGCCAGACAATCGGCTTTCTCTGAGACATCATACCGAGATCCATATGTTTCACCGATGACCAACTATCGCCAAGAGCTACCTCGATAGCCATCAACTATCGGCAAGACATTCGCCATCGCTAAGAGGTTTCTCTGATAGCTTTAAGTTACATCGAAGGCTTCCAACACAACGAGCTGTCAGTGAGACATTAACACTTCGCTGAGACATCTTAGCAAGAACCTTAAGCTTCACTGGAGATCACAGTCGCCAAGAGTCTCACCGATGCACGATTGAATGGCATGTCGGCCAGAGGTCTCCTGATCACTCTGATGTCATAACGAATACATCATGCTACAATGATAAACTCCATAGTGCAGCCTTTCGATAAGACAATGGAAAGGTCATAGCGACCTATTCAGAAATGAATAAAGCAAACTGCTAGTCGGCCAGACATGGACCCTATCACACCGACTTGGCACTCATGGAGGTTTCAGCCTGTAATGTTTGAGGCACATATTTCCAACAGTTAGAAGTATAATGAAAGAAATGAATAGGGAATGCACATGCATTCAGGCACACTACGTAGAGCTCACTGCTCAAAGGGAAGGCTCACTACCTTACATAAAAAAATTAGATTAAATCCATTTGAGGAGGTTGAACTAAGAAATTAGCTTCTACAAAAGATTGATTACAGTTTTTATTAGGCACATAAACACTTCTTCACACTTTGCTCTATCTCCTTCACACTTTGCTCTGCACTCAAATGATTTGATCTTTATTCCCACATATCTTGCATATACTTTACATGCATTCACTGAGCATACTTTAAAATGAGTAAACAATCGCTCTTATTTATCCGCCACACATATTTACATCAACAACTCTATCGGCCACAAATAAAGAATAAATTACTATTGTCGGCCTCAATACATGAACAAATATTAATGTGCACCAACCTAAGTCGGTCACAACATAGTGAGGACCTAAATCAACATCCTCAAACATGCCAAACAATACAAGATTAATCCATAAGGATTTGCACACGCTACCACCATCATGTTGGCCAAGAACATGAAAACCTTAAACACACAAGGAAAAATCTTTAGTCACAAACACGCCGATCAACGTGGATGTACCACATTGATAGAGCATGATCTAGAAAGATCACTAAACACCTCAGGAATGTACACAATAACTCACTTCACCAGAATTGCAATCTCATCTTCTAGAAACACTTGCTATAGTAACGAAATAACTGTAGGAACACAAAACTTCATAACTTCCTCAATTATTGATGTGCACCCCTGAAAATTTTGGACAACATACTAGATAGGCTAAAAAAAAAACCCTTTAATGCATGCCTTTTGATCATCAACCTACAAAAAATTTCATCACTCTGACCTTCTCAACTTCACTGGCTGCCTGTAATATATTTATTACAATTTTCTCAATCTCCTTGACATATACAACCTTTAAAATCACCAATGCTAATAGTGTTGACATCAATGACAACCACATATCAGCAACACAACCACAACATCCAACAACATCTTCAACTGAAATTACTCAATACAATTCTCAACAAGATAGGTCAATACCCAAATACATCTTAACACAACCTCAAATGCTACCATAGACCCCCAAGCACATAGTGCAAGAAAGAAAACAAGCCCTGCTATCCAGACATCCATAAATTTCCCAGAAAACCAACTCAATACAATACGTGGCACCAAAGAGACCAATCAGGAATGTGTGGTGTAGACACATAAAAATGACTTGGCCCTCCGAAGGACATTTTTCTATGTCAAACTTCTTCTACACATAATTAAATTATTTACTTATGTCCTAATGTCATGCTTCACACTATTAAATAAAATTAATTATTTAACCCACTTTTCATCCCACCGAGTAAATAATTAAAACAATTATTTATTTCTTTTTGTCTCATTCCCATTTATGAATTAAACCATTATTTAATTCATAAGTCAACTTTCTTCCATAAATCAAATAATTTCTATTATTTGATTTTCCAACTACCTCTTTTTCTATCTCATTTATTACCCACTATTGATTTAATTATCTAAATCTTAGCCCTTCATTTCAAATATTTCCCTATTTTTGACTTGGTGTTGCCCTAACCCTAAAGCTTCTTATCACATTGAATTCTAGCCTTTGATCTTAGGGATTTACCAACTTCTAATCCTAGCCATCCATTTTCAATTTGGCATTCTTTAAAAGGCTCTCTCTCAAGTCATTTTACACAAACAGAGTTATTTTCAGCATGCTTGAGAACTTGAATACTCGAGCACTCAAAATACTTCAATATCTTGCTTGTCTTTGGCATAGGTTATAGTTGCTCTCCAAATATAAGCGCAATCATACCATTTGTAGCAAGATGGAGAAGGTCAATTGAGGTCATTCAAGGGAGGCTTAAAAATAGGTGACATTGTTTCATGTTTTATGTTTCTTGCTTTCCATTGTGCTTTATTGTTGATTGGGATTTAGTTTATTCTACTTGCAGAAAACTTGAAAACTTTTCTCTTATTACATTTGGTGAAGCCAACTCATGTGTATATTTCATGATGCATACTACCTAATATAATTGTTGGCTCAAATGTTTTTATGGAATATTAGCTTCATCATATTTTATCATATCAATCTCAGTGCATATAATGGATCGAAAGGAATTTACTATTCATCTCATGACAACGTTTCATTTCTCTTTGTCTAGTAGATAAAACTACAGGATTTTAATCAAGATACAAAAAGTGTCTTCCTTGTAGGATTTTCAAGAATAATGGATTGAATCAATGTGGAATAACATGTATATGAATGTAATCACTCAGCCATTTGAAGTAAATATTTAGAGTCTTTCATTTAGACGATTTTCATTTCTTAATGTACTACTATTATAAATCACTTCTCAACACTTTTAGGCTCACAAAGGTTTCAAGAAAGAATTAATCAGTCATTTATCCAGTTGATGTGGCTCTCCAATGATGTTTAGCCTTCATTAAGCCATGTCCCATGCCCTTTGATGATTGGTGTCCCCTCTAAAAGAACTTGGCTCTAAGTTTATAGCTCCAATAGGTGAAGCCATCAATACACACTTGGCTCTAAGTTTATCTTTGTCATCTTGGAAGGGAACTGATCCTCTTCCCTTGATTGAGGTGCTTGAACCTGCTCTTTAGATTGAAACACAACATCTTTAGAAATAGTTTCAAATGGACTTTGAGTTGATAAAATATTTGTTGCATCTTGCACATCTGTGCTTTTAGGAGACTGGGACATTTCTTGAGTAGCAATATTGTCATTTGTATCCCTCTGCTTCAATAGGGTTTTAATTGGGTTGAAGAAAGTTCTTTATTCATTTGTATCGTTTGCATCTAGTTTGTCCTCGAATCCAAGTGCAGTGTCAATTTTTTTTCAAATATTTTTCACACTTTAACTGCTCATGTTGACAGTGCTAGCTAGATCGGGGAAATTTGTGACATTTACCCTATTCCACCATGCCATTTTAGCTACATTCTTCATAATTTATGCTTTTGAAATACAATCTAACCACATTATGATATCTTGGGATTCAAAAATGAATTATAATAAGAAGCTTCTCATTTTGATAAAACCAACTACTCTATAGATCAGTATTTGGGTTAGCTTTTGGAGGAAATTACAGGTGTTGATCCTGAGGAAATGGTTTCTTGTCCCCCAATGGGTTGTAATAAACTGGACTTGACAAGAGGTCCACTGCCTAGAGATGCAATGTTCCATGGATTTGTGTTACAATTTGACATACTTAAATTTTGAAGTGTTGCAAACGTAGATGATAAATCATTTTGATGTATGCACACACACCTGGCCATGGAATAAATTTGTGAGTAATTGGGAATCTTGAACAGATAGTGGATTTTTATGGTGAGTTGCTAATATGATCTCCATATCTACTTGCTCTAAATCTACTTCTCATGATCTCTCTTTTCTAGTTCTTCTTTGGTTAGGTGTTCTAATGATTAATTAGTAAGGAGAAAAGTCACTCTGAATAGATATGCCATTTCACTGGTAAATTTGATAAATAATGTGGGAGAGGCTTGATTGTGGTCCACTTTACCTTCAAAGCCTCAGGCCTGTACAAATCTTGCCCAGGTGACAAATCTTATCACAACCGCTTTGTATTTGTCTCATCAAAGCCGTGTGCATGAGGGCTAGTTGTTGCTACAAGTTGGTTGAACACACAGAGGGGAGTAATAGTCTTACTTGATAAGATTTTGCAAATATTTTCCGCTTCTCTTTTTATCACATTTTTTCAACACATAAATTAATGTAATATTGATAAGAGTGTTGATCAGATTTTAAAAACCTCTTATATTTCTCTCGAGTGGTTTATTTCATCGGTGGTCAAGTCACATCTTTATTGCCTTGTCTTGACCCGTCATCGCCAGTCTAATATTTTTTGGCTTTAGACTACTCACTGTCACCTAAAATCGCCTCTTAGTCATGACAGTCAGATCACGCCGTTGGTAAGAAACAATTTCAGATTTTTTTGCATTTCAAGAAAGCCACCCAACAGTAAATGTGCTAGCATCAAAGCTTTCCTTTATTGGCCAAGACAAGTTGGTGTGCTACTTCTAGCTATTGATGGCTTTATTGCTCCTCATGTTCTCGAAAACTCGTAAATTTGTTTTAGTTTAGGTTTTTGTTTTTGTTTTCAACTCAGCTTTTCATTTTACTTTACTTGAGATTTTATTCTTTTAATAGTTAAATTAGCTTAGGATTAATATTAATTTAGATTATGATTTTAGTTTGAAATTTGCCGATTTATATTTATATTTTTTTAAAATTTAGATTTTAATCTTTTAATAGTTAAATAAGATTAAGATTAATATTACTTTAGATTACTTTAGAAATTTCGATTTTGGTTTTCATTATATTTTTTTAGTTTTTCTTAAATTTAATTAGATTTTAGATATGTTTAATTTAGTTTCATTTGGTTTCCAATTTTAGGTAAATTTTAGTAATTAGATTGTTTTTTATTTTAGTTTTAATTAATCAAGAATTAGATTAATTTTCTTTAGATTTTTAGATTAATGTAGATTAGAATAATTTTAGATCTTTAGCTTTTAGAATTTTTTAGATTTTTTTAGATTAGATTAAATTTGAGATTTCACTACAACAAATCTTTGTGATTAGCTCCCTTTTTTGCTCTCTTTTTTGCTTCCACCCACTATTTCAATGTATTTTTCTCTAATTTTCTGAGAAAGATGGCGCTATTTGTCGGGTCGACGTTATTTTTGGAGTTTATTACACCATTGAGAACAAGCAGGTGCTAAATTTGGCAAAAAGTACCGTCAAATTTTATGTCATGTTTAATGTCAGGTTCATCACCAAATCTAGCACTGAGCCTAGCTCCAATCGTAGCAGCGAGTTTTCACCGAGTTTAGCTCCTGAATGTACCGTCGATAATAACGCCTAATTTAACGCCTAATTATACACCTACTTTGGAGTGTACTTTAGTGCCTAGTCTAGCGTCGAGTGTAGCGCCCTATTTTTTGGATGAATTCATGATTGATTGGTCCTATGTGCATATCTTAGGGATTATAAGTATATTAAATAAATAATATGGGTAGCACTAGAACATATCGGTGGAAGGGAACACAAAGTCCCACCAATGGAGCAATACATTATACAATAACGAAGTTAAACATGTGGTGAAAGTATATTGAGGGAACAAAAAGCGATCAGGCCAACATAAAGTTTAGTTTCCCTGATGCAATAATAAAAGGTTGAAGGCATTGGAGGAAGTGACACTTATTGGTGGAAGGCTATTAAGATTCTCCTCGATGACTCAATTGTTAGAAACCAAGATCAGACATGCAAACCAAAAGGCCTTCCATAGAAGAGAAAAACAATAAAAAGCAAGAGCTTTGCATGAAGATGTGTAAATTGATATATTCAGAATTAAGATATTACAAGAGAACATTTGACGGCCATCTGGCCATCGCCGCAAAAAATCGGGCCCCTGTAAAAAACAATTCGGCCCCTGGTCACCCATGTGACCGGGGCGGGGGCTGGAGTTGGTTGGGGGCCGGGCGCGGAGCTCTCGATCCCCCATAGAACTGACGGCCGAGGAAGTGAAGCCCCTAAGGGCTGGCAGACCGACAGCGCTGCATGGTGGAGCCACCGGTGGCGGTGGTTTCCCAGTGGTGGGATGATTTGCATGGGCGGCGCAAAATATTTTCCAAAAAAATCAATTTTTTTTTTTTTTTTTGAAAAACAAGCCTCGGAATGCATGCTAGGGAGGCTATACGGCCTTCCTGGCAAACAATTTTTGCCTTCCGAATCAAGTGCTCAGAAATCAACCAAACGATAGGCGTCCTTAGGGTTTTTGGCCACTGCGAACACAATGGTGACCTCCGTTCATGCTCAAAATGGTCTGAAAAATCAGCTACCTCCAGAGCTTGCAAAAAATCACCGAACTTGAAACCCTTACAAATTTCTTCAACGATGGCCAAAATCAGTAAAAAGAAAGCCAATCCTAAATTTTTCCAGTGCTTTAAATCCAATGGTGAATCTCGATTTGATCCAAGACACTGCATAAATGAACTCAAGGCATGATACCCTCGAGGAACCCGAACGAACTCTGTAATGATTTTCTCGAGAATTTGAGAAGGGGCTGCATGTCAAGGCTTTGATACCATGTTAGAAACCAAGATCAGACATGCAAACCAAAAGGCCTTCCACATAAAAGAAAAATAGTAAAAAGCAAGAGCTTTGCATGAAGATGTGCAAATTGATATATTCAGAATTAAGATATTACAAGAGATGATTTGCTTTATAAAAGCAATGTATGCAACCCTAATGTTGACCTAAAAATAGCTCAACTAAATAAAGCTTACTTATTAATTAAGTAAACTAATTATTACCTAAGCAAAACCTAAGTAAACTTAATAAAGTGTAATTAAATAATAAAAGGCTGAAGGCATTGGAGGAAGTGACACTTATTGGTGGAAGGCTATAAAGAGTCTCCCCGATGACCCGATAAGACCATGAACCATCAAGTACATGTTAAGGAATGATATCAAAGGAACTAGGGCACATCGAGGAGACATTATCTGGCATCCCACCAATACCCTGAAAGGAAGGAGTTCATCGATGAAAAAGGTGGTTATCGGTGAAAATGGAATCATGGTCTCGCCAATGCAACGATGATGATTGTTTTCGAATGATGTGGCGTCTCATTTATATCATTGAAATATTCAAAATAAATGATATGCCCAATGACAAGATTGATAGCAAGTGGAGCATTTATGAGCTACAGTTGAGTGAATTATACCTCAATTTGATCACATATTTTCATTAAGACTTGAAAAGGATTCATTGGACGCATGAGAAGAGTAAAGGAGGTTGGGAATTCACCATTACTGCATAGCTTAGAACCAATGAAAGTGAATCCAAGTAAGTATACAAAAATCGATGAAGATTTTGCTTCTATAAAGACTTATAAGAAAATTGAACAATGGAAGAAAGCTCATAAATGCCAAAAATTAAGAAACAAAAAATGAGAAAAGACTTCTAAACCAAGACTTAATTGACCAATGCTCGAGGTCAAGGCCAAGACCTAAAAGGAGTGCACTGAAAAATCCTTCCATGGATAAGTTATGGGACAAGCACAAAAGTTTAGGAGACATGTGGACACCACGATGGGGATATGATCTATTCATATACCATTATAGGAAACTATATAGGTTTCAACTAGTCTGCAACCCATGGAGATTAAATCTAGGAAGATTAGTGGTACCTAATGTGGTTGTTAATATAGAGCTAGTTAAATCTCTAGCCAACAAATATGACCCTAAAAGAAAAGCTATTCAATCACACGATGGGTCTTACATTCTCATTATCTCCAAAGATCTCATTTCTAATGTTTTTCAATTGGAATGCTCTTTGAATTTACCATTTACAATCAAAGACCTTCTAACAAAGTACCATCACATGGACATGAGCTATAAAAGATGGAAGCTACCACTACATAGGCCCAGGGATGAAGGTAGCCAGCTTAGAAGGTTTTCTAGTAATGATAACCCTCCATTTCGTGAGGATTTATTTGAAGAATATTTTCAATATACATATTACTTAGCTAGATAAGTGTTAGGAGTAGAGGTCCAACCCCTCATGTCAATTTCCCCAATGGTCCTAGTTGCAGACATACAAAGAAAAGATGCCAAACCATTTGACTATGCTGGTTATTTAGCCAATTCTTTGAACCAGGGGTTGGGAAGAATCAAAAGCAACAGTGATAGCATTCATGATTTCAAACATTACTCTTTGTTTATACATTTTCTTCTACATGAAGGACATGTTAGAAGGTTCTGGGGAGAATAATTAAGGATAAGATATATAGATGAAAGTGGGAATTATAAACCTATACAAATATGGACTTCCATATGGGATAGTAGATATGGTAGATCACACTATCTATACTTTGAGGAATATTTTGTCAAGCCATTGTTGAAATCGTTGGGACATACATGTAACTATAACCCGTCTTGTGAAATATAGAAATTCTTGAGACCAAAGGAAAAGGACCCCAGGAATAAGGTAAATCATAACTGGGGGTATTGGTATGCATTTCCTTATTTCACTATGATTAGAGTCTATGGGTTTGAAGGAGCCCCAAATATATTGCCAAAAATAGTTCCAGACAGAATAACCTATTTGGAAATTGTGAGACATTTAGCTAAATTTGATGCAAAACATCTTAAGAGATACGGTAAGCAATCTATCATGCCTAGAACTTTTTTCTTTGGAGATTTTATAGTAGACACCAGTGAAGGGTATGAAGAAATTGATACAAAATTGGCAGAACACAATTTACTGTTGGGTAATGAAAGAAAGAATTTTGATACAAAGGGTTTTATTCACAAGGAAAATTTGACATAAGGAATATTAGGGTATGAACACCAATTATTTGTTAATGATGCAATAAGAAATTATGACGAGGCCTCAACAAAAGACAAGATGACTGCATATAAAAAAGTTGTTCTTGCCGAGACTTGGAAGAAAGGAAATGTCCCATCCTATTAAGGGGCATTTAATGAAGTACATGATCCTCTGGAAAGAATTGAGAAACTCATCACTCATGTGGATGAGATAATAAAAGATGTACCCCCAGATGTCTTTGAAGAACCTCAAACAACTTTTTCAGGAATGCAAGCTGAGGACATAGAGCCTCTTAATTACATACCCTCACAACCCACTCCAGAAATTAACTTCTTTATAGATACAACCATGAGTGAAGAAGATGAAGAAGAGAGTGATGAGGAGGATGATGAGGTTGAACAGATAAGATCCCCTGTAGTTACAAAATATGAGTCACCTCTAGAATGAAACATTGTCAAATTTGAAGCATCAAATGAACTCTTTGATGACATGAGAGTCAAGGCCGCACAAGAATTTATTTTTGAAAGTGATTTTGTCAAGATTTCTTAATTTAAATCATTTGTTTATGGGCATAAAGGTAGAATGCTAAGACATATGATGAAGGATATCACTCTTGAGCAAGAGGCAACCACCTTGTAAGAGTTGAAAAAAGAAATAGACAAAAAGTTAGAATCTATCACCTCCGAAAGGGGAAAATAATTAGTTCAAGAGACTGGGGTACTAATCTTACCAAGATGGGATATCATCTCTGCAATAGTGTTTGATGGTTTAAGGAAAACTTGAGACCAAATAGTGCATCTAATGGAAGAGGCAAGTGATAAAATGTACTCAGGATCAGGGTACAACCCAGATGAAGGCACTCTACTAATTTGGGCATTGTATCCTCAAGATTAAAGGCCTTCTCTCATCAATAATCCAAACCAAGTGTTTTGAAATATTTTGGTCCATAGGGTAGGGGACACTAACCCCATTGAAATAGCTGACCTAAACATAAATGTTGCAAAATTCAGTAAGGCACAGATTGAAAAACTGTTAAAAGAAAATGATAAATTAAGGAAGGAGGTGGCTATGTTTGATGTTGTGGTTGCATTGCTGATATGTGGTTATCATTGATGTCAAAACTATTAGAATTGATGATGATTAAGGTTGTATATTTCGAGAATAATGAGAAAATTATAAAAAATAATATTGCAAGCAGCTAGTGAAGCTAGGAAGGTCATAATATTGGAAATTTTTGTACGTTGAAGATTTGAAGGTGCGCTTGAAAGGGTTTGTTTTTGAAGCTTTCTAGTATGTTATCCAAAATTTTTAGACGTTCACATCAATATTTGTGGAAGTTATGAAGATCTATGTTCCTACAGTTATTTAGTTTATGTAAATGGTGTTCTTGGACAAAGAGGATGAAATTATGGTAATTTCAATTCTTGTGCATGTATCTGTGATGTTCATGGATGAGTCTAGATCATACTCTATCCTTGTTGTACATTCACAATGATCGAAGTGTTCGTGATCGAAGATTTTTCTGATGTGTGCTCAAGTTTTCATGTTCTTTCCTGACATGATGGTAGTAGAGTGTTGCAGATCCATGAAGATTAATATTTTATTGTTTGGCAATTTCGAAGGTGTTTTTTTGGGTCCTCACTATGTTGTGACCGACTTGTGTTGGTGCACATTAAAATTTATTCATGTTTTGAGCCCAACAGTTGTAATTTATTCTTTATTTGAGGCTGACTGAATAGTGGATGTAAATGCGTGTAGCGGATATATAGGTGATTATTTTCCTCATTTAGGGGCAATGCATAGTGTGTGCAAGAGGTGTACATGTGTGAATAAAGGTTAAATCATTCAAGAGCAAAGCGAAGTGTGGAAGAGTGTGTAGAAGTTTTTGTGCACCTAACCAGAATTGTAATCAGGCTTTTGTAGAAGCTATTACTTTAGTTCAAATTCATCAGATGGACTTAATTTGATTATTGTATGTAAGGCAGTGAGCCTTCCTCTGAGCAGAAAGCTCTAGGCAGTGTGTCTGAATGCAAGTGCATTCCTTTTTCATTCTTCATTATACTTTTAATAGGGTATAATCTTGTGGACGAACATCCACCATGGTTTTTCCCCTAACAGGGTTTCCATGTATAAAATCTTGGTGTTCATGTGTATTTGATCTGTTATCGATTTATGCTTGTACTATTAATTATCTGATCTGTGATTTAAGGTTGATTAATGCTAAGTAAGTTTGTTTTTTGAAACAACTGATGCACCCCCTTCTCAGTTGTCTATCCTTGTTTTCCCAACAAGCAGTATCAGAGCTAGTTCCTCTAAAGAAGGCTAATAGCTTGAGGAGATCCGAGATGGCATCATATAAGAATGATAGTCCTAGATTCAATGGTACAAACTACTCTTTATGGAAACTCAGAATGGAGTTTCATTTCAAGTGCATTGGAGAACCCTTCTGGAAGATTACACAAAGTGCATATACTCTTCCTCAGAATGGTTTGTCCTCTGAAGATGAGATCAAGAAAGTAGAAGCAAATACCAGGGCTATTGAAGCATTTTTGAGTTCTTTGACAGATTCAAAGATGACAAATGTGCTAGGATTGAAGACTACATATGAGATCTAGAAAAATTTGGAAAAATTGTATGAAGGAGATGCACTAGTGAAAGGTGCTAAGCTACAAAGTTTAAAAGGTAAGTGGGAAAACATGAAGATGAATGAATATGAGAACATCCTCTCTTTTTATCAAAAAATAAATGAATTGGTGATGAGTATTAGATGTTCTAGTGGAACCTTGGATGAAGAAGAAATTGTGGCTAAGATACTTGGATCTGTGCCTCCCTCCTACAAAACAAGACATCATGCTATTGATGAAATCAGGACAATGACAAATATTACAAGAGACATGTTGATTGGAAAACTTGCTTCCATCGAGTTAAGTGAATTTGGTGAATGTACTCCTAAGACCGTGTCTGCATTCAAAGCTACAGTATCCGGAAAAAGCCAACAAAGATACAATCTAGGTGAGAGTTCCAAAAGGACATTCAAATATGAAGATGAGATGAAAAAGATTGAAGATGTAGAAAAAGAATTAGAAGAACTAGAAGCACTGATTATGAAAAGAGAAGCCAAAGGTCATGGTAAGTAAAAAGGAAAGTTACCTATTAAATGTTTTTCTTGCAGTAAAATAGGTCATTTTGCATCTAAATGTCTTGAAAGAGTTTCAAAGAACAAACCTGAGAAGACTAGATTTCAAAGGAAATTCTACTATGCTGAAGAAGGTGTAATTGATGATGAATCTAACAAAGAAACTGGAAATGAAGATGAATGTGTATTTATTGCTATCAAATAAATTGGTCAGGTGTCCACTGAATCTAATAGTATTGTGAATGTTTTGTAAAGCTCTTGTAGTAAAAAATGAAGAAAAGGATGAGTGGGTAATTGACAATGGATGCTTACATCATATGACTAGTGACAAAAGCAAGTTCGTAAGCCTGGAAGACTATGATGGTGGTGTTGTAAGATTTGGACATAACACTTCTGGTATGATTTGTGGCAAAGGCAATATTTATTTTGGTGGTAACCACAATAATGATGATGTTCTTTATGTAGAAGGCTTAAAGAATAACTTGTTGAGTGTTGGATAGATGGTAGACAAGGGTTACAATATTCAATTCAAGGATGGTAAGTGTAGAGTAAGGGGAAATTTTGGAAATATGATTGCTTCAAGTACAAATACAAAAGGTAATATATTTCATTTGAGTGTTGCTAGTGAAAGTTGCTTAATTTCTCAGATTGATGTAAGTTGGTTATGGCATAGGAGGTTGTGTCATGTGAACTTTGATAAAATTGTCAAGATAAGAACTACTCCAGCATTCAATGATCTTCCTAAGTTAGTGAAGCCTACTAACACCATGTGCAAGGAATGTTAGATGTGAAAGAAGACGAGAAAATCTTTCCAGAGCAAACAATATAGCTCTAAAGGAGTGCTAGATTTGATACATACTGATCTATGTGGTCCATCTAGAATCATAAGTCTACAAGGTGAAATGTATTTTATGTTGCTCATTGATGATTATTCTAGAATGATATGGGTTGCTTTCTTAAGAGAAAAACATGAAGCATTAGAAAAGTTTCAAAGTTTCAAAGCTATGGGAGAGAATGAGATAGGTCGAAAGATCAAGTGTCTAACGTCAGATAGAGGTGGTGAATTCACTTCCCAGGAATTCAATTCTTTCTATGAAGAGCATGGAATCAAAATAAAGTTATCTACTCCTCGGACCCCTCAACAAAATGGAGTTGTTGAAAGAAAGAACATAATCATTCTAGACACTGCTAGAACCATGATGCTGGAAGAAAATGTTCCTCATTTCTATTGGAGAGAAGTTGTAAGTACTATTGTGTATACCATTAACAGGGTGAATGCCAACAGTAATTCTGGTAAGACACCTTTTGAGCTATGGTTTGGTTAAAATCCTATTATCAAGTATTTCAAAAAAATTGGAAGCAAATGTTACATCAAGAGAGATGATGATATAGACAAGTTTGATGCTAGAAGTGATGAAGGAATATTTTTGGGTTACTCTTCTAAAAGTAAAGCTTACTAGTGCTTTAATAAGAGGTTAAAGAAAATGGTTGAAAGTACAAATGTCAAAGTTGATGAAGATATTGTTAGACCATCCAGATGTAGTGGATATAATTCATATGATCAACATGATAATACTAACAATGGAAATAATTTTTAGACACAAAATCAAATTCAAATTGTTCTGGAGATCTAAGGGAATCAAGAGGCAGAGACTAGCAAAAGTGTAGAAGAAAGAACACAAGAACAAGAAGTCAGAGAAAATCCTAAAACTCCCAAATATGTAAGGCGAAATCATTCTGAAAGTCAGATCATAGGAGATAAGAGCAAAGGTGTGAAAACTAGAAGAATAATTTTGGAACAGTACTGTCTAATTTCCAAAGTTGAGCCTAGCAAAATCAATGAAGCATGCAAAAATGAATATTGGATGGAAGCCATGAAACAAGAACTAATGCAAATAAAGAAAAATGATACATGGGATCTTGTTCCCAGACCTTAGAATAAAAATGTGATTGGAACCAAGTGGGTGTTTTGAAATAAGCTGAATGAGCAAGGTGAAGTGGTCAGAAACAAAGCAAGACTGGTTTGTAAAGGGTACTCACAGATGGAAGGTATTGATTTTGAAAAACAAATTGCCCCTATTGGTAGAATTGAAGCTGTAAGATTATTTCTTGCTTATGCTACTTTTAAGAATTACAAAGTCTATTAGATGGATGTAAAGTCAACATTTCTAAATGGTGAGCTAGAAGAAGAAGACTATGTTGAATAGGGAAAAAGCAAGAAGTTGGGTCCACGAAGAGGGGAAGTTTCAGCCAAAAAAGTGTCCAACTTTGGCAATATGGATGATGAACTTTTTTTTCTGAATCAATCTATGAAATTAAAACCCATTTGAGAACACAATGTCTAGTTTTCAAATATATAATTTTTATTAATATTGGATTATATTTGTTATTTTTTAATTTATTTATAAGAAAATTAGCCCATAAACTTGAAATATCAAGTTTTTTTTGTTTTTTAAGAAAAACATTTTGGTTACGTTTCTTGTAAAAAAAATTATATGGCGTCAATCTTCAGACAATTTTCTACACAATGAAAAAATAAAGATTAAAAATTGTTTAGTTTAAGTCCAATTATGTTGTCCGTACAAGTTGATTTTTAAAAACAACAATAAAGGCCAATACAAATTCAATTAAAAATACAATATTAAAAAAAAAATACAAAACAAAATCCTCATCAATCTTCATGTTGTTAGCTGTCTTTCCCCAAAAGGAATTATCAAAATACTTTTATTTGGGTCAAAAAGTTGTGTTCATACACTGCATGGTATGGTAAAAAAATAGGGACTTTTAAAAAGTGGTTTTCATCCATCCATATCAAAATTTAATTTCTATGATTTGGGTATTTGAATAAATTACATATTTGGATACTAGATTGAAAATGATCAATTTCATATTACTAGTTTTTTTTTAAGATTCATTGTGTAAGTGCCTCAAATTTCAGCCCAAGTGTGAAAAATTCTAAAAAATAGCAAAAATACTTCCACTTTTTGAGTTTTTTGTGGACCCAACTTCTTGCATCAGCCCAACAACCAGATGGATTTCAATTGATTGATGAAAAGGATATGGTATGCCGATTGAAGAAAGCTCTATATTGACTTAAGCAAGCTCCTAGAGCTTGGTATGCTAGATTGGATAAATACTTATTGAAGCTTTGATTAAATAAAGGTACTGTTAACAATCTGTATTGCAAGTTGGATCAGAATAAAGAATTGATCATTGAAGTCTTTGTTGATGACATTATTTTTGAAGGTGATGGTGATTTGTGTATAAATTTTGCTGATGAAATGAAACGTGAGTTTGAAATGTCAATGATAGGAGAGTTGAAATTCTTTTTAGGATTGCAAATCACTCAGTTAGATGATGGAATTTTCATATCTCAGTTTAAGTATGTGAAAGAACTACTGAACTTTTTTGGCATGAAAGATTCAAAGCCAGTTGGTACACCTATGATAACTAGATGCAAACTTACATAGAATGATGATTCTCCTAAAGAAAATCAAACAAGATACAAGTCAATGATTGGTGGATTACTCTATTTGGCTCAGACCAGGCCATATATAATGAATGGTGTATGCATGGTTGCTAGATTTTAAGCTGATCCTAAAGAGTCTCATGTGACTATTGTGAAAAGAGTTTTCAAATATCTGAAAGGTACAGTTGATGTTGGTCTTTGGTATCCTAGGGATGATGATCTTATCCTGAGTGCTTTCACTGACGTTGATTGGGTAGGAGATGTGGATGACAAGAAGAGTACTAGTGGTGGTGCATTCTTCTTAGGGAAGAAATTGGTATCTTGGCTAAGAAAAAAGTAGAATTTTGTTTCATTGTTTGTACTACTAAGGCAAAATATATTGCTGCTGTAAATAGTTGTACCCAAGTATTGTGGATGAAGAAAATGTTGAGAGATGTCAGAATTGAGTATGAAGAACCCATTGCAATATTCTGTGATAATTCAAGTGCCATTAATATTTCCAAGAATTCAGTGCTGCATTCAAAGACAAAGCATATATCCATCAAATATCACTTCTTGAGAGATAAAGTAAGTGAAAAAGAAGTTATACTGGAGTATATACCTACCATGGAGAAAATTGTAGACATCTCTACTAATTTTTTTCCTAAGGATACTTTTGAGTACCTCAAAGGAAAGTTAGGGGTGATTTCCCCTCTTGATCAAAACTAAGATGCAGGTCTTTGCATCAACCAGTGAATTCATAGCCATATCTTATTATGGATTGATGTTGTGGTGGCTACTACTCAGGGAGAGTAGTCAGATGATTAAAATATGTGATCAGAGCATGTGTACCTTTTCCATTGATGTCAAAGGGGGAGAGAAGAGCAATGTGAAAAACATGGGAGAAGAAGGAAATAGGAAAAGAGTGCACAATCTTAGGAGGAGATTGTTGGAGAAGAGCTAGTTGGGTTGGCGACATTATTTTTCACATCATGTGGTGCCATCAATACCAAAGGGGGAGATTGTTGGATGTTGTGGTTGCATTGTTGATATGTGGTTTTCATTAATGCCAACACTATTATCATTGATGATGCTTAAGGTTGTAAATGTTGAGGATATTGAGAAAATTGTAAAAAATAATATTGTAGGTAGCTAGTGAAGCTGGGAAGGTCAGAATGTTGGAAAGTTCTATACATTGAAGATCTGAAGGTGCACTTCAAAGGGTTTATTGCTAAAGATTTCTATTATGTTGTCCAAATGTTTTAGAGGTTCACATGAAGATTTGTGGAAGTTATGAAGATCTATATTCCTACAGTTATTCAATTTTTGTAAATGATATTCTTGGACGAAGAGGATGGAATTATGGTAATTTCAATTGTTGTGCATGTATCTGTGATGTGCACGGATGATTCTAGATCACACTCTATCATTGTTGTACGTTCGTATTGATCAGAGTGTTTGTGATCAAAGATTTTTCAAATGTGTGCTCGAGTTTTCATGTTCTTGACCGACATGATGGTAGTAGCATGTTGTAGATCCATGAAGATTAATATTTTATTGTTTGGCATGTTCTAAGGTGTTTTTTTGGGTCATCACTATATTTTGATCGACTTGTGTTGGTTTACATTAAAATTTATTCATGTTTTGAGGCTGATAGTTGTAATTTATTCTTTATTTGAGGCCGACTGAATAGTGGATGTAAATCCATGTAGCGGATATATATAGGTGATTTTTTTCCTCATTTAGAGGAAATTATCAGTGTTTGAAAGAGGTTTACATGTAT
Organism: Sequoiadendron giganteum; assembly: GCA_007115665.2. Classification (NCBI taxonomy): domain Eukaryota; kingdom Viridiplantae; phylum Streptophyta; class Pinopsida; order Cupressales; family Cupressaceae; genus Sequoiadendron; species Sequoiadendron giganteum. The sequence continues at coordinate 591,167,207 of CM021107.1, read as the reverse complement.
GAATAAAGGTCAAATCATTCAAGAGCAGAGAAAAGTGTGAAGAAGATTGAGCAGAGTGCGAAGAAGATAGAGTAGAGTGTGGGAGAGTGTGTAGAAGTTTTTATGCGCCTAACTAGAACTGTAATAAGGCTTTTGTAGAAGTTATTACTTCAGTTCAAACTCATCCTATGGAATTAATCTGATTATTTTATGTAAGGAAGTGAGCCTTCCTCTGAGCAGTAAGCTCTAGGTAGTGTGCCTGAATGCAAGTGCACTCCTTTTTCATTTTTCATTATACTTTTAATAGGGTATAATCTTGTGGACTAACATCCACCGTGGTTTTTCCCCTAACATGGTTTCCACATATAAAATATTAGTGTTCATGCGTCTCTGATGTGTTATTGATTTATGCTTGCATTGTTTATTATCTGATCTTTCATTTAAGGTTGATTAATGTTGAATAAGTTTGTTTTTGGAAACAACTAATTCACCCCGCCTCTTAGTTGTCTATCCTTGTTTTGCCAATAGGCTAGTCATAGAGATAAAACATCTTCCTCTTCTAGATCAAAATTATATTCCCCATGGTTAGAGAGTGACAAAATAAAATTGGATGCATTAGGAGATGTAGCTTATTGGAAACACTATCATCAAAAGTCTCAAGAGAAATGCAAGGAGCTGAAAATAGGAATAAAAACCACTAAATATAATGTTGTTTCTGAGATAATCAAAGAAAGATTCACCAGGATGATAGATCATGCTTATGAATATTGGAAATTGTTTAAAGAAAAACACTCGACATTTGTGGAGAATGAAATATTGCAAAGACGGATGATTGACAAAAGGGAGGAGCTCCAAAATAAGAAATCCATGAAAGGTGAGACATTGCAGACATACAATAAGCTGATGGAATCACACAAAAGGTACGAAATAGGCTCAAAGAGGACCTTGAATATTTCAATTTGCATCTTGTAGTCCATGATAGCCTTGTCAATTCTAGGGAGAAAGATGATTGGAAGGATGAGCTCAACATGTATCTACATACTGCATTGCGAGAAATAAACGACGAAGAGATGGTGTTACAAAATACACATAAAAAACTTGAAAAGATGATGTATGTTGAATATCATATGAAGGGTACAATTGCCAACATGAAAAGTTATGGTGAGGAGGAATACACTCGTCATCTCTCCACGATCAACTTGTTCATCAACCAAACCAGAGATGCAACAAATACATAAGGGCATCCATTGGAGCTTAAAGACCAACAAACATCATAAGGAAGATACACTCTGCAGGTGGTGCATTATCATGGATTAGGAGCCTTGAATAGATCTTAAGTGGTCATGGGTACCTGCTGGAAGATTAACGGATCAATCCATTCATGTGTTGAAGTGTTATGTTTTCATTTATGTTAATTAACTATTTTTCATTAAATATCATAACTATTTTTTATAATGCATATTATTTAAAAGGAAATATAATGGAGATGATTGATTATAATTCATAATCCATTTTCAGTGTTCAATTGCGGTGTCAAATTTTCATGCTTATTTATTGCTTTGTTGTCTCCAAAGTGATCTTTTCAAGTTATTTAAGTCTACAAGATTTATCAGGGCACATTTTTTGTTACTATGTGGATGCGTTGATTGGTTTTTGGTTATGTCTGAATTAAATTCCTTTCAAATAATTTACTTTAATTGGATCCTATTAAGGATTAAAAGTCCTTTTAGAGAAATTGTTTTTATTGGTTTCCATCAACTTAAGAATTAAAATTCAATTCATACTTCCACAATAACTTGAGGGGATAACACTGGGATTATTAAAGAAGAGCATTGTAATATCAATTGAAGCAATATAATGGAGAACATCTTATTATCAAATATTCTCAATGACTATGTCATCATTATGTATTTTTCTTATGTTTCCCATACTTATTTCTTCTTATATTTGAATGAATATCAGTTATTGAGCCTCAATATTGTGCTTATGTGAATGAATGTGCTGATACAGTAAAGTATTTATTGTGGATGTTGCTAGAGCTGCTATTTTTTTTGAAAATTTGAGCTTATTTTTCCTTGTTACATGTTCAACATAAAAATGGAAACTATTTAAAAGTCGTAAAGTTAAAAAAGTTGCTTAATTAAATAATTGTGAGTTACGCGCATTAATATTTTATTAATTTTTGTGTCTTCATGAACATTTGTTGATACAAAATGAATGGAAGAAGCATCTAAGTAATCCTAATTTTTTCTGCCAACAATTCATACCAAAGATTGAACAATTTAAGGATATTGCAATAGGTAATTTGTATCGACACAAATAATATTACTGAAGCATTTCAAAGTTTAGGCCATAAGAATGAACCTTTTTTAAACATGGATTGCAAATAATTCAAAAAAATTAGAATTATTGGTCATTAACATTATTGTCTGTTACAATGTCATCCAGTGCATCATTTTCAATGTTTATATGTTCTTTCAAGTAATTAGTATTATCATCATCCTCATCTTGATCTACATCATCTTCATCATCATTAAAATTTGAGTGTAGACCATCTATATTGTTACCAGACATATTTGGATCATCATCTTCTATACCATCCATATTGTTGTCTTCCATAACATCATCTAACTCTGGATTATTGTCTTCATGTGCCTGAACATAACCATCTTCAACATCATCATGGATGAAAAATTCTTTGTTGTTCTCTAATCCCTCTCTCTCATTTTTTTGGCCATCATTGTTTTGCTCAGAATCTGCTAATGCATAATCAAATACATGCCTTAATCTTGGATCATAATGTATGACAAACATCCATTCTGGGTCCAAAATATCTTCATAGAAAAATACCTGCACATGAACGAAAAACATATATTAGACGTATGTTATAACAATTTTAATGATTAATAAACACATGAATACATTCACAATAAACTATGAATTAATAGATAAATGATCACTACCGCTTCTTGTTTGAGTTAAATAAATACCTTCTCACAATGAATTGGTAGAACATAAGGCTCCCTATCCTTTAGTAGGAAGCATGAGGAATATATAGAAAAAAATCCACTATGGGTATCATGTCTTTGTGTCCTCTCAAATGCTTCATACCATCTACACTTAAAAATACAACATTTAAAAGAGCGGTAATCCAACTCAATAATTTCTTATATTTTCCCAACATATTGTAGATTCCCTTCAATTATATTCTTATCTTTTGAGATTGATTGACTGGATTGCTTGAAGTCAACCATGATGCCACAATCAAAGGATCGTCTCTTTACATCTACACTTTCTACACGATAATGTCGACCATATGCCCACATTGCTGGATATTTCCTTGCTTGTGAAAGACCATTTATTTTAGTGAAAAAAATATAATGATGAATATTAAAATAGTTAATAGTGTGAAAACTGTAAGGAAACAACATTTTGTAAAATTCCAACTGTACCTTTCTTTCACATCCTCTAGACATGTTGATTTCATCTTCTAATATGTCTAAATCTATACCTGCATCTTCTATTTGATTTTGAATTTCTTCAGTAACCCATTCTAATGTGCGATCTTTGCCCCATTCCCCAAGCAGATCAATGGGAAGTGGAGTATTCCTTGGGTTCGATCTCTTAAACTATCTCGTTTCTTCTAACACTTCTTCTCTCTTTTTATCATACAAATAATCTATTTGTTCATAAAGTCCATGTGGTACAAAATGAATTTTTCGAGTATAGAAATTTCGTCTACACCTATTACATGTCAACATGTTTATTTCAAACTCCAAATGCCATGCTGTTAATTTGACAAATAAATTACAGAGCAAATTAATGATTGCAAGAATAACAACCACATTGGTCATGAATTTACTTACTAATTTGTACTTCAACACCATTAGATTGTGGCTTTTCTCCATCAATAATATTTGATGCTCATTCTTTCTTCATCCCAAATGTGTGGACCATCTTCAAAATCCTTACGAAGGAATTAACACAGGAAGAAAAATGCTTCATTCAATACATATCCTTTAGCCATGCAACCCTCTAGATGTGCCTTTTGTCAGACATATATTTTAAGATTTTTCATATACCTCTCAAAGAAAAAAATCCACCTCGTTGATACGACACCCACCAATTCAATTCCATTGACTAGGTGTATAATTAAATGGACTTGTAGGTCCATGGAACTTGTAGGGAGCTCCTTCTCAAATACACATACAATTTCTGCAATTTCCTTCTTCCACTTTTGCACTTTAGATTCGTGGATCTCCTTGGAAGTCACCAACTTAATATAAGAATAGTAAATTAGTATGAACCTTTAGTCAAAAATTAAAATGCAATATAATATCTCTATGTCTCTCACACATGAGCATTTCATATAACCACATACCTTGTAAATGCTGACAATCGACTTATGGCATTCCTTAGGTCAACTGTATGACATGAATCCCCCCTAATTGCCAATGGCATGATATGCTATCAAACACATTTATGAAAAGGTCATTAGTACAATTTTTTCTCACATAACAAAATATCAAAATATATTTAGTACTTAATCAATGTTACCATAAATGTTAAATGATGATATATAATACCTTCATAAAATAATGAAAATCATGTGTTTTAAATCTTGTGATATGTCCATCAACTATAAAATATTTAGCCAATGATGACCCATAACCAATAGGTGTCCTTATTGAACACATTCCATTTTTAAGTTGGTCTAGCTCTTTTTTTTTCAAAATAAATGGAGCTTCTGCATATGTTTAATTTTCCTTGTTTGGCCACAAATGTTTTCTATCAATTTTGGTACGTGAAAGAGCAATATCTCTCATCGAAGACAAGGTGTCCTTCTCTTTACCTGATATATGTCGAAATATAGAATCTGGGACATTTTTGAAGACATGCATAGGCTATAATAGGTGCGATATTAATAGATCCTTCCAGTAAGAGAGCTCATAAAATATGGATTTCCTTTTCATTCCTTTTGGCATATTGACTAGAACTTGTTTTGGTTCTTGAATTGAATCACCTCGATTAAAAAATCCTCCCAAGATTTTAATTCAGCATCTTCATGCTTCTTAAGCCAATCACCTAGAACCATAATCATGGGAGGGCCTCTATTTTCAAATTTTCCATCAAATTGATTCTTCAAGCGATTTCTAAACCTATGATCTAGTGGTAGAAAAACCCTATTGTTTGCATAAATAAATTTTGTGTAGATATTTAGAATATCACCCTTGAAATTGTTTTGCACATCTTGGACATGCAAATATTCCCTTTGTTTGAAGCCCTACAATTCAACAAGTAATGTTAATAACATCAAAAACATAGTATAAAACTAAGTATGAAAGTTGGAATGAAAATAAATTATGAGTGTAAACACGTAAATATTTTATCTTACCAAAACAAACACCAAGTCCTTGGAAATCATGAATAGTCCAAAATAGCACACCATACAAAATGGAGGACCTATTTGATGGAGGACATGATATGTCATACATTCTTATGCATTTCCATAGCAGTTGCATCACATCAATAAAAGGCGCAAGATAAACATCCATTTTTTTAACTTGATGTTTCCTAGAACAATGAGATTTAGTATAAGATGCTCCTTTCTAACACTCATCCATGAGGGAATATTGTATACTATCAATCTAACTGGCCAGACAATATAATTTGAGCTCAGGAAAGAGAATGGGAACACTCCATCAATTGCAAGACCAAACTTGATACTACAGGGTTCATCTTTGAATTTTCTTGGCCATTTTTCCTCTATGTGTTTCATTGCTTTGGATTCGGCCGGAATTCACATGAATACATCTTTACTCATGTTCTTTGCATGTCAGTCCATCAATTGTGCAAGTTACTTGCAATGAAACATTCATTGAAGTCTAGGTATAATTGGCATGTGACGTAAAACCTTCTTTGGAACTGTAGGACCTTGTACATCTATACAATATCTCTTCTCTTTAGATATAGGGCATTCTACCTTGTTCTAATATTCATCTCTGTATAAAATGCAATCATTTTTACATGAATGAATTTGCTTATATTCAATCCCCAACTCAACCAACAACAGACGCACCTCTCTCCAAGTTGATGGAAACACATTCTCTTCAGGGAATATTTTAGTTTTTAGTGCCCTGTAAGATTGCCAGAGATTAAATAATTTGAATGTTTGACTTATGATGAACATGTTTGATATTTTAATCTATACTAGGACTGTTTATATACAATATATGGTTTTAAAATTCCCTTAAAGAAATATAAAAGAAGTCGATGAATGTTTATGAATTGTGTACACCAATTGACAATGGAAAGTAAGAAATAGATTTCAACTCGGCTTTAGTAGGGTAGTGAATACTTTTTCTGACAAACCGAATAGTGACTTGATTTCTAATAATATTAATGTGCATGCAAGTTGTGAGGTTTTACTTGCACCCAATTTCAACACGGGTGTCTTCACTACTTGCTTGATGGAGTCTTTCAGGTTGTTATCGTCAACATTATGTTGGTGGTAATTACCCCTGCTATCATCATTATTGTCAGCCATATGATCATTATTGTCATCATTGTTTCCATCCCAAAAGAAACCTACAAGCATTTCATTGAATCCTTCTTCAGGCACTGCATTTTCACTATCATTATTAGCATCATTAAGGCTAGGTGGCATCTCATCAGTGTATGCATATCTCATCAGCTCTTAAAAATTATCAGGTGGTAGTAATCTCTTCAAACTTTCTCTTTTCGCCCTGGTATGGTTTAAAGGATAGTTTGGATCATCCCATCCAAATATTAATAACCTAGTTGGATCATGGGTATTAGTATGTGTTTCATCAACATCTTCTACCTATCAACAAACACAAGCATTATTTAATGTTTGGCAATAATTGGATAAATCATAAATGTATCAATTTTAGAGAAATACAATCAAATATGGCTTAAAAAAATAAATAAATTGTATGAACATATATACATCAATTGAATAATGGAACATTATTTTATAGACTACCTTTTTTATACAATAATTTAAATAAAACACAATTTTGACAACATAGTTTATAAAAAATCATTCCACACTCATTTATTATTCTTTGGTTTTTTTCCCTTAGGAACATCCTTAGGGAGACCTTGTTCTTCCCTTTTCTTTCTCTCAGGAGTGCATTTTAAGAAGGGGTAATCAATCAATAACTCATTCTCAATGGTAAGGTCCTTAATAGCCTCAACCATTATCAATCTATTAACCTCTCTTTCCATATTGGTGGGGATAAGGAGTCGGTTATGTCATCAAGATAGGCATCTAAGACAACATTGCCTTAGTGATTTCAATTCAAAATCACAACAAAGACACAACCAACAATGCCATAAAGCAGAAATAGGCACAGTTGATCCCCCATTGATCCTCTGAGAGAAGTGAATGCAAAAAAAAGACAGATTCAACATAAACAAATAACCATGAAAGACAAACATGATGACACACAGATATACGTGGGGAAAACCTTTTCAGGTAAAAAACCCAACCTCCAAAACATTCAGCTCACTTGTATTATTCATTAACAAAATCAGTTACAATAAAAACACAGAGCTATGCTCTTCAAGATATTACATCTTGTCCATCTAGAGAAAGAATACAGGCTACACAAACCAAAATCTCACACCGTTACAATGTCATCCATGTGACATACTATGTAGATTCCCTTCAGCTCCTCACAAATGATTGTCACAGTCAGCCTCACGGCCAACCCAGCCACTTGGCCTCACAAGCTCACATCTTACCAGATCCGAGAGTCTAAGTGTTCACGATTGAACCGCTCGAACACTCTCAACCTCTCTCTATTATCGCTCATCCCCTGTATCGATCTACACACCAGAATACATATACTGTGTGCCAACTTGTCCTACCAGTCCAACCTTCAATGGTCATCCGAATAATTAAATTATCCACCTGCAAGCACCCATACTTCACTGATAACGTGCATCGCTCAAACAACATGCATCAAGCCATGAAACATTAAACAAGTTGTTGAAAACATGTCCATCAACCTCCATCCAATAATGCAGCCCAATCGTAATCAAGAAATAAAAATTCAGCCAACCAGATCATAAAGATCTTCCACCTGTTGCCATCTCATTTGTTGTTGCACTTTGACTGTTAGTCCAGCTCAGTCAAGCTTAGTCAACCGAGCTCTGAGCTCACCTAAGCTCCTACCACGCTACTACTGCCCAAACCAACACGCCTCATGGTATGGTGGTAAGCCATCTGAGCTCCTTCGATCTCTAGCCCATAGACCGCCACCGTGCTACCACACTGACACCGAGTCCAACTCGGTCAAACTCTTCCCTGAGCTCATCCGAGCTCTTACCACATTACCGCTGAGTCCATTCGACCCAGCCGTGGTAAGGCGGTGAGCTCACCCAAGCTCACCCAACTCTTCACCGTGCTCTATCGCTCCTTCTCACCATGCTACCACAACCCTATTGGCATTGCCTTGTGGTATGGCGGTAACCGTCAGTGATCATACCATGCTACCACAGAGACCATCAAGTCTCACCACGGTAGAGCAATAACCGCTCTGGTAGACTGCTAGTGATCTTATCATAGCCATCGCGATCACTCTGAGCATCGACCGCGGTAGGGCGGTAACTGCCAACGTTGCCTGCCAGCCATCCTGTTGTCGTCAATCGCACCAATGCGGCTTATCAAAACACCACCCGCGATACAGCGGTAAAATCTTCTGCCAACCCACCATCACTGCGCTACTTACCACGTTACCTTGCCACCTCCAAGAGACCTCTATAGTATAGCGATAGCACTGCCCAAATGCCAGACAGAGTGGCCCGCGATAAAGTGGTAAACCGCACAACCACATCACCAAGGAAAGAATAGGCAACGATATGGTAGTAAAAGCCACAAACATGAAGAAATCGCCTAAGTCTTCAATGGAAAAGACCAGAAAGTTGAGGCAGACTTTCCCAAAAATCTACCACTTACCGAAGACTTTCAAGCTTCCTCCAAAACTTGAGAAAGGACCACAACAATACTCTCACGCTCCAACCAAGACCACAACAAACAACATTAAAAAAAAAATGTCCACCATCTCAGGCTACAGCTCCAAACATCCAACACAGGAAAAGGAACAAGCTAAGGCGTACATGGACCAGTCTCAGGAACGAAAGAAATTTATCCTTCAGGTAGCAAAGGCAAAAATATAGAAAACAACAAGGCACCAAAGTGAGCACAAGAAACAAGACATAGACTGGAACTCTCCAGAACAAGAACACCAATCCGCCAGAACAACAACCAGTGAACTGACTATCCTCATCCAGCTGACCAAACCCATGCGGCTGAACATAGCACCCACAACTCTTGCTAATCCATACAACCACCCATACCTCAAAGGTATGATAACTAGCAGCAGAAGCATGCCATCATAAAACCATCCATCTCAGCAGCAAACAAGCACCCTATGTCAATTAGTCAAAAGACCAAACACGTCCAGGTACTCCCACTGCAAGGGTTCTATACAGATGAATGCAAATAAAGCACCATCACACATGATCTAGGCATACTAAGTCCACCAATCCTTGCACATAGAAATGAGTAACCATGTAGTTCCAAGGAAAATCCACATTGATCTGCAACACCTGCAATCACCTACTGCAAGAAACGTTTCTCTCAACTATCTTTCACAGTTCTTCCAAACTCCTCCAAACCTGACCGAAGAAAGAAGCATAGGCACCTTCGTGTTATCAACCAAGTGACAACACATGACCACAAGCTATGACCAACTCGGCACCACAAAGGCAACTAACATATAAAGTCAAAAGAGCAATCAGGAAGAACAAGACCAGATTAGAAAGAAACAACAAATCAGAAAAAATACGCCCTTCTCCAAACACTTCTATATGCCAGCTATGTCAAGAATGATCTTCTTCACATTCCAAAGGAAAATCCTTAACAACATCCAACAAAACCATGGATGTAAGCACCTCAAAGAAGATCAGAATAACCCATATAAACATCTCCTATCAGTCCTCAAAAGCACAAAGAGATCCACTATTCTATCAAACTTCCATTATGAATCCTCCAAAATCTCAAAACAACTCAAGATTCATATCATGAAAGATAAAGAATAACACACATCTGAAAGATATAACGGGAAAATACCTTTCAAAGTGACACCACTGCCGAGCAGACCAAGAAGAGAAGAAGAGATGCTCCTCCAAGATATACAAGCCATCGTGACTTACCCAAGAGCATTCTCCTTCAATGTCTCTGTTGAATTCATATTCAACCAAGGTGTAGGCTACTCGGACTTTCAGATGTAACAACAACATTCTCAAAAGAATTCCAACCTCACCTTATTCTCCATGCATCCATGAGCACCAACACCTATCATCTCATGCTAACTCCAAACTGCATTACTGCAATAAACATGAAGTCCTCCAGCATATGACCAATGTAATCAAAACAAAGAGAAACCCCAGACCACTATCAAAGCTCCAAACCTAGGATAGGAACTTATCATGTCACCATGATCTACACATCCCCATTAGGAGATACCATGCTTCAAGTGAACTATCAATTTTCTCAAGATCAAAGAAACATGCCAAAACTCTAATACAAGAGTATACCAAGACATAAAGCAAACAAACTCTAAACCAACATCACCTATCAAGCACCACCAACATCTCACCCAAAGACTACCAAGGTCCTACATGACTCCAAGATGCTGCACACCTTCAAAAAGTGACCATGCAGATGCGAAAGAACTCTTCTGCAGCAACAGGATCAAAGAGTCCTCAAGAAGCATCTACAACACCAAAGAAGATCATTCATCTCTTGGGTGATGAATCCATAGTCACTACTAAAGCTCCCACTGAACTATGACACCGAGCTCTCCAAGCAATCACCCCATCATTGTCAAAAGCTTACACTAGCCAGTGTATCCGGCTCTTCATGAAAACATGATTCACATGCTTCAGGTCCCCATCACTGACTATTCAGGTACTCGAACACCATTCCTCCTCTCATCTCAAAACAGCCATGCCAATGCACAAGTGACTATAGACAAGGTCAGCTAACAGATCTACACCACACAGTTATAACCTCGTGGATATTGACAGTCCACTGTCAATTTGTCTCACAACAAACATGTAGGTAAGGAAAGTCCACAACATTGCACAACTCGCGGATGCAACCAAAAGAAACTTGTAAATCTATCATTACACTGGAAACTGCAAAACTGAGATAATCAAAGAGAACAACCAAAGCAGACAAGCATGACTCAAACACCAAATCAGCAACAGATCCGATTTGTAAGGCACGTCCATAACTCAAGCACCAAAGTCTAGGTAACCAACAAGCAACACCACAAGAATGCTGAAAGTAAACACATACCAACACTCTCATGCAAAGAAAATAACTCTCCTCCAAACAAGTCAAACTGCAGCTATCTCATCCAATCACACCCCAAAAGCTAGGATCTAGAAAATAACAGACAATAGCTCCACACAATGCAAGTTTTATCTTGACCGTGTAAAATCTGCAAAACCACAGTGCTTATAAAACACCCACGCATCTCCATATTCACTGCTCATCTGGACGACTTAGGAGTTTGCACAAAACCATCATAGCTAATCAGAACAATGAAAGGAAACATGATAGAATTTTTAGGAAAATCTACAAAAAACCTCTAGAGCCAAAAACATGAATCTAAACCATGCAAGTGCAAGAAATAGGCACACAGGAGCAACAGGTCCATTTCAGACCAGTTCCAACACCATAGTCATGCACAAGAAAAGGAGAAAGCTAGGCTATCCAGAAGTTGTAGACCACCAAGGTAACTTCATAGCCTCCATGCAAACAGAGCACTAGAGAAATTTCCTTCAATGCTAAGTCAAAAACACCCAGCACAAGCACACAACTTCATGGTTGAACAACAACACAAGCGACTCCATATCACTAGGGAGCCTCTCACATAGACACCCAGTATGAACACCACCCTTCGCTGCAACACAACCACGAGCACATCTCATGCCCTTTGCATCAGGAACATTTTTTGTGAGCCAGGAGCCTCAGACCATGTTGCCACAACATGACCAAATCTAGTCATCTCCAACGTCTTTCAAAATTGTGTGTTGAATCAATGAAGCACACACTTCCAATCATCGAAGGATCAATCACCAACCAATTTCTCCAGACTTCCTCAAGCTTGTCAGGCTAAGAAATCTTCACAAGAGAAGTACCTATAACTCCAGTAACCAGGAGAAGAATTTGATACCACTGGTTGGTATCATTAAGCCTTGACCTCCTTCAAACATGCTCTGATACCACTTGTTGGTATCACGAGCAACAAGCTACTAGCTCTGATACCACTTGGTGGGGATAAGGAGTCAGTTCTATCATCAAGAAAGGCATCTGCGACAACAGTGCCTTGGTGATTTCAATTCAAAATCACAAAAATGACACAACCAACAATGCCATAAAGTGGAAAAAGGCATGGTTGATCCCCCATTGATCCTCTGAGAGAAGTGAATGCAAACAAAAGACAGATTCAACATAAACAAATAACCATGATGACACACAGATATTTGTGGGGAAAACCTTTTCAGGTAAAAACCCCCACCTCCAAAACATTCAACTCACTTATATTATTCAATAACAAAATTAGTTACAATACAAACACAGAGCTATGCTCTTCAGGATATTACATCTTGTCCATCTAGAGAGAGAATACAGGCTACACAAACCAAAATCTCACACCATTACAATGTCATCCATGTGACATACTATGTAGATTTCCTTTAGCTCCTCACAAATGACTATCACAGTCAGCCTCACGGCCAACCCAACCACTTGGCCTCACAGGTTCACATCTTACCAAATCCAAGAGTCTAAATGTTCACGATTGAACCGCTCGAACACTCTCAACCTTTCTTTGTTATCGCTCATCCCTTGTATCGATCTGCACACCCAAATACATATACTATGTGCTAGCCTATCCTGCCAGTCCAACCTTCAACAATGATCAAGATAATTAAATTATCCACCTACAAGCACCCATACTTCATTGATAACGTGCATCGCTCAAACAACATGCATCGAGCGGGGCAACATTAAATAGGTTGTTCAAAACATGTCCGTCAACCTCCATCCAATAATGCAGCCCAATCATAATCAGGAAATAAAGCTTCGGCCAACCACATCATAAAGATCTTCCACTTTTTTCCATCTCATTTGTTGTTGCACTTTGACTGTCAGTCCAGCTTGATCAAGCTCGGTCAACCGAGCTCTAATCTCACTTGAGCTCCTACCATGCTACCGCTGCCCAAACCAACACGCCTCGTGGTATGGTGGTAAGCCATCCGATCTCCTTTGAGCTCTGGCCCACAAGCCACCACTGCGCTATTGCACTAACATTGAGTCCAACTTGGTCAAACTCTGCCCTGAGCTCATCTGAGCTCTTACCACGTTACTGTTGAGTCCATTCGACCCAACCGTGATATGGCGGTGAGCTTGTCCGAGCTCACCCAAGTCTTCACCGTGCTCCATCGCTCCTTCTCACCATGCTACCACAACCCTGTTGGTGTTGCCTCATGGTATGGAAGTAACCACCCAGCAGACCATCAGCGGTCATAGCATGCTACCGCAGAGACCGTCAGGTCTCACCTCGGTAGAGTGGTAACCGCTCTAGAAGATCACTAGTGGTCTTACTGCAGCCACCGTGGTCACTCCGAGCACCAATCACAGTAGGGTGGTAATCACCAATGCCAACTGCCAGCCTTCTTGTCGTTGTCAACCTCACCACCGTGGCTTAACCAAACACCACCCACGGTACAACAATAAGCATCTTTTGCCAACCTGCCACCACTACGCCACTTACTGCGTTACCTCACCACCTCCAAGAGACCTTTGTGGTATAGTGGTAGCACCGCCCAAACACCAGATAGAATGGCCCGCGGTAAAGCGGTAAACCACACAACCGCGCCACCAAGGAAAGAACAGAAAGCAGTATGGCGGTAAAGGCCACAAACGTGAAGAAATCACTTAAGTCTTCAATGGAAAAGACCAGAAAGTTGAGGCAGATTTTCCCAACACATATGTCCATCTTTATCATTTATAACCTTAACAAATTAACAATCTGGTCTTACATTAGGGTCCCTTCCCTTACTACTATTAATTTATTTTCCACTTTCCAATTGGAGACGATGTGTATACATATTCGAATTTAGACCATATGTTGAAATGCTAGGCTTATATTCTGCTAGCCTTCTCCATTCACCACTGTAATATGATGGACCATAATATGGCATTAATCTCCTAGTGTTTTGTTATGAATTGTTTCTATGTTTAGATCCCGCATGTACATTTTGGACAATAAAGAGGCCTATATTTTCTCCATTAATATTGGAGGGTCGTATCATGTATTTGTATTCCCAAAATTGAAACACCTCGTACACTCTAGGTAGTTGTTGATCACTAGGCCAAGCGCAATATAGTTGATGATCAACTGTCTCTTTGTAAATTGATCTCAAACTCAGGGGCAAGTCATCATCTCCATCACATTCATTCTCATAGGGTATGTAGTCCACCTTCCCCGTGTCTTTAAGAAAATTATGCATCTTTAAACTGGATCTTGTTATGTGACTTGTTTTCATCAATTCCTCATCCTCTGAGGTGGTATATTGACACATATTTTTGTTATATGTATCATCTGATAAATGATCATTGCCCTCTAGGTTGGAAGTCAGTGATCCAAGAAACTTTCAACCAAGAATTTTATCCCACAAGTATCCATTGAGAAAAAAATTAGTTATTTAAATAATATAAAACAATGTTTAAACAAATTAGGATAAATGTTATTTATATCAAATTGGAAAATTACTTACCACAATTCCTATTGGATTTGAATTGATTGTAGGAGGAATACTACCGAATGGAAGCTCATCATATATGTAATGTCTTTTTACAATTTCTCATTTGAATTGTTTCTTTCCATGACATACAGAACATCCACAAACAACAATTTTCTCAAAGTATTCATCCCATCTACTATAGTCCCAACCTCTTGTTCAGTGCAATCATTTGTTGTGTCTGAAAATCCATTGTCATATCCTCTTTCGCCCACTATTTTTTACTTGATTTAATAGTTTTAGGTCCATGTCCACATACATATCTTCTTCTTTTTCTAGTTGAACGCTCAAACTCTGCATTTGCTCCAATCTCCATCTAAAATAATCAACAACATGCATTAATTTATGTCAAGATTGGATAATACATTATAAATTTCAATAATACTATGAAAAATGATGGATGTATCACAAAATGCCATGAGATCATTTTTTCCAAAGTTAAGTCAAAATTTGAGTACCTGATGTCCCGCTTCATCCGTTCTATCCTCATTTGATATGACATGATCTGTTGCCATGGCCTCATCTCGCCCCTATAATACACAACATATTAAATAATGTTTACTACACCAATTATATCATTTCAACGAATATGCTATCCAACACAAAACCTCACTTTAGTCATATATTTTCTCAAAGTATTCATCCAATGTACTATAGTCCTAACCAACCTCTTGTTATGTGTAGTCATTTGTTGTGTCTGCAAGATCCATTGTCATATCCTTGAACACACTCTTTCATCTATGTGATTTAACAGTTTTAGGTCCACGTCCACGTACATATCTTCCTCTTATTCTAGTTGAACGCTCAAGCTATGCATTTGCTCCAATCTCCATCTAAAATAATCAACAACATGCATTAATTTATGTCAATATTGGATAATACATTATAAATTTCAATAAAATTGTGAAAAAAGATGGACCTATCACAAAATTCCATCAGATCATTTTTTCATAAGTTAAGTAAAAATTTGAGTACTTGGTGTCTCACTTCAATCGTTGTGTACTCCTCATTTGACATGACACAATCTGTTGCCATTTCCTTGTCTCACCCCTATAATACACAACATAGTAAATAATTTTTAGTACACCAATTATATCTTTTCAATGAATATGTTATCCAACACAAAACCTCACTTTAGACATATATTTGACATATATTTCACACTTTAGATGACACATCTAGTTGTATAGGGGTCATTTCTAAGTTCACAAATCTAACCTCTATTAGTTTTGCACCCACAAAATTTACATGGGATAAGGAATAGATAAAATAGGGAACCATGATTGCTCTCTTGGAACATATGAAGATGAAGTCATTTAGGATCAATTTATTTTTCAACTTCCAAGCAAAATACATCATTTTGCACTCCTAGGCGCTAAATTAGGCACACTTTGTGTTTCCTTTTGCATCCCAAACAGATTACATTTTTTGGCTGAAATGCGACACTAAATTAGGTGCACTTTGCTCTACCTTTTTCATCCCAAAAAAATTAATTTTTTTGGTTGAAAGGTAGTGCTAAATTAGAAGCACTTTTCTACGTCGACTATTGCACTGAATACTAAACCAGGAACAAAAATTTAAAACTTCCCACATCAAGAAGGAAGAGATGACAAGAGGAAATAGCCATGCGAAGGAAGAGATGACGAGAAAAAATTCATGCAAAGGAAGAGAGGAAAAATAAGGGAAAAACGACGTGAAGGAGGGCTACAAGCAAGTAGATCAGAAATTCAATTTATTTTGTGACACCATAGGTAAGGTTACAATTTTTATTTTTTGTTCCCACAAATATTTAATAGAACAATGAGCTCATGGTTTCGAATTTATTGTGCACACACATTCATTTTCTTTATAATTAGCATATGCAACTCGAGCATGGGACCTATCTGTGTTAACTCTCAATAAAAGCACACTTTGCGACGTTTTTATCCCCCAAAGATTACCATTCTATACAAGTGCAAAAGCGTTGATTTTTTTACAATACATTTGTTTCATTTTGCATATATTTATATCCTTTCAAATATATTTATATTCTATATAGGTGCACAAGCAATTGATTTAGGCATTTAAATAAGAAAGAGAGTCATTCAAGGTAAAAATTTCATACCACAGACTGGATGAAAACTTTCATACCTGACAGTGTGTACTTCATTTGCCTCCATAGACTGGACGAAAATAATTTTCCCCAGGTCACCTCAAAATGTCTAGCGATAGAGGGAAGAGAAAAAAGGGAGAAAACTCTTGCCACAATGAGGTAAATCATTGTCAATTGATAGATTTGTAAATGTTTCCCTTGTTTCTTTCATTTTTACTTTTTACTTTTTAAATTTAAAATAAATTTATTTTGTATATATATATATATAGGGACATGTGACAGACAAAGATAAAGAGGCATTGACTTCCATATGGGGGGTAGAGGTAGTGAACAAATTGGATGATGTGCATTGGACAATGCTTTCCAGATACATATAAAACCA
Source organism: Sequoiadendron giganteum (assembly GCA_007115665.2). Classification (NCBI taxonomy): domain Eukaryota; kingdom Viridiplantae; phylum Streptophyta; class Pinopsida; order Cupressales; family Cupressaceae; genus Sequoiadendron; species Sequoiadendron giganteum. The sequence goes on along the minus strand of CM021107.1, from coordinate 591,149,844 downwards.
ATCTAGTGAAGCCCCTGAAACATTGCAACCAAATAACCCATATTAAAGGGAATCGATTGATTCCCCAAGCAGTCCTGGATCGAGCAAAAGAGCCAGGAGGAAATCAGTAACAGTAAACTCTAGGAGTGTAGAACAGGGAGCAATTGCTTCAACTATCACACCCACTCCTGGGACACAAACTTCTTCCACCACAACAAGTTTTCAAGCTTGCATTGGTATCTTGAATAGCAAGATAGAATATGATGTGGTTTCAGGGGAAATCCAAATGATAGCTACTAGAAAAGAGTTTGTTCATAGGTTGAAGGAATCATGCCTTCAAGGGTTCAAAGACCATCTACATTTACCATTCTCAAAGATACCCATACAACTACAAAAAGTAGTTATCAATGACATGGAGACTAAATATGAAATAGGTTGGTCTATGAAGAGGGTAAAGCTATGAATGTCTTAAAATTGGAAGATATTTTGGTGCAACCAAACAAAGAAGATAAAAAGAATCCCTCCTGAGCTAAGGCTCAAAAAATGCCACTTGATGTAAGTTTCAAAGTATGGAAAGATCTTGTAAAAGAATATGAGAAGTCTAAAGCATGAAGGAAGTCTAGTGAGGAGAGTATGCAGGTATTTGAATTTTCTCATAAGATTATAAAAAATTTATTAAACAATTTTTAAATTTTATTTGTGCATAGTTAAATTGAATTAGTATATGTTTCAGGACAAGGTCTCCAAGTATAGGCTTCAAAAACTTCATTCCACACATCACGATGGCTAGAAAGGTTTATAGGCCTTGATCTTTAAATTTGTAAGTATATTTAATATGTTAAATGATATTTTTTTTAATTTCCTAGGAAAAAGTAAATGATTGCATATAAATTAGTTTAACTAGTAAATGAGCCATGTTTTGACAAGAGGAGAAATATGGCCGAAATCCAAAGCAATTTGAAAAGGAAAAGTTACAAAGAAAAAAGTGGGTCGATTTTTCAATCTGGATGGAGAACGAGGTAACAATAGTTGACTTTGAGTTTCAATAACTTCGTTGGATATTGTTTTGTTAATATGTCAATTTGCATTTCTTGTGTTGATTTGTTTATTGATGCGTAGGATGAGTTCTAAAGTGCTTCTTTGTTGGCCCTATATCCCACTCAATTGTCCCATTATTTCATGTTGAGGAAAAAAATATTGTTTGCCTTAAAGGGTAGTGGGTGACATTCATGCGTTATTTTCATCGCATCTTTTAATTAATGACCATTGTCTTTTAATATATCTTAAGTGTCCTCATTTAAGTTATGACTTTTATCATTTGAGAAACTTAGTTTCATGTTGATTTGATTTATTTTCTTTTCTCTCAAACACGGTATCTCAAGATGTGCTTCCTTGAATTCATGTTGCCATTCTGCTAAGTGATCCACATGCATCTTTTCCATCCTTCCTCATGATGCTACCATTCTTTTAACATGTAAGAATGTTTTGATGCATTTTTGTAGGAATCCTATATATCTAACACATCCTTCAAGTCTATATCACTTTGCATAGCTAATCATCCACTTAATTTTTCAATCTAATTTTTAAAAAGGCAGTAAATTCATGTCTTCCAAGTTCAAAAAACTCCATAAATAAGGAAATCACCAGTAAAAAACTTGCAACCTGATCTAATCAACATAGAGAAGTGTGTAATACTAGACTTCTTAACATTCAAAAGATAAATGGAATGTCCTTAACACCAAGTAGAGCTATCCAAAAAAGCTAACTAAAAACACAAATGTGATCCCACATAGAATGGCCTAATGGTTGGTTGTCATAGAAGTCAAACTGCCAAACTAACAACATTGATCAAGTTTACATATATGCATCATTTTCATAAATAGCTAAACCATTTATGTGCATGAATAAATAGTAGAAGGGTGTATATGAAATCAATTCATCTGACTGTATGCCTCTTGGCATACATTCCTCTTGAATCTCTAATATCAGGTGCTCGAGACATCCCTGTAGATTTTACCTTTTGTCGCCGCCTTTCCTTTTCACTATCAGACTCGTCTCCTTTTTCCTTATCTGCATTTTTGGCTTCGACTTTTAATTCATCCCATGTTTTACCTTCCTCACCTTTAGAATATTATTCTTCTTCTTCATCATCCTCATCTAACTCCATAAGAGATTCATCTTTTGAACCTTCCTCATATGATTATGATTCCTCTTCTACATCAGAGGGTTCATATCCTTGATCTGACTCTTTTGAATTATCAGAATCAGAATCACTAGCTTCCATATTAAAAAATTACTAGCCACCATCTTCAATAAATTTGTCTAGATCATCAGTAACAGTCTTCAAAATTGGTCGCCAGTTCAAGTTCATGTTGCTTTGATAATACTTTATATCCATGGATTTCAGCCATTCCTTGATGCCATCAAGCGAATATTGAGGAATGGCGTCAATGGAGTTCAACCATTTCTCTTACTCGCTTGATAAATCCTTGAAAATCTGCATTTATTTTATTTTTCTTGTCCCTCTCTTGTTGTTCTTCCTCAATTTCATCAGGATCATAGATTGACCTTCTTGCCCCTCCTAAAGTTTGGACCACATCCAACACATCCACATAAGACTAGACATCCTTGGTCTTCTTGGTTACCACACCATGATATGGTTATGCAAATGAAAATGAAGCAAAGTAATCATCTTTATTCCTCTTCCATGAAAATCAAGATCTCTAAATGGTATATCAAACTCTAGTTCAAAATATTTTAGATGAGGTTGCTCCCATAGCTCTCTTACTCGCTTGACAAATCCTTGAAAAACTGCATTGATTTTATTTTTCGTATCCCTCTCTTGTTGTTCTTCTTCAATTTCATCAAGATCATACATTGACCTTCTTGCCCCTCCTAAATTTTGGACCACATCCATTACCTCCACATAAAACTAGACATCTTTGGTCTTCTTGGTTCACATGCCATGATATGGTTATGCAAATGAAAATGAAGCGAAGTAATCATCTTTCTTCCTCTTCCATGAAAACCAAGCTCTCTAAATTGTATATCAAACTCTAGTTCAAAATATTTTAGATGAGGTTGCTCCCATAACTCTCTTAGTCGCTTGAAAAATCCTTGAAACTTTGCATTAATTTTATTTTTCCTATCCCTCTCTTGTTGTTCTTCCTCAATTTCATCAGGATCATACATTGACCTTCTTGCCCCTCCTAAATTTTAGATCACATCCACTACCTCCACATAAAACTGGACATCCTTGGTCTTCTTGGTTCCCATGTCATGATAAGGTTATGCAAATGAAAATGAAGAAAATTAATAATCTTTCTTCCTCTTCCATGAAAACCAAGCTCTCTAAATGGTATGTCAAACTCTAGTTCAAAATCGTTTAGATGAGGCTGCTCCCATAGCTCTCTTACTCACTTGACAAATACTTGAAAATTTGCATTGATTTGATTTTTCCTATCCCTCTCTTGTTGTTCTTCCTCAATTTCATCAGGATCATACATTGACCTTCTTGCATCTCCTAAAGTTTGGACCACATCCATTACCTCCACATAAAACTGGACATCCTTGTTCTTCTTGGTTCCCATGCCATGATATGGTTATGCAAATAAAAGTGAAGCAAAATAATCATCTTTATTCCTCTTCCATGAAATCCAAGCTCTCTAAATGGTATATCAAAATCTAGTTAAAAATATTTTAGATGAGGCTACTCCCATAGCTCTCTTACTCTCACAAATCCTTGAAACTTTGCATTGATTTTATTTTTCTTGTCCTTCTCTTGTTGTTCTTCCTCAATTTCATCAGGATCATACATTGACCTTCTTTCCCCAACTAAATTTTGGACCACATCCATTACCTCCACATAAACATGGACATCCTTGGTCTTCTTGTTTCCCATTCCATGATATGGTTTTGCAAATGAAAATGAAGCAAAGTAATCATCTTTCTCCCTCTTCCATGAAAACCAAGCTCTCTAAATGGTATATCAAGCTCTAGTTCAAAATCATTTAGATTAGGCTGCTCCCATAACTCTCTTACTCACTTGAAAAATCCTTGAAACTTTGTATTGATTTTATTTTTCATGTCCCTCTCTTCCTTTTCTTCCTCAATTTCATCTGGATCATACATTGACCTTCTACCCCTCCCAAATTTTGGACCACATCCATTACCTCCACATAAAACTAGACATCTTTGGTCTTCTTGGTTCCCAAGCCATGATATGGTTGTGCAAATGAAAATGAAGCAAAGTAATCATATTTCTTCCTCTTCCATGAAAACAAAGCTCTCTAAATGGTATATCAAAATCTAAATCAAAATTTGTTAGATGAGGCTACTCCCATAGCTCTGTTACTCGCTTGACAAATCCTTGAAATTTTACAATGATTTTATTTTTCCTATCCCTCTCTTGCTATTCTTCCTCAATTTCATTAGGATCATGCATTGACCTTCTTGCCCCTCCTAAATTTATGACCATATCCATTACCTCCACATAAAACTGGACATTCTTGGTCTTCTTGGTTCCCATGCCATGATATGGTTATGAAAATGAAAATTAAGCAAAGTAATCATGTTTCTTCCTCTTCCATGAAAACCAAGCTCTCTAAATGGTATATCACACTCTAGTTCAAAATATTTAAGATGAGGTTGCTCCCATAGCTCTCTTACTCACTTGAAAAATCCTTAAAAATCTGCATTGATTTTATTTTTCATGTCCCTCTCTTGTTGTTCTTCCTCAATTTCATCAGGATCATACATAGAGATTCTTGCCCCTCCTAATGTTTGGACCACATCCATTACCTCCACATAGAATTGGACATCCTTGGTCTTCCTGGTTCCTACGCCATGATATGGTTATGCAAATGAAAATGAGGCAAAGTAATCATCTTTCTTCCTCTTCCATGAAAACCAAACTCTCTAAATGGTATATCAAACTCTAGTTCAAAATATTTTAGATGAGGATGCTCCCATAGCTCTCTTACTCGCTTGACAAATCCTTGAAAATTTGCATTGATTTTATTTTTCCTATCCCTCTCTTAATGTTCTTCCTCAATTTCATCAGGATCATACATTGAACTTCTTGCCCCTCCTAAATTTTGGACCACATCCATTAACTCCTTATAAAACTGGACAACTTCGGTCTTCTTGGTTCTCACACCATTATATGGTTATGCAACCACAGTGTTAGCAAGGAGCAATGAATAATTTTGTGTTTTGGGGTTACTAGTTTGCAACTGCAAATTATGAAACCCAAGTGATACATTAAAAGCCATTACATCCTTCACACTTTTATCATTTCTTGAATTCAAACTTAAACCAGACTCTCTAAATTCAATCCCTATTCCTGTTCGTGCAGACTTTGTAAGATCAGAAAAAAATTTAGGGCCATCTCTTTGAGCTAACTCCATAGCTGCCCTATATTAACATACATGAACATGATATGATTATATACATGAAAATTTCACTTAAAAATAGTATAATCAAAGTACAAAATGTCCTAAAGAACTATTCATGGTTATATTGGTCCATCAGGGGAATGCCATAATTCGTTCCATCGATGTTTATCTGTTATAGCGATGTGTTTACTTTTGTTGACTCTATTAGTATATCGGGGAGAGAACCTTAGGATTCAACCTGAGAGGGTATTGTTACTTCGATACTAGGTTGTGAGCTATTGAATTTGGCTAGGAATGGGGGAATGACTATGGGATTTGAATTTTATGGGTGCAATTGAGGCTATAATATGGATCTGGTCAAACAAATTTCTACAGTTTCTATTGATCATAAAATTACATTGTGGTGTATTTTTGTGGTATATGGAAGGTAGGTGAGGTAGAGGCTAGTGAAAAATGTTAGATTTTTCTAGTCCCAACACCTTGAAACTCTGCATTGATTTTATCAGGATCATACATTGACCTTGTTTCCCCTCCTAAGGTTTGGACCACATCCATTACCTCCACATAAAATTGGACATCCTTTGTCTTTTGGTTCCCACGCCATGATATGGTTATGGAACTGAAAGTGAAGCAAAGTAATCATCTCCTTCTCCACTGGCTAGAAGAATGCATGCTTAATTTTTTGATACATGATATCAGCTCTATCTTCTACTCTCATGGTTGAATACCAAAATCCATTATGGTGACCCTCCAGAGTTCCACTCATCTTTCTTCCTCTTCCACCAAATGTTGTCCTAATCCACAAGTCTACCAGCCTAATTGCCTTTGTTTTTGAAAGTTGAAGTTTCTCCTGAGTCACCAGTGCAAATCTCTCTTCCTTTTTAGACTCTTTCATTGCTATAGATCCTTTGTGGTATTTAATCATTTGTACCACATGGTTTATGTGATTTGAATATTTGGATCTAAAAGAATTTTCCTTAACATAAATACTGCTAGGGAATTTCAATGTTGGCATGTAGTTAGCATTAAAGTCGGTACCTAGAACATTCAAAAATATCCTTATATAAGAATTACCTCCATCTTGTTGGCTTCTAACACTCTTGATGGTGGCTACATGAAATATGATTCTAATTCCTCTTCTACATCAGAGGGTTCATATCATTGATCCGACTCTTCTGAATTTTCAAAATCAAAATCACTAGGTTCCGTATTCAAAAATTCCCAACCACCATCTTCAATAAATTTATCTCGATCATTAGTAATAATCTTCAAAATTGGATATGAGTTCAATTTCATTCTATTTTCATAATACTTTGCATCCATGGAGTTCAACCATTCCTTGATGACATCAAGTGAAGATTGAGGAATGGCGTCAATGGAGTTTAGCCATTTCTCTTACTCGCTTGAAAAATCCTTGAAAATCTGCATTTATTTTATTTTTCTTGTCCCTTTCGCTTTGTTCTTTCTCAATTTCATCAAGATCATACATTGACCTTCTTTCCCCTCCTAAATTTTGAACCACATCCATTAACTCCACATAAAAATGGTCATCCTTGGTCTTCTTGGTTCTCATGCCATGATATGGTTATACAAATGAAAATGAAGCAAAGTAATAATATTTCTTCCTCTTCCATGAAAACCAAGCTCTCTAAATGGTATATCAAACTTTAGTTCAAAATATTTTAGATGAGGTTGCTCCCATAGCTCTCTTACTCGCTTGAAAAATCCTTGAAACTTTACATTGATTTTATTTTTTTGTCCCTCTCTTGTTGTTCTTCCTCAATTTCATCATGATCATGCATTGACCTTCTTGCCCCTCCTAAATTTTGGACCACATCCATTACCTCCACATAAAACTAGACATCCTTGGTCTTCTTGGTTCTCACGCCATGATATGGTTATGCAAATGAAAATGAAGCAGATTAATCCTCTTTCTTCCTCTTCCATGAAAATAAAGCTCTCTAAATGGTATATAAAAACTCTAGTTAAAAATATTTTAGTTGAGGCCACTCCCATAGCTCTCTTACTCGCTTGACAAATCCTTGAAACTTTGCATTGATTTTATTTTTCCTGTCCCTCTCTTGGTGTTCTTCCTCAATTTCATTAGGATCATACATTGACATTCTTGCCCCTCCTAAATTTTGGACCACTCCATTACCTCCACATAAAATTGGACTTCCTTAGTCTTCTTGGTTCCCACACCATGATATCGTTATGCAAATGAAAATGAAGCAAAGTCATCATTTCCTTCTTCGTTGGCTGGAAGAATGCATGCTTAATTTTTTGATACATGATATCAGCTTTCTATTCTACTCTCATGGTTGAATACCAAAATCGATTATGGTGGCCCTCCAGAGTTCCACTCATCTTTCTTCCTCTTCCACCAAATGCTGGCCTGATCCACAAGTCTGCCAGCCTAATTGCCTTTGTTTTTGAAAACTGAAGTTTCTCCTGAGTCACTAGTGTAGCTCTCTCTTCCCTTTCAGACTCTATCATTGCTACAGATCGTTTGTGGTATTTAATCATTTTTACCACATGGTTGATGTGCTTTGAATCCTTGGATCTAAAGGAAAATTTCCTTAACATAAATATTGCTAGGGAATTTCAATGTTGGCATGTAGTTGGCATTAAAGTCGGTACTTGGAACATTGAAAATTATCCTTATATAAGAATTCCCTCCATCTTTTTGGCTTCTAACACTCTTGATTGTGGCTACATGAAATGGAACCATGATGCCATATATGGGTACTAGAACAACATCATTTTTTCGTATCAACCTGAATCACAAGCTCTCTAGAAATGAGGATATATTCCACATTTGTGTATGAAACCATCTTAGTGGATGGCTTGGAAGAGCCATGTCCATGTCTTGTACCAATTTCCCATGCAACCAATCTTCTTGCAATCTCCTCATTCTTTTGCAAAGGGTTGGCACTTAAGGTTATGTAATAGAATTCACAGTTGATAGTTAAATTGTATAACAAATTTTTTTATGATCTTTACTAATGTTTATTAGAATTGTTGCATGTTTTACATCATTGGAATCACATTTTAGCTTTAACATTTTTTAAATTTTATTCTAGTATGTGCACTTTGATATGATGTAATTTTTTTATGGTTTCGTCTCATATGTTTCAATATTAGATATATAATAGAAAAATAAATTATTGCATGAAATAAATAATAAATTTTCATTTTGAATGTTTTTTTTTTTGCAGAACACAAGTCTTCCAGAAGATCAAGATGATCCTCATCATGATATAGAACCAAAAAATATTGGTTCTACCAGTACAGATCACATGGCAGAGGATGATGATGACACAGATATTGACGATACCAAGGCCAATGACAATGATGATGATGATAGGGCAATTTCTGGTAGTACCTAACAACATTCATGATCATATAGGTTGCATCATGGATCATTGTTGGTATATCGTTATGATGATGATGATCATGATGATGGTGATCATGATAGTGGTGATGATGATAAGGCAGTTGTTGGTAGTACCCAGTGACATTCATGATCATATATGGGTGAAGCCACAATAGTCGTTTACAATTTGAGTGAGGAAGGAAAACTTCCAAAAAACTCACCCATGCAAAAAAAAATGTTCTTAGGGGTTCGAGCGAACTCAAGGTTAGAACTCAAACTAGGGTTCGAGGGAACCCCTTTACATGTGGAACCCGTGTTTCCACATTGTGGAAAGTGGGTTCGAGTGAACCCTTAGGGGTTTGAGCGAACGCTTTAGGTTCGCTCAAACCCCCCTTTTCCTGCCTTCCCACCCTCCGACACAAAAAAACTCCAAATTTTTTCATTTCAAAGCTCGATTTGAACATGAAAATGGTTGAATCTTCACAAACCCAACTGGAATCAGATATTCCTCAGAACATGCTATCCAAGGAATATACTTTTGATATGTTTTGGTTTTATTATGTATTTTTTCTTTTAGTTTTATTAAACATAGGTTTTTCACCGAACATGAAGGTCTTTGTTCTGCACATTTGGAAAAATAGCAGATTATCAATTTTTCTTTTGAAAAATATAAGTGTACCAGATATTGAAGTCCTTGATCCAACCAAAACAATAAATTGAACTTTGATATATACAAAAAATGTTATGCATTATACGGTCAAGCTATGTCATAATTGTAATTGGTTTGACTTCAAAACTTTATTAAAGAAAAATATTTAATAAAAAATTATCTAACCAAGTGGAAGCACTAGATATCGGAGTTAAAAATCTAAATTTGAAAGAATTAGAATTTTATCCTTCATGGAAAAACGTTATGCGTTATACGGTGTGCATCACTTTTGAAAAATGTTTTTTTTTTTTTAAAATATAGTTTTCGTGGGAGATGGTAAAAGAAGTGCAATCTGATTCCAAAAATTTTGAAAAAAATATTTTTAGAATCTACAGACAAAATGTGACAAGACGCTTTTTTGCATCATCTTCAAATTCCTCACGGTTTAGCTGCTATAGGTGCCTAAATGTGAAGATTTAGTTAAAAATAATAATTTTAGTGTCCTTTTTGGCCAAAAATTGTAAACCACTATTGTGGGATCACCCATACACTACATCATGGATAATTGCTAATATATTGTTATGATGCCTCTTTTAATGGTTACTATCATATGTATCATTTTCACGGCCTACAATACCATATTATTGAGTTGTATCATATTAACATTTATCATTTTCACTTATAGCGTTTGGACATGTATCATCTTAACTTGTATCAATTTGAGTTACATAATTTATCATTTTTACTTATATCATTTGTACATGTATCATTTTGACTTATGTCAATTATTGCACATGTATCATTTTGACATGTTATTGATCTACTGGCATATTTGGCTTTCACTTGTTTTAGTTATACATGATGATGATCTTATCAGTATTGACTTGTTAATTTATATATATTAAAACTAGTTGATGATTAATTTTGGATTGATATTTATTACATATGATGATTTTAATTTACTGCTCAGGATGGATGTTGTCAAATTCAACTAAATTATAGATATTTGACTCACTTGTTATAATAATTATCCTGTTATTTCTAGAAAACACACCTCAAAGGCACGAAAAACACATAAAAAGGAAGTAATTAGGTCACCATCGATAAAAGGCATCGGTTGGTGTTATTTTTGACAAACGCAAAGGAGTATTCCAGAAGTAGGTGTGAGAAAAACCAGGTGGTAGAGCCGAAGGTGGAGGAACTAGTGCAAGTTCGAGTAGCGGAAAGGCGTGGGAAGTGGTAGCAGCAAGAATAATGGAGACTCCATTATTCTTGAACACTGAGAAGCAGCAACAATCTTTCAAAGGTGAGATCACAGACAAAAGACTACAAGCTTTGTTGGCGTCATCTCATCCACTGATTCTCTGGGTGACAAAGAAAATTTTGTTGCTGGAATTCATGAGGGCCTCTCACAGGTTCAGGTCAAACTCATAAATCCTAGCCATGTTCCTGGCAGTGTTACTGCATATGGTTGTGTCGAAAGAGATGGTGAAGAAGCTCACACAGATGGTCTTTGTCTATGCTTGGTTGGGGGATACAGACGCAACCCTCGATAATGTAGATGAGAATAAACAAATACCAATTCCCTAGAACTACTACATGCTCTGGATGCATGGAAGGGATGTCATGAAATTCCCTCTGATTCGAACCATAGACCCAAAGGGTTTTGAGAAGTTATGGGATGAGTGTGACCGGAACATCTTCTTCCTCGTCAGAGTAGCCATTTTGGTGACAAATCATCCAAGAGGCTGGGCAATCCGGTATGTCGAGGATGAAGTGCTAGCGGACAAGATTGTGGTAGGGGACGATGATGACTGGGACTTTGGTTCAAGAGAAGAGTGGTGCAAGGACGATAACAAGGACCCAGAGGAAAAAGCCAAAGGTCTGGCCCACCAGAATTATGGTGTTGACTGCCCAGTGATTGTGGACTACATTGCCTACAGGAAGTGGACAGAGACAGATGATGATGAAGATTGAAAAATTCCTAGCCTAGTAAAAGTTATATTTTGGTATACATATAATATAGTAGAAACAAGGGAAAGCAGTAGCAAATAAGAGTCAGTCCCGGTTGGCATGCCTGAGTCTAGAACTAGGCCATTTTGTAACTGAAAATGTATTAGCATGGGTAGGTAGGGTAAAGGTTTCTAAAACACATGGCCATTTTGTCAAAGGCCTGCAAGTAAATTTTGGTCGGGAACTCATGTAAAATATTTTGTGAAGAAATACAGGGTGCTACCCCTTAGTAGTGATTTAACTAGCAAAAAATAAAAATAATTATCTTGTTTATTTGATACGTAATTATCTTGTTATTTAATCATATATTTAACTAATTAAATTGAATTAAAACATATTAAATTAGTAAATGGAAGAAAAACAAGAAGCATTTTTAGAAGCAAAAAAGGAAGAAACAATGGAAGCCAAACTAGAAGCAATCTTGGAAGCAAATTTGGAAGCAAAACCGGAAGCAAAACTGGAAGCAAAATTGGAAGCAAAAATGGAAGGAACGCAGGAAGCAAAACTAGAAGCAAAAATGGAAACAAATTTGGAAGCAAAATCAGAAGCAAAACCAGGAGCAAAAATGGAAGCAAACTTTGAAGGAAAAGTGGAAGCAAAAGTGGAAGCAAAATTTAAAGCAAAACTAGAAGCAAATCTGGAAGCAAAACTCGAAGCAAAATCAAAAGCAAAACCAGAAGCAAAATTGGAAGCAAAATTGGAAGCAAAATTGGAAGCAAAGCTGGGAGCAAGACTGGAAGCAATTCTAGAAGCTAAACTAGAAGAAAAATTTGAAGCACAAGTGGAAGCAAAAACATAAGCAAAACTAGAAGAAAAATTGGAAGTAGAATTGGAAGCAATACTGGACAGAAACCTAGAAGCAAAACTAGAAGCAAGAGTGGAAGCAAAACTGGAAGCACAACTGGAAGCAAAAGTGGGAGAAAAAGTGGGAGCAAAAGTGGGAGCAAAACTAGAAGCAAAAATGGGAGAAAACATGGAAGCAAAATTGGAAGCCAATTTTGGGTGCCAATTTAGGTGCTATTTACAGTGTCATTTTTCGGTGCCATTTCCCGCGCTAAAGAGGACAATATAACTGGCACCAAATTTTCGGCATTAAATCTGACACTAAGATGGACACTAAAGATGACACAAAATCCAGTGAAGAAACGAATAAAAATGCTTTTACGCCGACTTTGGCGCCATGAGATGGCTCCAATTGATGGTTTTAAACACACTAAAATCCAACGCTAAATTCGGTGCTAATTGCTTGTTTTGTTGTAGTGTTTTTAGACTTTTTTAATTAGATTTCTTGATTAGATTAATTTTTGGATTAATTTAGATTTATTTTAAAGTTAGATTTTTCTAACTTAATTTAGTTTTAGGTTTTCTATAATCTAGTTCAATTTAGGACTTTTCATTTAGATTTAGATTTTGATTAACTAAATCTCTTTTTATTTTAAATTCATGATAGCTTAGATTAATTTTAATCTAGATTAATTTTGTTAGTTTAATATTTAGATCAATTTTAATTTATATATATTTAATACAGATTAGTTTAGATTCATTTTTGGATTAACTTAGTTAGGTTTAGATTAAATTTTAATTTTTTCTATTTAAATCAATGTCATTTTATATTTTTAGTTTATTTTTAATTTTATGACTAATCTTTGACCTTTTTGGTAGGTTCGAGTGTTTGAGATTTAAAACTTAAAACCTCAACTATCATTTGTCAAAGATTGGCAGTCAAAACTACTAATCGTGCTTTGCAGGGCTATTGCTTCAGTTTTGTTTTATCGTGCATGCCTTTTTCACATAGAATGATTAGTGGGTCTAAAATGAACTTGAGTGCTTGATTTGACATCATAAGCGGGTTTAAAATTTACTAGTGCTTGTGTTGTCTTGTGGTTTGCATTTTATTTCCAGGTGCATATGCTCTTCTCTTGTGTCATTTGGTAATCTTGAGAATCAACAACACCTTTAGACATTTTGTACAACCACCCACACATTTGGATTTTGGAATTAAAATGAACTCCATGCGAGCGTGAGGAAAAGGTGTTTGTGTATGCACTCCTCCTGCGCTTGATGCAATCTTGGGTGATCAGAAACAACATCTTTGTCTTGCTTTTGTTACCTTTAGAGGGGACTTCCTCGAAAGAGGGAATGACTCCAACCATTTTTTCGCTCGGGCTAGTATATAAAAGGATAATACTAAATTGTCAAGTCCTTATGGTATGTAGGCCTTAGCTGTGCAGTGCCACTCAAAATAGGGTACCTACTGTAAAATGTACAAGAGCCCCTAGTAGAGTGATTAAATCCATAAGTGGCTTGTTGGATACTCGTGAGGTGCCATGCCCCTAAGTATTCACTAAGAACCTTTGTTATAGTGACCAAAATCCCTTTCACTTGCTAGCATAGGAATGGTCATTCTGAAGCTACCCCATGTCTTCACTAAGCATGTGTAGAGGTAGAAATTCCTCTTTGGGGAATTGAGACATGGCAAGCCCGAGAAGTGAGTGTCGTGGATGGGAGCTAGTGTCACCAAGTCTCTAACTCTTCACCTTGGTTAAGTCATTGGATAAATCTGAGTGGGGATCTAGCGAGTGGTATCACTTGAGAAGCCTAGGTTGTGAAAAGTGTTTGTCAAGATTAAACTCAAAAAAACATTTTGTCTTCTTGTGTTTTATGTGTGTGTCTTTCAAACAAACAAGCAAACAAACCTTACACTTGAAATTGCAACACTTCACAACATTACACCAAACAACATTTTTAAACCAAACAATCAAAATTAGGTCAACCTCTTGCCAAAATTAGATTTAGACCTTTGAGCTCCATTTTGAAACCAATTTCTTGTTGTGATTCCCGTTTCAAACCAAAATCTTTCTCAATTCACCTAGTATATCATCATTCCATTATTAGGTCACCATTTTAGGTACCTTAACATCATCATTACTTTCATATCCCAACATCATATTAGGCTACCTTTTTTAGACTCTTAGGCTTGACACCTTGTGGATTTTAGGATAGAAGAACTCTCTATACCTTGGCACAAATCATTGCTTCAACAAAAGATTATCACTTGACCAAGTCACTTTTTAAACTTATTCCTTTGTCATTTTGGTGATAATTTCCTACTCACAAGTCTAGTTGGGAAACTCACCTTTTCACTTGTCCTAGAAAAAGGCCCTTTGACAATCCTAGTTGAAACATTGGTTTACACTTGGTTAGTTAGGGATCATATGCTTACATCTGGGTATGTGCACGATCATGATGGGCCAAAAAGTGGTGATATGTAAGTGATATGATGGCCCATGTGGCTGATGACATATTTTTTACCCAAAATTAATGAAACGAAAAGGGTTTTTAAAGGAGATTCTCAGCTTTCCACCAATATAAATTAAATTCTTTACTTTGAATTTAATAAATAATTATTATTCATTTTCTATTTGAATTACGACTAAAGTCTTAATTGATAAGCTGATTGAAAAACATCTATAGCTTTCAAATGGTATCACATTTTTTGAATCTGAAACATGCATCACATTCTATCCTTCACATACTATAGGATTAAAAAAAAAATGAATTTCATGAATTTTTGACCAAGTTAAGGTGGTCAGACATATGAGTTTTAATATTTTTTAAAATTTGTAATAAAAAAGTCATAATTAATTTTTTACTTGGAAAACAATTACAAAAAAATATGTATCACACCAAGACATGAGTCCTCTACTTATATCTAAAATATTATAGAAAAATATTATCATTTTATTGTGGTTAGGGTGGTCAGACAGGCACCTACTTCTTATGTTTTCCCTAAAATTTAAGTATTACTGTATTAAAATTTCAAATTTTCACCAAATAGATTTTAAAAAAAAAAAAAACCTAGTGGTTTAGAAACTACATTCAATTTTCTACAGATTCTATTATTACATATTTTTGAAATAATATAGATAACTTATTCAATTTTTTCCATCAAGTTTCCTAACTTTGATTTTCTGAATTTTCATCGCCACTTAAGGGCTTGCTTTTTCCATGATGATTTTGCACATACCCATCTTTCAAAAGTGTTTAAGTCCTCAAGTTCACTATAGGTATCCATCATGTCTTAGCCATTTGCATCCTTCATACTACAACATTTTAGACCTAAAAGGGAATTATCATACACAACATCCAACATTATGATTGTCCTTTTTAGTATTGTTCCATACATTAGACATATTTCATCCTCAAAATACCAAAAATACCAAAAAAGTAGTTGCATTACATCTAGGCATACCTTATTTTAAAAAAAAACCAAAAACATAGTCTTCATCTCATACCATCCACCTTCATTTTGAGAAAGTCTTATATGGTTGAAATTAGATTGCAAAAGAAACGTCAAGCAATGTATCTCTTTCATGATGAGGACCTTTACAATTACACTAGCACCCTCAACTTTGACAATACCACTCATGATCCTCGCAACAATACCAACCTTGAAATTCATAACCATGGCAACTTGGGATCTACATCTTATGAACAACCAAAGACACAAAACCCTTTCGAACAATTCCTTGTTAGACAAAGATGGCAATACGTTCATAGAAGAAGTAGAGGCAACTGCACAAAATCTTGAAGTAGCCTCTCTTGTGGATGAAATTGTCATGTTGGACCCTGAACAATATTTAGCCAAACTATTCCATGAAGGAGTTAAACTACCTCAAATATTTGATGTCAATACCTTATGCGCAACAATGTCACCCAAGGAAAAAACACAAACAATCCAAGAATAATCTACACCACAAATTACAATTTCCACACCCATTGGAACAACAAGCCCAAATACCACAACTAACAACACTTCATCCATATTTGCAACACAATCTATGTCACAACCCATGACACAAACCACATCACAACCATTATTCACAATGTAACCCTTTGGCTCAGAATTTACTCCTTTTGGGTCATCATCCCAGGCCATAGGGGCATCCACATCTAACCTCCTTGGTAGACCTAAGGAAATATAGGTTCTCATCCAAGGATCTCAACCAAACACAAACACCATGTCACAAGGTCCTCATATCATTACACACACCTTACAAGGACAAACCATGAATGCTCCATAGTCAAAATACAAACACCTCATATGTTTATAATCCTTTTCAACAAGGACAAGGATCAAAAATGACACAACCTATTAACATATAATATGGCTACACACATGGATCCTTTTTTGGCAACCAAAATATACAAGGGGGTGATCCCACAATAGTGGTTTACAATTTTTGGCCAAACTCGACCCTGAAATTTTTATTTTCAACTAAATCTTCACATTCGGGCACCTATAGCGGCTAAACCGTGAGGAATTTGAAGATGATGCAAACTAGAGTCTCGTCATATTTTGTTTGTAGATCTAAAAATATTTTTTTCAAAATTTTTGGAATTAGATTGCACTTCTTTTTCCATCTCCCACGAAAACTGGCTTTTTCATAAAATAGAATTTTTAAAAAGTGATGCACACCGAATAACACATAAAATTTTTTCCATAAAGGATAAAATTCTAATTCTTTCAAATTTAGATTTTTAACTTGGATATCTAGTGCTTCCACTTGGTTAGATGGTTTTTTATTGAATATTTTTTCTTTAATCAAGTTTCAAAGTCAAACCAATTATAATTCAAACATAGCGTGACCGTATAACGCATAACGTTTTTTGTATATATCGAAATTCAATATTTTTTTTGTTGGATCAAGGAATTCAATATCTAGTGCACTCATATTTTTCAATATTTTTTTTGGATAATCTGCTATTTTTCCACATGTGCAGAATAGAGAGCTTGATTTTCGATGAAAAACCTATGTTTAATAAAACTAAAAAGCCAAATACATAATAAAACCAAAACATATGAAAATTATAGTCATTGGATAGCTCGTTCTCAGGACTACCTAATTTCAGTTGGGTTTGTGAAGTCTCCTCCATTTTCATCCTCAACTCGACCTTCAAAGTGTAAAAATTTGGACTTTCAAAGTTCTTGAGAGGGAGAATGAGGACAAAAGGGGGTTCAACTAAACCCATAGGGGTTCGCTCGAACTCGGGTTCACTCAAACCCAGGTTCGAGCGAACCTTGTTTTCAAAAGGGATTTTCAATTTTTTTTAAATTGGTTTGCTCAAACCTGGGTTTGAGTGAACCCTTTTTTGGTTCATTTGAACCAACTAGTTTGTTTGAACCCCCAAAATCAATTTTGTTTCTATGGGGTCATTTATTTTGAGTTTTCCTCCCTCCATCAAATTGTAAACCACTATTATGGCTTCACCCAAGGACAACACACCCAACAACTACAACATAGCTCAACCAATTCCCACATCCCAACTTACACATCACACATTCATACTCATGGACATAATCATAATCCGCCACATACGCACAACGTTTTGAACCAAAGCATGTCATCTCAAAACAACATGGAACTGTACAACACAAATATGGGACCTCATATCAATGTTGCCAAAAATCCTATAATAGATGCATTGACTACCCAGTTGATTTCCCTACAAAAGCAAGTGGAAGGGATGCAAGTGAAAGAAGAAGACTTACTCATCACATGATTTAAATCCTGGTGCAAGGCACCATAGGCCTTCATGATGCATAAAAGGAGTCAATTGTTGGTTTTTGAGTTTTTGAATCACTTTTTGTTTGTAATAAGGTCTATTGAGACTATGTTTTATGTTTTGAGTCATGTGGGGTTAGGTTTGTAGGAAGTTGTCAAGTTTTGCAAAAAATTGCAATGTTGCTCAAGCAGCTTTTGCATTTTTGGTCTTTTCTGGAAGTTGAACAGTTGGGGAGTTAAAGGATAGTTAGAATCAATTGGTTTTGTTTTTTAAATGTTTAAATAATCTCGGTGAAGGCATATATAAGTTTCTAAAGTTGAGAAATATTGAATTTGAATAACAATTTACTCTGTTTTATGTGTTTTCCATTGTGTTTTTGTTGCTACAAGAGATAGTACGGCCTCGTATGGCTTGCACATGATCTAAATTGTATTTGGATTGATGATGATTTGAATCTTCTAACATTTTCAATTTATTTCATCCAATTTCATTAATTTTGAAAGGAGTTAGAGCCATTTTACTGTAAATAGGTAGGAAACCCTAGTTGTGAGGGTTTGATTGAATAAAATGAGTTTTTGACCCATTCCATAGATAAAAAGGTCTGATAATCAATGGAATGGGGGTAGATAGTATTTTTGTAAGGTTTTTTATGTTTTCAAGAGTATGAGATAGAGTTAGGGACAAGTTTGGTGTTGTCCTAACCTTAAAACACCTTGTATTAGGCTTAGGAGGCTAGATAGACTTAGGGTTTGGTGAAAGAACATTTTGGTGATTGTTTCAATTGATGAAAATTGTGTCTACAAACCCCATGTGACATGTTAAAGGTGGTGGAATGAAGATTTGAAGTCTAGAGAATGTAAACCCCAAATTTTCCTTATTGAAGTAGCCTAATTAGGCCTAATTGCAACGTAGCAAACAAAATTTGAAGGTTGTGTTCTGAAGTGACACCACCTGTAAATTTGGTATGTTTTTAATTAGCTAAAAGGGTATATGGAATGGTGATTATATTTTTCATTTGGGTCTTCTTAGGAAATTATGTTCGGAAAAGCTAGTTTGATTTCCTACAAGGCCTAGGGGTAGTTTGTGAAGAAAATAACTTTGTTTGAGGTGTAAAGGATTTGGTAAATAGTTGTTTGAGTAAGTTTTGATTTTGAGACCCTTGCTTTGCATCACATCCTTACCTATATGAAACTAACATATACATGCCTCCTTTCCCTCCTGGGTATGTCATCCCTACCTTCACTAAGTATAAGGGAAAGAGTAATCCTCTCAAGCACATATGAGAATTCACCACTGCTTGTGTGGATGTCGCATATGATTACTCCTAACTTTTGAGACTCTTCCCTAGAAGTCTTATGGTTCCCACACTTGAATGGTTTGTACTGGTACCTAAAGGGTCTATAAAGTCATGGGATGACCTCGCCAATAAATTCATGGAGAATTATGCTTGTAACATTGAAAGTAATGTCACGATTGCTACCTTATGCCACTTGAAACAAGATGAAGGGGAAACCTTTATTAATTTCTTCCAAATATGGCATAGTATGGCAAGTTGATGTCCCATTGAGATTACTAAAAAACAAAAAGTGGACATGTTTGTAGAAAATATCAAGCCAAAGTTGAAACACCCATTACAAGTACATTATTGTGCCACATTTGCAGACTTAGTTGAGAAAGGCATGACACTTGAAAAGGTCCTAATCGCCCAAGGTGAACTTACAGATGGCAACAAAAATAACTAGAACCAACAAAACTCTAATGTAAAAGCCAAGTTTTGGTTCCACAATAAGAATGTAACAAATGACAAAGTTGTAGATGCGAAAGATGTGAATAAAATAGGACAAACATTGACTCTTAAAGCACCCCACATGAGTAACAACACAACTAATACATTACAAAATAATCAAGAACGAGGACCTCCAAGACAACCAAGGCAATACCCACAAAGACAATACACCCCTTTACCAGAACCAATTGAATCTACCTTTAAGAAGCTAGTACAATCAAATGTTATACAAATCCAAGAGCCTAAACCCTACAACCAAGGATAGTTCAAACCATCTTGGTGGGATGACAATGCCTTTTGTGACTACCATCGCATCAAAGGGCACAAGACCTCATCATGTCGTCAATTTAAGAACATGATTCAAGACCTAATTGAAAATGGTACCATATAGGTTGAAGGACAACAAAAAACTTCTAATCAAGACCATACCATCCTCAAGAATCCACTAAAAGACCATGGTTCGGGAAAGCCCTTCACCTCAAGTCAAAAGATAGACAATCAGCCAAATTATACCAGGAATGCCTTTGATTACTCAAACATAATTGATCACCTTTGTGCTACTAATGACTTTGTCAACACAATCACCATTAAAAAGGTTCTTGAATGCATCGTCACTACTCGTAGGGCTAAGGTTACTTTAAGCAGTCCTTCTTCAAAGTAGCCACAATCCAAAGACAAATATAATCTTGTTGACCAATTGGGCAAGACACATGCACATATTTCCATCCTCGAGTTGTTACACTTATCACCTAAACACAAAGCTATCCTTGATAAGGCTTTGAAGGAAGCCTCCATTCCCACTAACCTAGACATCAACCAATTTGAAGCCATGGTTGGATACTTGGCCAATTCACTCCATATATCCTTTTCTAACAAAGACTACTCTACACAAAATTCTAACCATAATGACCCATTGAACCTTGAAGTATTTGTCCATCAACACAAGGTCAGATTAGTCCTAGTAGATAACGAAGCTGGACTGAACATTTTCACTTTAAAATTGGTCAAGGCATTGGGCTATTTTGAAGCATGTGTAGACACAACCAAAATTATTATAATCAAGGCCTATGATTATGAAGAACACTCTTCCAAGGGTGTTATCACACTCCCTATTAAAGTTGGACCCACAGTTATGGACACCACATTCCAAACTGTCTTGGATCTTAAACTCTCATATAACTTTCTCCTTGGTAGACGTTGGATTCAAGCCATGAAATCTGCACCTTCCACCTATCATCAATGCTTGAAATTTCTGTATAATGGCACTAAATTCACAATCATTGGCGGCCTCAATCCCTTCCAATATTATACTAATTTAAGGGGAGCTCTCAAATTCCAAGTGCCTATCAATAGAGAAGCTTCTACATCCACTTCCATAGCCACTTCATCCAATTACGTTGATCCCCCCACCCTCACTAAATCATCCACATCCAAAACCCCATACATCGACCCCAAAATTAAGATCCAAGATAAAGGTTGTGGCGAGTATAAACTGAATACTGCCTATTGCATCACAAAGCTACCTAAGTCTCCCAAGTCTTATGGTAGGCCTTGTTTCAAGATGGAACCCAAAGTTGTCATTAAAGTTCCTCCCACCACCACCTTCACATGTTGGGGAGGGTTAAAAAAAGAGGACATTGAGGACATTTCAGCATGGATTTACACAAACGAAGAAGATCTACCACCACTACCAATAGAACAATATGGAAAAGGTTTTGAGCTCATGAAAAAAATGGGTTATGATGGAATCAATGGACTTGGTATACATAAAAATGGAATGAGAGAACCCTTGATTCCTTTTAGGTCTTAGGGCTAGGATTCATACTAGTTAAGATTGGTTCTCTAAGTACTAAGGTTCTTTCAAATAAGGATGTGAACTGTGCTTCAGAAGATGTTGAGACATCTCATGATCCTACCTACATCTATTATGGTGACTCTAACTCTAATGAATATGAGTGGGACTTGGTGGGACTTTTAAAATTCAAAGGAGGGAGGCTTAAGGTTTTAGGGTTTATATTACCCATGGTAATATAAATTATCAACTTTTGAAACCCTCACATTATATTTCAATGTTGACTTGCTACTGAGGGTAACCGGTCACTTAAGTTGTCTGGTTGGGCCTTTCCTTCGTGCTCTTACAAGCCCCTTTTCACTTGACCTACCGGTTTCCTATCTGCCACTTTGGCTTTTAATATTTGTATCGCCGAGGGTTTTCCAGCCGGTCCCGCCATTATTATATATTTGTTTACATTCAGCTTGGTGAACCGTCCGATCACAGATGATCTGGACCGTTCCTCGTGGACCTTGCAGGTTTTTCTGCTAATGTCACTAAAGTGGTGCGAGCTCTGCGAGGTGCCACCATTTGTCATATACAGAAGGGTGCGGCCTTTTCCTGAGATTCCAACAGTTACAAGTGGTCGTTTTTTCACCAGCGAAGGATTTTGATGACGGGGTTAATAATAAATGTCCCTCGCAAGCCTCACACGATCAAAGTAAATGTTCCTAAAGTATTGTGAGGTTTTCGAAGAGATGACATGTGGCCTAGCTCTTGAAGCAACAGGGCTTGGTGGGGCCCATTGACCGATTGCAACCTCCTATTTTCGTGGACTATGATTGGCTTTGGTTTTTGCCAAGCACTGATGTGGATTTTCAACACTCATTGACTCGATCTGAGTCGTCCGACTTGTCAGGTCTATTTCGCAACAATGGTTCAAATTCAAAGGCGGTAATGTTCATCTATGTGAGGAATTTTTGCGCTCTGTAACTTGTTTCATTAATGGTGTGGGTTTTCCAAAGGATCTTCTCCTTATTTTCTTGTGTGTGAACGATGCCCTCTTGTTGAGTGCAATGATGGGTTGTACGTCATTTCATCATGAGCCTGGAATACTTTTGTGGTGGCTACATCAGCCACTAATCACTCAAATTCTCATACTGCATTTGAGAAATTAATATCCCTCGCAACAATTAAGTCTATAAATGATTTCTAAGTTACCCAGTGTTATCATTGCATTTTTAGTTGTTTTGTTTACAGGTGGTGGTTTTCTCTTCTGTATTTTAAGAGCTACTTTTCTTCAATGGACAAATCTGTGGTGCATAGAAGTTCCAAAGTAAAGGCTAGGAGGTCAATGCTTGAGGAGGAGCAACCTGTTCCCAATACATCGGATGTTGCTGCTCAAAATACTGGCAAGTGTCATGGGCGTTGTGTGTCCCCTATTGTGATTTCTTCAGGTTCTGATGGCAACCGGTTTGAGATGGACTCAAATTATCGATGTTACCTAGCGGCCATGACTGAACTTATGGGGGTGGATGAAGAGGTCCTTGCAGTTTCACCAATAATTGCAATGGAACCATGCCAAGTTGTTGGAGCTCATGTTGATGTGGTTGGAAAGAAGAAGGTGGTTCCGCCTCAAACTGAGGCAAGAACCAGTTTTGGTCGCTTGTACTAGGGCCAGGGTTTGACTTAATGATTGCTGGTGTTGGGTGTGTTGCTCATTGGTGGTGTTTTTGCCTGGTGGTTTTTTTTGTTGTTGTTGATATGGATGTGCGTGTGCCTGGCACACTTTTTTGTTTTCTCTCTGGCTAGTTACTGGGTCTAACCATTTTTTGATTCCTCGGATCATGCACTTTGTTTTCCAATGATGAGGAATGTTTTGAAATTTAATTTCAAATTTCATTTAGAATGAAATTCATTTTTGAAATTAACAATGTAGCCCGATGCTTATTGCTCTCCTGTCTATAAAGGAGATTTCATGGCTCATTGTTAGGGGTCGAATTTTGGATCTAGGAGGTTTTGAATATTTGTACAGTCAGTTCAATTACTGTAGTTTTCTTGAAGGTTTTAGTTACTATCTTTTCTAGTGAGGATTACTATGAAGCAAGCAAGCTATGCTGATGAATTACAGATATTAAAGCAATAAATGATAATCATTTTGGAACAATTCATCTCCTAATTGTATTTCATAAGTTGTGAATGAGCGTATTAATGATATATTCATTCACCTTGAATGGTATATTCGAATGTGTTCTTCATTTCCCTACTTTAACTCAATGATTTAATCAAATTTCTTGAAAATGAGTTATAGATTTATGATTATATATTCAGGATTTGCTAAGGAGTGTTGTTTTAAAACTAAAATTCACATGATGTAAAGCATCATGGTGATATGTCCATAATATCTGCATTATGTTTTGTATGACTCCTGCCCAATGGATGAGGCAGTGGCTATTTTCTTCAGGGTTACTATGAGGCTATAATTCTAAGCATGATGGTCTAAGATTTGAACAAACTAACATATTAACCCTTTCTCTTTACGAGATGCAAATCGTATATTAAAATCTTTAGTTCCATTGCTCTAAGATAACTGTTATTATTATTTGGTCTGCTAATACCAGAGTAATTACTATCTCATTGCGTGTGTAGGGATTGCAATTTGTAAGAAGAAGTGTTCTTACCAGTCATAAAACATTCTTATGAACACACTTAGGTTTACCCACCTTGGTTTCATAGAGCCAAAAGTGTAGGAGATTCAGTCTTTGACTAAATCTCATTAGTTGGCCACTAGGCTTTGTGGTTATTTATTATAGAGGTTGGCTACCTCTTAGGGAATTACAGAGCATTAGTTGGAAAAAACACCAACA
The DNA here is from genome assembly GCA_007115665.2 of Sequoiadendron giganteum. Taxonomy (NCBI): domain Eukaryota; kingdom Viridiplantae; phylum Streptophyta; class Pinopsida; order Cupressales; family Cupressaceae; genus Sequoiadendron; species Sequoiadendron giganteum. Next base: position 591,125,440 of record CM021107.1, on the reverse strand, counting down.
GAATGGCGACTCTATTGGGGAACAGATTCAGACGTTTGGTTGCAGATGGTGTTCTTAAGAGTCATTGCATAGAGTCAAATGATTTGCCATTCTGAATTTACATAGTGAACATTTTCAACCCTAGAAGGAAGAGGCTGTTGAAATGAACCTGACAATCCTATAATCTATGGTGTCTTGTTAGTAAAGGATTCAGGAGTTCTAGAGTCATTAGTTGAATGGTGGTTTTATTGGGGAGAAATTTTGAGAAATTTAAAAGAAAAAGAGAAAAGAGAAACCACAACAGTTGGAGGTGGCTATCTCGAATCATTTGTTTAAGTGGAGCTAAATGTTAAGTTTGGATGGTGACAAATTGTGGTTTTGAAAGAAATTGGTAGCGGAATTGTGTCAGAATGTTGGAGGTAGGACTCTATTGTGGACAAAGACCCATAATCTAACAAGTTTTGAAAAGGAACTTCATATTTATGTTGAAAGTCAGTCCTATGTTGATGAGGTGGTGACTCTGTCTGAAGAACTAGTTGATATACTAAGGAAAAGATTAATAACTGCTGCCAAAATTACCAGGTATTTTATTAAATCTAAATAGTTCACTATGTCTAATTGTGATGGGTGTTTGTAATTAAGGATGAAAATGGTTTCAAACTAGATGTCTAGCATCAAGAAAGGGAACAATGATTAGATTTTCCATACTTCTGATGATGCAACATGTAAAAGGATTTATGAAACAATGTTTATGTTGCACCATATCTCTGAAAGCAAGGAATAATAATCTCAGTCACTGATGGAATCATGGTTAAGATGGTAAATGATATGTTGGATAAACATGTATTGTTTTGATGAATTTTAAATGGGTATAAGTGATTTCCTATATGTAAAGTCAAACATAAATATGAAAAGAAAACAAGTTGCATTAAGCCCTTTAGGGTGTTTTGTAACTCAAAGGTATATGCCTTTTATTTTCAGTGATGTCAGTGGTTACCCTAATCTAATTCCTAAGAAGATTAGGAAGTATTTTCCTAAATACACAGGGCAAAGTACAAAATCAGCCTCTAAGCATTTACAACATTTTGTAGATGTCATGGGAGATTATGAAATGAGTCATGAGGATGTTGCTATGAATTTGTTTGTACAATCCTTGGGGGGTGATGCCAAGGATTGGTTTTCATATTTACCTGCCTATTTTGTTAACTCATGGAATCAGTTGGTGATAGTTTTTATGGAATAATTTGGTGAAAGAGTCAATCCCAACATATTAAGAAAAGGTTTTATGGGAATCCACATAAAAGAAGATGAGTTAGTCCCATATTTCAATCTCAGATTTTCAAGAGCTTTAAGAGAAATCCCTAGAGAAATAAGACCAAGTGAGGCTGAATGCTTAGTTGTATATCTTGGTGCTTTTGACAAGAGGATGGGTTATTTATTAAGGGATAAAGAGCCTACAGTCCTGTATCAAGCATATCACATGGCTATGGAGATTGAAAACAATTTCAAATATTCAATGATGAAAGGGTATCTGGCTGCAAGTATTGATTACCTTGTTTTAACTGATATTGCTAAAATTTTAGTATTGGCTTCTTAGAACCTTCATGATAATAAGAGTGTTTGGAAAACCATAATATCCCCACCACTACAAGGTTATGATGATGAGATCCAAGCTGATGGCTAGTCAAATTTGAATAGTGATGATCAAACTTCTTTTGTGCCATAATTGTATGAAATGAAAAGGCAAGAGGAAGAATCACCATATGAGTTTTTCTTGAGATCTTTAGAAGCCTTAATAGAAATTCCTAGAGGTCTCAGACCTAATGAATATGAATGCATTGATTTGTTTTGTGAACTTTATGAACCTGGGCTAAGTGCTTCTCCAGAAGAATTGAAACCTGCTAACTTGGCCCAAGTCCTTACATGGATAGAAATTGCAAAATCAACCAAAAATGTATCTACACAAAATGAAGATAATGCTTACCTTTTTGAAGAAAGTTGGATAACTGTAGAAGACCTTGAGGGGGAAAATGATGAAGGATTAAGGGAGACACCTATTATTGTTCCTTATCCTGAGTATAATGCTCATGTCACTGAGATCCTATTACAAACCAATGATTGTGATTTTAGAGGTGATGTTTGCATTACTGAGAACGAAGTTGAGACACTCCTTTTACAAGAATTGCATGGTAAAACGATGCCTCATGTTCCTACTTGTTTCCAGGTGATGGGGCAGTTTTCAAATGATGAATGTCTGGAGTATACTCCAGGTATATTGGCAATGGAACAAGTTTTTTGTATAAATGTTGAGGAACTGGGGAACAATGAGGTGTGTGATCAAAATAATAGTACTGGAGATAACCAATATATTGATAAATATATTGGTATTATGGATTGTCTTGACTACCTATGTGAAGTTGAGATGGATGTGTTGTTGCTTTCTGACATTGATATTGCTGGTGAAAATTTTACAACTTATAATGAGGGTGACATTGATATTGCTGGTGAAAAGTTTTCAGCTTGTGCCAAAATTTTCACTTATAAATTAACACATACATCAGGTGGTATTGAGAAGAGGGAGGCCAGTGCATACTGTTGTTCCTTTATTATCCATGATGAGATTGATATATTTGACCTTATTTTTGAGGGTTTTCATTTGAGAATAAATGAAGAAGTGCGGGGGAAGATCTATATTGAGAGGCTTGAGATGAATGTGTTTACACATTCCCTGAAGAATGATGTAGCTAATATTACTAATATTTGTAATGCCAGGATGTATTCCAAATTGATAGAATTCAGGTGCTAGAAACCAAGCTTATGTGGGAAATTCTAGGGTGAGGATTCCCTGATTTATATATCTTTGTTGAGAAATGGAAGTATGGATAACATGCACATAGTTTTGTATGAGAATTTTAGTTTGATGTACAAACTGATGATGATGCCAGAATGTGTGATGTTGCAAACCTAATAAGTTGTGAATGTTTCCATTTCTCAGCTCAATTAAGCCAACATTCTATGAAATATGACGAGGGGCAGAGTAAGCTGAAATATTATCATGGTCATAGATTTATTTTAAAGTTTGGGTACATGGCATTGACTAAATTGGTGCAGGGGAGTATTAGTAAACATTAATGTACTTCCAGGCATATTGATTACCCCATTATTTTTGAAACATCAAGAAGTAAAGACTGTACACTTGGTTTACTCTAGGTAACTGAGAAAATTTTTTTGACAAAGGCAAGATTTAATTTTCTTGTTCAGTGGCCTGGGGCCACCAAGTTAGTATGCACAAGTCCAATCGACAAAGCATGGTGAAATATTCATCAAGGCACTTGTGTAATTCAGTGATCTAGTCTGCGAAGCCAGAGACTTTTGATTCTTGCTATACCCGTAGGGGGCATACATCCCCAGTTGGAGCCACTGGTGGGACTTTTAAAATTCAAAGGAGGGAGGCTTAAGGTTTTAGGGTTTATATTACCCATGGTAATATAAATTATCAACTTTTAAAACCCTCATGTTATATTTCAACGTTGACTTGCTACCGAGGGTAACCGGTCACTTAAGTTGTCTGGTTGGGCCTTTCCTTCGTTCTCTTACTTGCCTCTTTTCACCTAACCTACCGGTTTCCTATCTACCACTTTGGCTTTTAATATTTGTATTGCCGATGGTTTTCTAGTCGGTCCCACCCCTATTATATATTTGTTTACATTCAACTTGGTGAACCGTCCGATCACATATGATTTGGACCGTTCCTTGCGAACCTCACAAGTTTGTCTACTGATGTCACTAAAATGGTGCGAGGTCTGCGAGGTGCCATCATCTGTCATATACGGAAGGGTGGGGCATTTTCCTGAGACTCCAACAGTTACAAGTGGCCATCTTTTCACCAAGGAAGGATTTTAATGACGTAGTTAATAATAAATGTCCCTCATAGGCCTCGCATAATCAGAGTAAATGTTCCTAAAGTATTGCAAGGTTTGCGAAGAGGCGACACGTGGCTTGGATCTTGAAGCAACAGGGCTTGGTGGGGCCTACTACCCGATTGCAACCTCCTATTTTTGTGGACTGTGATTGGCTTTGGTTTTTCCCAGGTGCTGATGTGGATTTTCAACACTCATTGACTCGATCTGAGTCGTCCAACCTACCAAGTTTGTTCTGCATCAATGGTTCAAATTCAAAGGGGGTACTATTCATCTGTGTGAGTATTTTTTGCACTTTTTAACTTGTTTCATTAATGGAGCGGGTTTTCTAGAGGATCTTCTCCTGATTTTCTTGTGTGTGAACGATGCCCTCCTATTAAGTGCAATGATGGTTTATACGTTGTTTCCTCGTGAGCCTGTAATACTTTTGTGGTGGCTACATTAGCCACTAATCGCACAAATTCTCATACTGCATTTGAGCAATTAATATTCCTCACACCAATTCACTCTATAAATTCTTGCTAAGTTACCCCAGTGTTATCGTTGCATTTTGAGTTATTTTGTTTGTAGGTGGTGGTTTTTTCTCTTATATTTTGCGAGCTACTTTTCTTTAATGGACAAATCTATGGTGCATAGAAGTGCCAGAGTATAGGCGAGGAGGTCGCTACTCGAGGAGGAGAAACCTATTCCTAGTACACCTGATGTTGCTGCTCAAAATACTTGCAAAAGGCCTGGGTGTTGTGTGTCCCCTGTTGTGATTTCTTCAGGTTTTGATCGCAATGGATCTGAGATGGACTTTAACGACCGATGTTACCTAGCGGCCATGACTGAACTTATGGGGGTGGATGAAGAGGTCCTTGCAGTTTCACCAATAACTGCAATGGCATCGTACCAAGTTGTTGGAGCTCGTGCTGATGTGGTTGGAAAGAATAAGGTGGTTCCGCCTCAAACTGAGGCAAGAACCAAAAGCAATCGCTTGTACTGGGGTCATGGGTTGACTTAATGATAGCTGGTGTTGGGTGTGGTTCTCGTGGGTGGTGTTTTTTCTTGGTGGTTCATTTTATTTTTGTTGATATGGACGTGCAAGTGCCTGGCACGCTTTTTTATTTTCTCTCTAGCTGGTTACTGGGTGTAACCGTTTTTTGATTCCTCGAATCGTGCACTTTGTTTTCCAATGATGAGGAATGTTTTGAAATGTAATTTTGAATTTCATTTAGAATGAAATTCATTTTTGAAATGTAATTTTGAATTTCATTTAGAATGAAATTCATTTTTGAAATTAACAATGTAGCCCAATGCTTATTGCTCTCTTGTCTATAAAGGAGATTTCACAACTCATTGTTAGGGGTCAGATTTTGGATCTAGGAGGTTTTGAATATTTGTACAGTCAATTTTTATACTGTAGTTTTCTTGAAGGTTTTAGTTACTATCTTTTTTGGTCAGGATTATTATGAAGTAAGCAAGCTATGTTGATGTAATTACATATATTAAAGCAATAAATGATAATCATTTTGGAACAATTGCTCTCCTAATTATATGTCATAAGTTGTGAATGCTCGAGCCTATTAATTATATATTCATTCACCTTCAATGGTATAATTGAATGTGTTCTTCATTTCCCTGCTTTAACTCAATGAGTTAATCAAATTGCTTGAAAATGAGTTACAAATTTATGACTATATATTCAGGATTTGCTAAGGAGTGTTGTTTTAAAACTCAAATTCGCATGATGTAAAGCATCATGGTGATATGTCCCTAATATCTAGATTATGTTTTGTATGACTCCTGCCCAATGGATGAGGCACTGGCTATTTTATTTAGGGTTACTACGAGGTTGTAGTTCTAAGCATGATGGTCTAAGATTTGAACAAACTAAAAGATTAACCCTTTCTCTTTACGAGATGTAAATCTTATATTGAAATCTTTAATCCCATTGCTCTAAGATAACTATTATTATTCTTTGTTCTACCAATACCAGAGTAATTACTATCTCATTGTGTGTGTAGGGATTGTAATCTATAAGAAGAAGTGTTCTTACCAGTCATAAAACATTCTTATGAACACACTTAGGTTTACCCACCTTGGTTTCACAAAGCCAAAAGTGTAGGAGATTCAGTCTTTGACTGAATCTCTTTAGTTGGCCACTAGGCTTTATGGTTCTTTATTATAGAGGTTGGCTACCTCTTAGGGAATTACAGAGCATTAGTTGGAAAAAATACCAATAGGACTCTTTCACTACTAGTGAATATGAGATTGATCATGTCTTTTAGGAGTTTTCCATACCCCACCCATCCTTTACCAACCTCATGGATATCTATATTCACGTTGAATCCTTTTATGAACTTGACCCATCGAAGACCAAATATGGAGAATCTTGGATAGAATCTTGTTGGGACATTGATAATACCTCTATCTTTACCCTATTAGTTGCTTCCCCATCCTTCACTAACACTGATGATGGTGCATCTCCCTCATTTACCCACAATTGATCGATTGGGACCAAAAAATTCCACCTACCTTGGACATATTTGAAAATGATGAGGCCATTGCTGAATTTATGGGACTATGAGAGGGCGTACCACACAGGGACCATAAGGCCGACTCCACTATAGATCTTGATGTTGCATCATATTGGTGAAACTGTCCCACCCTCTAGTCGCAAAAATGAGAAAAATAAAATAAAAAATGAACGATCTTTAGGTGAAAATTGCAAGGCACCTTCTGACCAAGCAAAAGTAAAAATAAACGACGTATCCGAGGGCGAAAATCTCTTTGAGGCACCCAAGGATGGAGAGTTGGGATTTCTCCTTGTCAATCAAGAGAGATCCTCGATGTTGATTTAAGACGTAATAGAAGTCAACATCATTACTGTGAATGATCCTAAGATTGTTCTCTTTGTAGGCTCCCTAATATTAGAGGAAAAAATGAAATTTCAAACATTCTTTGCAGAATGCCAAATCAATTTTGCATGCTATTACGCTGATATGCTAGGGTTGGATCCTTAGTTGGTTCTAGATCATCTACTATTGCATCCCAATGCAAATCTGGTCAAACAAAAGCTTAGAAAAATGAACCCTCAAATAGCTATGTTGGTCAAACTTGAACTCAAGAAATTATTAAATGTTGGTTTCATAAGACCTATTGACTATACAGACTAGATCTCAAACCTTGTACTAGTGACCAAACCAAATGGACAAATCTATATCTGCACAAAATTTTGGGACTTGAACAAAGCATGTCTGAAGGATGAATTTTCACTCTCGAATATAGACACCATAGTAGACCTCATGACTAGCTACGAGATGTTTTCCATCATGAATGGCTTCTCGGGGTATAATCAAATCCGTAGTGTTCTTGAAGACCAACACAAGACCACATTTACCTATCCATGGGGAACATACTGTTGGAATGGCATGCCCTTCGAACTGAAAAATATAGGCGCAACCTATCAAAGAGCAATGACCACCATATTTCATGATCTCATGCACACATTGATGGAAGACTATGTTGATGATCTTTTGGAAAAATCCTTGACACGAGCTAATCACTTAAGAGTCCTATACAATATTTTCAAATGGCTAGAATAATATAAGGTCCACCTAAATCCCAATCTAAATGTGTCTTCGACATGACATCAGGAAAGCTTTTGGGATACATAGTTTCTCATCGAGGCATTGAAGTAGACCCAAAAAAAGTCAAAGAAATATTAGACATGCCTCTACCTAAAGGAATCAGTCAACTTTGAATTCTACATGGATCATGATACTCAATGAATATGGAATTTAGAATGTGGAACGTAAGGCAATAAAAGGACAAGTTAATGTTGACCAGCTAGTAGACATTCCCACAAAAGATGATCACCCTTTGGTTTCAGATTTTCCTGATGAGTAAATATTTACACTAGACATGGGTGTAACATGACAATTGTATTTTGATGGATTCAATACTAATCATGGATTAGGTGTAGGTATATTATTTTTTACCCCTCAAGGTGATATAATCCCTAAATCTTTAAATATATCCTTCTCGTGCACATATAACATTGCAGAGTATGAAGCCTTATTGATAGGACTGTGTATGACAATAAAATGAAAAATCAAGAGTCTACAGGTCTTCGATGATTCACAATTGTTCATTCGATAGGTTAACGATGACTATGATACTAAGGATGAGAAATTGACCCCATACAAATGAATGGTTGATAGTTTCATGCAATACTTTGCAGACATATCCTTTTGTCAAGTGCCACATGTTCAAAATAAAGTAGCACATACCATGGCCACTATTGGGTCTCTTTTAGATATTCCTAACAATATGTCACAGTACGAGTTCTTAGTGGAACAACTATTGGTCCCCACCTTTGATGTCTCAGAGTCCAAAATGGTATGTGAGCTTGTTGGCCCTAATTCCCCTTGGTACCAGGATATCTATGACTACTTACATTCCCATACCCTACCACCCAACCTTTCTAAAAATCAGTGTAAGTCCTTCCCCCACAAAGCCACTCGCTATGCCATTGTCAGTGATACCTTAAATCGACGTAGCTTTGACAACACCTTACTCAGATATCTTGACAAGTTAAGAAAGAAAAAACTACCTTATACGAAGTACACGAAGGTATATGTGGAGCCCATTCTAGTGGTGCGGCCTTAGTTAAACATATCATGCGACTGGGATACTACTAGCCCATAATGGAGCACAGTGCCTATCACTTTGTGCAAAAATGTCAATAATGCCAAATATATAGTGACCTCATTCATGCACTTGCATAGGAGTTGAAACCCATCACTTCACTATGGCCCTTTTCCCAATGGGGATTTGATGTCATAGGAAAAATTCATCCCACCTCATCAAATGGCCATAAGTTCATCATCATCACCACCGAATACTTCATGAAATGGGTTGAAGCCATCCCTATGGCATACATTAGCAATAAAAAAATCTCCAAATTCATCCTCAATTACATTATATGTCGGTATGGTGTCCCCCAAACCATCATCACTGACAATGATCATCCCTTCAAAAATTAGGATGTTTGTGAGTTATGTGAGCAATTCCACATTTAGCATCACTTTTCCATGCCATATTACCCACAAGGAAACAACCAAGCTAATGCATCCAATAAGACCATAATCAAAATTCTTAAAAATATTTTTAATGACGTTGGTTGTGACTGTCTCATTCAACTTAACCCTACCCTATGGGCATATCACACGAGCATCCACACACCCACTGGTGCCACTCCATTTTCCCTAGAATTTAGTTTAGACTCTATCCTTCCTATTGTTGGAAAAAAAAAGGGATAGACAACTGAGAGGGGGGTGAATCAGTTGTTACCAAAATCAAACTTATACAAAATTAATCAACCTTATATCACAAATCTGATAATTAATAGTGAAAGCATTAAATCAACAACACATCAAAGACACATGAACACCAAGATTTTATACGTGGAAACCCTATTAGGGGAAAAACCACAATGGATGTTAGTCCACAAGATTATACCCTGTTAGAAGTATAATGAAGAATAAAAAGGTAATGCACTTGCATTCAAGTGCACTACCTAGAGCACACTGCTCAAATGAAAGGCTAACTGCCATACATACAATAATCAGATTAAATCCATGTGATGAAGTTGAACTGAGAAATTAGCTTCTACAAAAGCTTGATTATAGTTCTCGTTAGGCGCACAAAAAAACTCTTCAAAGCCTTCCACCCTCTACTCAAACTCTTCCACACTCTACTCTGAATGATCTGACCTTTATTCGCACATGTACATCACTTTTACACTTGAGCACTTACCTCTAAATGAGAAAAACAATCTCATATACATATATATCTACTACACGGATTTACAACCACTATTCAGTCAGCCACAAATAAAGAATGAATTACAACTGTCGGCCTCAATACATGAATAAATTTCTATGCACACCAACACAAGTTGGTCAAAACATAGTGAGGACCCAAACAAACACCTCCAAACATGCCAATAAATAAAATATTAATCCTTATGGATCCACAACATGCTAACATCATCATGTCGGCCAAGAACATGAGAACTCGGGCACACATCAGAAAAATCTCTGATCACGAACACTCCAATCAATGCAGACGTACAACAAGGATAGAGAAAAATCTAGACTCATCCATGAACATCACAGGTACAGGCGTAACACATGAAATTGCCAGAATTTCATCCGCTTCAACCAAGAACACCATCTATAGAAACTGAATAACTATAGGCACACAAATCTTCATAACTTCCACAAGACTTGATGTAAACCTCTGAAACTTTCAGACAACATACTAGAAAGCTTCATCAACAAACCCTTTGAAGTGCACCTTCAGATCTTCAACATATAGAGCTCTCCAACATTATGACCTTCTCAGCACCACTGGCTACTTGTACTATATTTTTTACAATTTTCTAAATATCCTCGACATATAAAACCTTAAGCAGATTTAATGCTAATAGTGTTGTCATCAATGAAAACCACCTATCAGAAACACAATCACAACATCCAACAATCTCCCCCTTTGGCATTGATGGCAACACATTATGTGAAAAATAATACCATCAACCCATCTAACTCTTCTTCAACAATCTCCCCCTAAGATTGTGCACTCTTTCCTCTGTCCTTCATTACTCTTCTTTCCCAAATTTTCACTTTGTTTCTCTCCCCCTTTGACATCAATAAAAGGTACACATGCTCTGATCACACATTTGAATCATCTGACTACCCCCCCTGAGTAGCAGCCACCACAACATCAATTTGGAATATGATATGGCTATGAATTCATGGACTGATGAAAATACCTGCATCTTAGTTCTGATCAGGAAGATAAATCACCCCTAACTTGCCTCTGAGGTACTCAAAAGTATTCTTAGGCAACGACTTGGTAAAGATATCTGCAATTTTCTCTTTGGCACTTACTTTGTCTCTTAAGAAGTGATATCTCCAATCTAAATTCTTTGTCACTTACTTTGTCTCTTAAGAAGTGATACTTGATGGATGTATGCTTTGTCTTTGAATGCAACACTGGATTCTTAGAAATGTTAATGGTGCTTGAATTATCACATAATATGGCAATGGGTTCTTCATATTCAATTTTGACATCTCTCAACATTTTCTTCATCCATAGTACTTGAGTACAATTTTTTCCGTAGCAATGTACTCTGCCTCAGCAGTAGATAATGAAACTGAGTTCTTCTTTTTTCTTAGCCAAGATACCAATTTTTTTCCTAAGAAGAATGCACCACCACTGGTACTCTTCCTATCATCTACATCTCCTACCCAATCAACATCAGTAAAATAATTTACAGTAAGATCATCATCCTTAGGATACCAAAGACCAAGATCAATTGTCCCTTTCAGATATTTTAATATTATTTTCATAGCAGTCACATGAGATTCATTAAGATTAGCTTGAAATCTAGCAACCATGCACACAACATTAATTATATCTGGCCTGGTCTGAGTCAAATAGAGTAATCCACCAATCATTGACCTGTATCTTGTCTAATTTTCTTTAGGAGAATCATCATTCTATGTAATTTTGCACCCGTCTATCATAGGTGTACCAATTGGCTTTGAATCTTCCATGCCAAACTTTTTCATTAGTTCTTTCACATACTTAGACTGAGATATGAAAATTCCATCATCTAACTGAGTGATTTGCAATCCTAAAAATAATTTCAGCTCTCCTATCATTGACATTTTAAATTCACTTTTCATTTCATCGGTAAACTTCATACACAAACCATCATCACCTTCAAAAATAATATCATCAAAAAATAATTCAATGATCAATTCTTTGTTCTGATCCAACTTGAAATATAGATTGTTGTCAACAGTACCTTTATTGAATCCAAGTTTCAACAAGTATTTATCCAATCTAGCATACCAAGCTCTGGGAGCTTGCTTAAGTTCATATAGAGCTTTCTTCAATCGACATATTACCATGTCCTTTTCATTAGTCGACCGAAATCCATTTGGTTGTTCAACATAAACTTATTCTAATTCACCATTCAGAAATGCTAACATTACATCCATCTAATAAACTTCATAATTCTTGAAAGTAGCATAAGAAAGAAGTAATATTATAGCTTCAACTCTAGCAACAAGAGAAAAAGTTTCTTCAAAATCAATACCTTTCATCTGTGAGTATCCTTTGCAAACCAATCATGCTTTGTTTCTGACCACATCTCCTTGTTCATTCAACTTATTTTGGAACACCCACTTGGTTCCTATCACATTTTTGTTTTGGGGTCTAGGAACAAGATCCCATGTATCATTTATTTGTATTTGCAATAGTTCTTCTTTCATGGCTTCCATCTAATGTTCATCCTTACCATGCTTCACTACTATTTCTAGGCTCAGCTTTAGAGATTAGACAATACTCTTCCAAGATTCTTCTTCTATTTTGCACACCTTTGCTCTTGTCTCCTATGATCTGATTATCAGAATGATTTCTCCTTACATACTTAGGAGTTTTGAATTTTTCTCTTACCTCTTGTTCTTGTGTTCTTTCTTATGCACTTTTGCTAGCCTTTCCTTCTTGATTCCCTTGGTACACCAGAACAATTTGAAGTTCATTATGTGCCTAAGAATCATTGTTAGTATTATCATTTTGATCATCTGAATCATAATCACTAGATCTGGACGATTTACCAATATCTTCATCAACCTTGACATTTGCACTTTCAACCATTTTCTTCAACCTTTTATTAAAGCACCGGTAGGCTTTGCTTTTAGTGGAGTATACTAAAAAGATTCCTTAATCACTTCTAGCATCAAACTTACCTATATCATCGTCTCTCTTGATGTAGCATTTTCTTCCAATTTTTTTGAAATACTTGATAGTAGGCTTATAACCAAACCATAGCTCAAAAGGTGTCTTACCAAAATTACTGTTGAAATTCACCTTGATAATGGTGTACACGAAAGTACTTACAGCTTCTCTCCAGTATAAATGAGGAGCATTTGCTTCTAGCATCATGGTTCTAGCAGTGCCTAGAATAGTTTTGTTCTTTCTTTCAACAACTCTATTCTATTGAGGGGTCCATGGAGTAGATAGTTGTCTTTGGATTCCATGCTCTTCACAAGAAGAATTGAATTCCCGTGAAGTAAATTCACCACCTCTGTCTGACCTTAGACATTTGATCCTTTGACCTGTCTCATTCTCTGCCATAGCTTTAAAACTTTTGAACTTTTCTAATGCTTCATGTTTTTCTCTCAAGAAAATGACCCATATCATTCTAGAATAATCATCAATGAGCAACATAAAATACCTTTCACCTTGTAGGATTTTGATTCTAGAAGGACCACATAGATCAGTATTTATCAAATCAATTACTCCATTAGAGCTATACTATTTGCTCCGAAAAAAATTTCTTGTTTGCTTTACCATCTAACATTCCTTGCACATAGTGTTAGCAGGCTTCAATAAATTAGGCAAATCTCTAACTTCTTGAGTAGAGATTATCTTGGCAATTTTATCAAAGTTCACATGACAACGTCCTATTCCATAACCAACTTACATTAATTTGAGCAATCAAAAAAATTTCACTAGCAACACTCAAATGAAAGATATTACCTTTTGTCTTTGTTCCTGAAGCAATCACATTTCCTAAACTTCCCGTTATTCTGCACTTACCATTCTTGAACTACAGATTGTAACCTTTGTCTACTATTTGTCCAACACTCAACAAGTTGTGTTTTAAGCCTTCTACATAAAGAGAATCATCAGTATTATGCTTACCATGAAAAGAAATAGTGCCTCTTCCATGAATCACACCAGAAGTGTTGTGTCCAAATCTCACAACACCACCATCATAGGTTTTTAAGCTTACAAAATTTCTTTTGTCACCAGTCATATGATCTGAGCATCCACTATCAATTACCCACTCATCTTTTTATTCAATTTTGGCTGCAAGAGCTTTCTCAACATTCACATTACTAAAAAATTCAGTGGACACCTGACCATTTTCTTTGATAGCAATAAATACCCATTCATCTTCATTTCTAGTTTCTTTATCAGATTCTTCATCAGTTACACCTTCTTCAACATAATAGCACTTTCTTTGAAATCTAGTTTTCTTAGGTTTATACTTTGAAACTCTTTCAAGACATCTAGAAGAAAAATGACCTATTTTACTGCAAGAAAAACATTTAATAGGTAACTTTCCTTTGTACTTACCATGACCTCTTGATTCTCTTTTCACAATCAATGCTTCTAGTTCTTCAATTCCTTTTCTTCATCTTCAATTTGCTTCATCTCATATTCATACCTGAGTGTTCTCTTGGAACTCTCTCCTGAATCATATCCCTACTTGTTTTTCCCAGATATAGTAGCCTTGAAAGAAGATTCAGTCTTAGTAGCAGACTCACCAAATTCACTCAATTCAAATGCAGTAAGTTTTCCAATCAGCATGTCTTTTGTAATATTTTTCACTGTCTCGAGTTCATCAATAGCATGAGCTTTTGTCTTGTAGGAAGGGGGCATAGATCTAAGTATCTTAGCCACAATTTCATCATGATCCAAAGTTCCACCAACACATCTAATATCCATCACTAATTCATTTATATTTTGAGAGAAGGAAAATATTTTTTCATCTTCACTCATCTTCAAGCTCTCCCATTTGCCTTTTACACTTTGTAGCTTAGCACTTTTCACTAATGCATCTCTTCATACAATGTTTCTAGCTTTTTCCAAATCTGGTATGCAGTCTTCAATCCTAACACATTTGTCATCTTTGAATCTGTCAAAGAAATCACCAATGTTTCTACTACCCCGATATTAATTTCTACTTGCTTGATTTCATCTTGAGATGAAGGACCATTCTGAGGAATAGTATATGCACTTTGTGTCATCTTCCAGAAAGGTTCACCAATATACTGCAAATGACATTCCATCCTGACTTTCCATACATAGTAGTTTGTACCATCGAATCTAGGACTATCCTTCTTGAATGATGCCATCTTAGATCACCTCAAGTTGTTAAGCTTCTTTCAGAGGAACTAGCTTTGATACCAATTGTTGGAAAAACAAGGATAAACAACTGAGACAGGGGAGTGAATCAGATGTTACCAAAATCAAACTTACACAACATTAATCAACCTTATATCACATATCTGATAATTAACAGTGCAAGCATTAAATCAACAACACATCAAAGATACATGAACACCAAGATTTTATATGTGGAAACCCTGTTAGGGGAAAAACCACCGTGGATGTTAGTCCACAAGATTATAGCCTGTTAGAAGTATAATGAAGAATAAAAAGGGAATGCACTTGCATTCAGGCACACAGCATAGATCACACTGCTTAAAGGGAAGGCTCATTTCCTTACATACAGTAATTAAATTAAATCCATCTGAAGTTGAACTAAGAAATTAGCTTCTACAAAAGCCTGATTATAGTTTTGGTTAGGTGCACAAAAAAACTCTTCCACCCTCTACTCAAACTCTTCCACACTCTACTCTAAATGATCTGACCTTTATTCACACATGTACATCACTTGTACACTTGATCACTTACCTCTAAATTAGAAAAAAAAACTCATATATATATCCCCTACACATATTTACAACCACTATTCAGTTAGCCACAAATAAAGAATGAATTAAAACTGTTGGCCTAAATACATGAATAAATTTATATGCACACCAACACAAGTCAGTCACAACATAGTGAGGACCCCAATAAAATTCTCCAAACACGCCAATCAATAAAATATTAATCCTTATGGATTCGCAACACGCTAACATCGTCATGTCGGCCAAGAACATGAGAACTCAAGAACACATCATAAAAATCTTCGATCACAAACACTCCAATAAATGTGGACATACAACAAGGATAGAGCATGATATAGACTCATCCATGAACATCATAGTTACATGTGTAACACATGAAATTACCAAAATTTCATTCGCTTCAACCAAGAACACCATCTACAGAAATTGAATAACTTTAGGCACACAAATCTTCATAACTTCCACAAGACTTGATGTGAACCTCTGAAACTTTCATACAACATACTAGAAAGCTTCAACAACAAACCTTTGAAGCACACCTTCAAATCTTCAACATATAGAGATTTCCAACATTCTGACCTTCTCGACATATATAGCCTTAACCATATTTAATGCTAATAGTTTTGTCATCAATGACAACCACATATCAGCAACACAACCACAACATCCAACACCTATTGAGGTCGAAGTTCCCTCCCTATGAGTCTCCATGAAATGGCTTATTGATGATGAGGAATATCGTATATCTAAGTCCCATGAGTTAGAATTGCTTGATGAATGCAGACAGAGGGCCTTGACTCATCTATAGGCATATAAAAACTACCTTTTTTCGTAGTTACAACAAAAGGGTTTTGATTAGACACTTCGACATCGGTGACTTAGTGTTGATGGATAATCCAAAAAATCAAGTAGAATGTGAGAAACTTAGCAAGTTTGAGCCCAACTAGCTGGGTCCCTATGTCATAACATCATATTTTGGTTCTGGTTGTCCACAATTGAAGGTGAACCTTTGTTAGAGCCTATCAACAGCTTGCACCTACACAAATTTGATACATAGCTTCAAAGATCCATGCTAAAACCATAAAAGTATAAAATAATAATAATAATAATAATAATAATAATAATCGTTACCTTGATGAAAGCCTAGCAAACAGGCATGTTGGTGACAACAAAAAAAAAAAAAATCATAAAAATAGTAAGGAGAAATAATCCGTCCAATAGTGAAAACCACTTCGGTGGCACTTTGGATAATTACCATGGTGAAATCCTAGACAACAAGTGCCATGTGTAGTCAGTCTTTGTTCCGTCATCTACTATTAGTCTACCTAATCTTCCACCCTCATTTGTCATAATGTCTTTACTCTTCATCATCTTCACAAGGCTTGGTCATCTTTTTCATGAATTTCGATTGGTTGATGTCGTGCATCCTTTCTCCTCCATCTTCTATCCATAATAAACCCCTCTCCCATCCCATCCCCGATGGTTAGTCCTAGACCCGGTTGGGGGCACATTTCCTAACACCTGGTTCCATTGGATTCTACATTGGTCAGTAGAGGTTTGCATATTCCTAAAAGCCAAAAAAAATCAAATATTCCAAAATGAAAAAAAAATAAAAACATTTTAAAAAGACAAAAAAAATCATAAAACTTCAAAAACACAAAAACATTCAAATAACTTTAAAAAAAACCCATAAAATAGAGTCAAGTTCATTCATATCAGTCTTTGTCATTGTTGAACTATGTTGCCTCTGCAACTGGATGTAGGCAAGGCCATATATCGATATTCCCCAGAGGTATTAGGTCAGTCCTTTCAATGTTTTCAAATAAAATAATGATTCATCCCTTTGTCATTTCAACAAAGTCAAGAGTTATGTCAAACTATTAGGTCTCTAAGTGTACGATGTAGGCAAGGCCATTAGTCAATGAACCCCCAAGGCCACCTAGGTTAGTCCTTTAGGGTTCGTCACGTCAATCCTATAAGTCAGATAGTCAAATTCAGACACACGATAATCATCGAAATGTCAACATTGAAATCATGGACCAACATACAACATAGTCCAATCAGTCATCTAGTAAAAAATCATTCAAATTTCCCAAACAATGTCAACCTAGTCACTTTATGGTCCCCTTCAAGATGCGTCCTTCTTGGAATTGGACCTCGTCAAAATGTCATTTTCCTTTTTAGGATGTGTCTTTCCTAATGACAAGCTCTGTCACATAGTCATTGGCCTTTTAGGATGTGTCTTTCCTGATGATAGGCTTCGTGACAAAGTCATTGGAATTTTCATTCAGGATTTGTCTTTCCTGATGACAGGCTCCGTCACATAGTCATTGGCCTTTTTAGGATGTGTCCTTCCTGACGATAGGCATTGTCAAACCGTCAAAACTGTCAGACTATCAAATCATCAAACTATCAAATCGTCAAGCAATCCACCTTCATCAAACCAAAATTTGCACACACATTCAATGGGTGTTGATTTTTCTTATCTATTTTGTCTTATCTTTATATTGTTTTGTCTCTTGGTCATGTTACTAGCTACCTCGAGGATGTCCCATGAAGGATTTAGAGGTGTGATGACATCTCATGACCTATTTTTCCTTGCTTTTCATCTTTGGTGTGTCTTGACAAAAAGACTAGGGCAACTTATCCCTTAGTATGATTTAAGACATTCCTTGTCTACGACTGTCTATTTTTTCACAAGTGGATGACCTTGCACACCTTGGTCTATTTCATAGCATGGTGTTTGTTGTCCATTTGTCACATTTTACCACCCAATGATGACAATGCAACACCTATTATGTTATATGGTAAGATATTGAAGTATTCATTTTTTGTCCTAACATCCATGTCTTATGTGCTAACATTTCTTCTATTCCTTCATCCTCTAGTCTTCTCATCCATTTCAAGAGAACACTTGTGTTCTTTGACCCTTCTTGTCCTCTCAAAGGGGCATACCATTAGCTCCTCGACATCTTTCCTCTCCCTACTTTCACACTGGGGTATATTTTTGACTTGTTTTCTTTGACATGACGCAATAAACTGCATTATGTCAAAGAGGGGAAAAATATAGACACATAAAAATGACCTAGGCCTCTAAAGGACATTTTTCTATGTCAAATTGCTTTCACACATAATTAAATTATGTAGTTATCTCCTAATATCATGCTTCACACTATTAAATAAAATTAATTATTTAACCCACTTTCCATCCCACCAAGTAAATAATTAAAACAATTATTTATTTCCTTTTATCTCATTCTCATTTATAAATTAAACCATTATTTAATTCATAAGTCAACTTTCCCCCATAAATGAAATAATTTCTATTATTTGATTGTCCAACTACCTCTTTTTCTATCTCATTTATTGCCCACCATTGATTTAATCATTTAAATCGTAACCCTTCATTTAAAAGCTTTCCCTAACTTTGACCTAATGTTTCCCTAACCCTAAGGCTTCTTATCACATTGAATTCTAGCCTTTGATCTTAGGGCTTTACCAACTTCTAATGCTGGTCGTCCATTATCAATTTGGCATTCTTTAAATGGCCCTCTCTCAAGTTAGTTTACACAGACAATTATTTTCAACATGCTTGAGAACTTGAATACTTGAGCACTCATAATACTTCAATATCTTCCTTGTCTTTGGCATAGGTTATAGGGGTATGTGCAGGATCATGATGGGCCAAAAAGTGGCAATATGATGGGTATGTGGCTAATGACTTTTTTTTACCCAAAATTGATGAAACGAAAAGGGTTTTTAAAGGAGATTCTCATCTTTCCACCAATATAAATTATGCTTTACTTTGAATTTAATAAATAATAATTATTCATTTTCTATTGAATTATGACTAAAGTCCTGATTTTTAGGTTGATTGAAAAACATCTATATCATTCAAACGGTATCATATTTTTTGAATCCAAAACATGCATCACATTCTATGTTTTGCATACTATAAGATTTAAAAAAAAAATGAATTTCATGAATTTTTGACCAAGTTAAGGTGGTCAAACATATGAGTCTCTATATTTTTTAAAAGTTGTCATAAAAAAATTATAATTAATTATTTTCTTGGAAAAAAATTACAAAAAAATATGCATCACATCGAGACATGAGTACTCTACGTATATCTAAAATATTATAAAAAAATATTATCATTTTAATGTGGTTAGGGTGGTCAGACAGACACCTACTTCTTATTTTTCCCTGAAATTGAAGTACTACTGTATTGAAATTTCAAATTTTCACCAAATAGATTTTATTTTTTTGTAAATAAACCTATTAATTTAGAAACTCCATTCAATTTTCTACAAATTCTATTGTTACATATTTTTGAAATAATATAGATAACTTATTCAAATTTTAATGTCAAGTTGGCTAACTCTATTTTTTCTGAATTTTTTGCCACTTAAGGGCTTGTTTTTTCCATGATGATCTTGCACATACCCATAGTTTCAATCCAAATATGAGGGAAATCATACCATTTTTAGCAAGATGGAGAAGGCCAATGGAGGTCATTCAAGGGAGGCTTAAAAACCAGGTGACTAAATGTTTCATGTTTTATGTTTTTGGTTTTCCATTGTGCTCTATTGTTGATTGGGATTTAGTTTATGCTACTTGCAACAAACTTGAAAACTTTTCTCTAATTTCATGTGGATCAAAAAGAGATATTCCATGAACATCCAACAACACTTGAATCAAACACTTCTTTCACACTTTCATGTCACAAACAACCAATGCAAAGAAAACAAAAAATGAATACTTCATCCCAGAAGCAAAAAATACATAGCTATGATATAAGACATTAACAAACCAACTTGTAGACCACTTCATTACATGGAAATTAAACTGAGGCACTGCTCAAGAATTGAGATTACATTTACCATGATGCAGGAGCAAAAACATCAATGTTGAGAAATACAAATCATTTTTTGGACTAAACCAAACAAGGAATAAAACTACCAATACACTCTAAATACTAGAACCTTCCTCTACAACATAGGTGACCTAAAAAGATAGGAGTGCAACATCCACATAGCACAAAAATTGAATCCCAAAATACAAGACCATGTCTTCAATGATGGAGGAATGTAGAGCATTCTCCTAAATAGTCTTCACAACACCTTCCTAAATTAGAAACTTTTACCAACTTGTGGAGACCAAAAATTCCTTGAAGCAACACATACTTTCTCAGGAACAATAAGAGAGAGCATACAACATGCTAGAGACCATCAACAACCTCTCTCCAACATTAGAATTACTTATAATCCTCATCTTAATATATCATCATGATATCATCTGTTTAGATAACAACCATACTTGATACATCTTTACTTGACAATAAACGAGGCATGGCATCCAACCATGAAAATCAACAACTCATCCAAACAAGGCATGAAATCCAACCATGAAAATCAACAACTCATCCAAACAAGGCATGACTACATCCAACCATGAATGTATCAATAACTCCACCAATAGGACAACATCAATGACAACCCTAATTGAGTGTTGACATTAATGACAACCAATGCCAAACACTTGTGCAACAATCTCATAAGCATATGCGTAACAATATTTTCAAGTGTTAACATCAATGACAACCACAATGACAACCAATGCCAATAGAGACACGATTTGTAAAGAAAATAGAGACCAATTGTGGGAACTTGAGGGAGACATGGACAAGTTCGACTAACCACTAGATCTACACATCACCAAATTTCTAGAAATTTTGGAAATATTTGAACCTTGTAGAGAACATTAAGTGACTCAACCTTAGAGAAAATATTTAAATATTTTACATAGCTCGAAACTCTGCAAACTTGAGACTATTACTTAATGCATTGTGTGGGAAATAAATATATTGAGGATCAAGCCATTTAAATGACAACCCATTGCATGAAAATGATCTTGTAAATCTCCATAAAATGCCACCAAACCCTAAAAACATCATGATTTGTAATGCTCCAATAGGTTTACCTACCCAAACCTAATATTCACTTAGATACTTCAACACCTCAAGGTTGCAAAATAGGGCATAGAACCATACGTTTAAGAGGTTTCCTGCCTTTCCAACTATGAAAAGTATAACACATTCAATCCCCAAATTTATACTATTTGATTTTCATTTGTGATGAGATCTGACATACTAACAAAATTTCCTAACTTAAACGATATTAAATGACCTAGGATTTACTAATTTCAACCAAATAACCATGCAAAATGTGCTTTCAAATAAAATGGGAGCATGAGGGAAACCTGGAAGATTGATTAGAATCAAATCCTAGATGGTCAAGAAGCTCCTCAAGTTTGTAGCACCAAGAGAAGCTAGGTTAGTTGAGAGATATGAACCATCAATTCAATTTTCAAACAATCACAAATGATCCAAAAATCGAGCTCAAAGGCATAAATAACTTGAGCCAACAACACCCATTAATTCTCTATAGGATAGGGTGGAGAGCGCACTATCCTACAAAAATCTAACCCCTCCTTGACCTTTGTAGAGTAACACTACCCCCTCATCCGTGCCAAAAATTAACCCCTCCTCGACCTTGGCTGAGTCACATGGTCAAATTTGTGTAAATTGGAGATTTTGTAGAAAAATAGGAGCTCTTTGACTTTATGGAAAAATGGGGGGACTTAACCTTGCAAAAAATTGGGGGTGATCTAATCAGGGTCCAAATCTCTGCAAAACTACCCAAAAGTTAAATTCAGAATGTAACAAGATCCGCAATTAAATGAACATTGACCTAGAGAGAAACTAACCTAGAGCACACTAACCAAAAACTCAAAAAGCAAGAAAACCAAGCAAAAGAAAAGAGGGGTCCTTGTTTAACAACGAGGTGTGTGTGCAAGGTACAACACTAAGGGGCATCCATTTCACCAATGTCATCCAAGACATAATCCAAATCTCATCCCATATGGTGTTGATTCCCTTCACTCAACAAGACTTGATCCCTAGTAGGCTCATTCAAAACCATTCTTCAATAAAAAGCCAAGGTCCCACTGATTGCTCATCAATTTTTACGTAAGAAAACCTGTATACATGAAGTCTACACCACATAAAGTGTAATCAAATGATCTACACATTATGAATGTGCACCTAACTGGTGGTATTGGGCACATAAATTCAATCATTGTTTTTGAGAGAGAGAGAGAGAGAGGAGTATTTTTATATACAATAACTCTTTATTTATTTTCTATGCATTCCAAAGATGTCGCACTTAAGAAACTAAATTTAAAATATTAAATAATATAAAATTGGTGTAAGTGGATGCATAATCAATCCATTCAGCTATCACTTATCTATCAACACATTGTTTGCACACAACATCATTTGCTATATGGACTACCAATTGATCTCATATATTGCATGAATATATGTAAAATATAAAAATCTTTTAATTGATCTTTCACGCCTCTTTTGATATACCCCTTTATACCATAATACGGTTGTTATATATATTTATTTTTAATAAACAAAATCATGGATCCTAGAGAACCCTTATCAAAACAAACATGTTCTTCCGAAAAAATAATAGTCACTCCAACTCAACTAGAATCATTTATACCCACAACAGCAAAATTGCACCATGATTCTATAGTGGCTCCTGACCACCTACACATCATTTATTGCATGTTAATAATTTCTACAAACATGCAGTATTAATTTTCCTCATGTGTTGAATTTATTTCCATTTACAGAAACTTAATGTATATACCTACCATACTTTTTTTCATTTTGTCAAACTGAGCCTACAAAATCTCGGAGATTCTGTCGTACATAAATGAAATATAGTAAACTATGCCCTTTTACATCTATTACTTTAACCTTTATCTTGCGGCTGTCGGACGCCAGTTCCATGCAATTCAGCAATCAGAACGCCTGCAGAGATCAAGTAAAACAAACTAAGCAAACGTACAGACCTAAATTATTGTGTACGTATTCGGTAGATATCTATATATTTATGGCTTTGCTTTTGTAGTAGGTGGCCACGTAATAATACTGGTGATCCGAAATATATATTAATAAACTCAATCACTGTCTGCATTGATAAGAATCATTTTTTTTCTTGAATTCATATCTACTTCAACAAAAATCATATTAATGAGTCCATGGTATTGTTTCTTTCCTTTCCTTTCCTTTCAATCAATCAATTTCTTGTTCAATATTGGTCCACCATATGCTTAAAGTTCTGAAAATATTTGGATTAACCGATTTTCTTTTGGTTTGAGCTGTGGTGGAAAAATATATTCAACTAAAGTAAAAAACATACATCTACTTTATATATTGTATATACTTTATAGACTGTGGGTAAGTTTATATCAACTTTTTTCTTTTGATCATATCCACACAAACAGAAACCAAATTAAATGCGCCAATTGTTTTGTTAGCTCCGCTCTACTACAAATTCCTCTTCCATCACAACTCTGTCAAATGCATACTAGCTCTTGCAGCTTCTGATCGAAAAAAGGATTGTTTTCTTTGCATTAAAGAAGAAAAACAAGATGGTTGTTAAGGTGTTTGGAGCTACCTATGCCTCCAACTGGAGAAGGGTGGTCGTATGCCTGATAGAGAAAGATATTGAGTTCGAAAATGTGCATGTTGATATAAATAAAGGGGAGCAGAAAAAACCAGAGTTCCTGGCCTTACAAGTAGGGGACCTTCCTTATTATATAAATATTATGGTTGTTGGTTTTAAAACAGTCCATTTATCTGGTCATGTTGTTAGTAACTTGTATTTGTATGATATATGATGCAGCCATTTGGAAAGGTTCCAGTAGTCCAGGATGGAAGTCTCACGTTGTTTGGTAATGATGTTAATTTATATATGTTTACCCATTACATGGGTAGCCATGTAGTCTAGACTCTAGACTATTGCTTTCAATTTGATATAATTTTTTTGTATATATCTACCTGATTTGGCTGAAGTAGA
Source organism: Sequoiadendron giganteum (assembly GCA_007115665.2). Lineage (NCBI taxonomy): Eukaryota > Viridiplantae > Streptophyta > Pinopsida > Cupressales > Cupressaceae > Sequoiadendron > Sequoiadendron giganteum. Next base: position 591,101,056 of record CM021107.1, on the reverse strand, counting down.
TTATCCTCTTCCATGTGATATGTTTTCAAAATTTAATGGTTAGTTCATCTATCATTGATATAATCACTATATACATATAGATCTGACTTTCTATTTGGTGTGTGCAGAGTCAAGGGCTATCATAAGGTACTATGCAGAGAAATATGCAGGACAGGGGACTTGCTTGCTAGGCAAGACTTTGGAGGAGAGAGCATTGATTGAACAATGGATTGAAGTTGAAGGACAGAACTATAGTACTCATGCAAGTGCATTAGTTTATCAGCTGCTCGTCGCACCAATATTTAATGAGCCTCAAGACAAGGCAGTTATTGATAGCAGTGCCCAAAAGCTAGGGGAAGTGTTAGATGTGTATGAAGAGAGGCTGTCAAAGAGTAAGTACTTGGCAGGGGACTTTTACAGCCTTGCTGATCTGGTTCATCTTCCATCTACTGAATACATAGTGAATGCTATTGATAAGGGTCATCTGATTAGGGATAGGAAACATGTGAATGCATGGTGGGAGGATATTTCCTCTAGACCTGCATGGAAGAAGGTTTTGGCTATGTGAAATCATGGATCTATTAGAATATTAAGATTTATAAGTAATAAAGTCATTTTAGTGACTTGTAGTTTATTATTGTTATATAATTAATTGTATTTTTGTAAGGTGATAGTTTAACAAATTATATATATTTTGAAATGAACTCAATAATATTATTATCATTTTATATTTAATACTATGGAAAATCTAATTACTGTTTTGTTTTTCCAATATGATATCGGAACACATGGTTTAAATCATTCATTTGTACAGTGGTTATTAAGAATGCAGTCTGTACGAATTTCATGAGGAATACAATCTTTAATCATGCTTTCCTTATTTCCTGTTTCCCTGCAAACAGTACCAGGAAAAGGGGCACAAATTTGCAGATCCCTGCAATGAATGTGGTAATGGGATGAGTTCTGCTTTGATTAACCAATGTGATAACGTGAGTTTGCTCGAAAATAGAATCTGATGCGCATTATGTGGTGGGAATTACCAAGTAATTTATAATGGTTGATGTTTGCACATACTTGCAGCAAGAAAACACTAATAGGAGCAATTCTTTAGTATAAATCAGTTAAATAACAGTTTGAATATGGTAAAACTAGGTGCTTTGTAGTTTGCAGTTAGGTTTTTTAATTTTTATTAAAAAATATATATAGAGATTATTTTTTTAATTTTGAAGTGATAAGATTAACATTAAGTTTTTGTAATTTTTTTAGTAGTTTGTTTTAAGATGGAGATTTTTTTAGACAAATATTTTGGGTTTATTTTTTATATTTGAAAAGTTAAAAATTTGAATGTAATAAATGAATTAAAATTTATGGGAAATAGTAAATAGGAATGGAAAATATCTATAGAATGCAAATAAGTTAGAATTGATATATAAAAGTGATGATAAAGTCAACAATATTATTGGCTTTGCTATTTTCAACACTAAATTACATCAGCTGAATTTACACATATCATTAACAAAAAAAATGGGATAATTTGAATAAATTATTTGGAATAAAAGAAATTAATCCAAAGTTTTTCTTTTGAACAATTATTCAGATTGAAAATGGAAAGTAGAATAATTAATAATTATGTCAAACAATATAAGCAATTTGAGATCTAATATTAGACAAATAGTAGAAATCAATGATCCAATAGATGATGACAATGCTAAGACTATTATGTTAAAAGATCAAATATAAATAGATGAAAATTGATTTTCAACATGAGAATGTATCATACTAACAAAATAATAATAAAAGATCAAATACAAATAAATGAAAATTGAATATTTTTATTATAAGAAAAAGGATCACACAACTTGGACTTTTAGAACTCAATATAGTTGTGTAATATCTCAACCAATATTTTAGGGAAAATAATTTTTTATTTAAATATTTTAACCCTATTCGTGCACAAATTATAGTAAAATAAAATAAAATATTAAGGAATATATTTTATTAAATCTTTCTACAAATATTTCTCTTCAAATTTAATTAATTAACTAGAAAATGGTAAAATCCCAAATTCCATCCATTTTTACACATAAATATATATTTTGAGTTTAAATATTTTAACTGGATTTAGCAAACATAGATTTATATTCATGATTTATACAAAACTATCAATCACGTAGATTACAAGTGAGCCCCAAAGATGTAAGGTAATATTGGAAAGAATTTCTTCTATCAAATGTGTCTATAAACACTACAATATGTGACTATAGTAAAAAAATATCATAAAAAACACAGATATACAATGAAGTCAACAAGATAATAAATTCCCATACTTTTCTTATGATTAATACCAGTAATAAGATCTAATATACATTACAAATATGCTACAACCATAGAAGATTATATCTATGGTACAAATGAAAGAAACATAACTACATATTGCAACAACAAACTAGAGAAATACCACACTTAACCCACAATGACAACCTACACTTTGTACAATTGGATGACTAAGATTATGTGACCAATAAAATCTCTCTCATGACCTTCTATTGAAGTTTACTTACTAGGTAAAATTATTTTCATCTTTGAGTTGTGAAACCAAAGGATTTACATCTTCTAGATTTTTGCAAATCTTGAATCTAACAATTTTTTTTTTTTTTTTTTAAAAAGGGGTAAATTTTGTATTGAACATTAGAAAAAAGCATTACAACAAAGTCGAGGGAAAAATCCCGAAGGAACCAAAAAGAAAAAATAGAGCAAAAGACAAAATCACCCACCACTTGCACTATCCTAAACAAGAACCCTCTCTAAGTCTAGACATAGCTCCTGGGGGATCTGAGCCCAATCATTAATCTTCCAACCCTCCAAATGCTCAGAAGCCCATTTGGCTAGACAATCAACTATACTATTACATTCCCTCAGAATATGGACAAAAGATACCATCTCCATCAAAGTACCAATCTGCAAAATTTGTTGCACCATCACTACCAACTGCCAGCTAACATCACACATCTTCTTCTGATTAAGCTAGTTAAAAAGAACTTGAGATTCTGATTCATAAATAGCTCGACGCCATCCCATCTAATAGTCTCATTCCAAAGCATTAAGGACCGTCACTCCTTTGGTTTATAGTATGCAAACCTTTATGGATAGAAAAGAGGAAAACCACGAAGCCAAAAGAGTCCTTGCTAAGCCCCCAACTCCAACAAGTCTTAGATTTCCCTTGGAAGAACCATCAGTATTAACCTTCAAAGTGCCCAACGGAGGGGGCTGACATTTCCCCAATATTTGAACTCGTTGTCTTACCTGCCTACCTCTCTTATAAAAAGAAGTTGTTGGGGATAACCCATGGATGCCTAGCCTAGCTACCATCTCCATCCTTTTTTTCTAACGGCAACACCACATCTCCCTTAGCTTCAATCATCTCTTGAATCATACCAAGGATTTTGAACCATACCTATTATATCTGCAAGTACTCCCCTCTGAAAATCCTCCTATTCCTTTCCAACCAAACCTGCCACAATAAGAAAATAGGCCCAACATACCACACATCCTAAAAAAATGGAGACAACTTGGGAGGCGTGGGAGTAAATGGTGACTCCCCAATGCCCCCAAGAACAGTTGCTAGACCAAAAAAACTTCCACAAGAGAGAAAATGGTGAGAAATATTGCTTCACGATTCAAGATTGAATAATGGTTGAATATGCTTCAATAAGCTTGAATTTATTCAATGAAAATGTACATGATATGCCTTGCTTATAAAGGCAAGGTTGAGAGATAGGATTAGATAAGATCATGACAAGTGTTTTAATCTTATTACATGAGACAACTAACAAACTAACTACCTAGGAATAAAGCAATACTAGCTAGATAAGATAAGTTCTAGAAAAACCAACTAAGACTTCTAGAAAGAGTATTTTATCCTAAGTAAACTTAACTATGTGAATATGTCCCCTAATTACCTAGTGAGTGAATTAGCTAGGTACAAGATATTTATTCACACCAACACCCCCCCTTAAGTGCAACTTAGGGAGAAGATTATTATGCAAGATATGCAAAGACTATGACTATGGGTCATGACACCTAGGCCATGTTAAGTACCCATTTACAATAAAAATGGAAATTATGCAATAAATCTCTCACAAGAAGAGAAAAGCAGAAAACCCAATGGGACAAAATTCCTCTCCAAAAGAGAGAAAAAAAAAAAACCATGATGTATGGAGAACTCAATGATACCCCCCAAGGACTACATCCATCATGTATATACAATCAATTACCCCTCCATAAGAGGGTAATAGAGAGATAAGATATCCCTCCCATATTGAATAAGCTCCAATGTGTATGAAGAATGCTTGAAAACAAAAGATGATCCAATGTATGTAAGCAACACATCTCCCCTTAGGAAGAAACAAATCCATAAGCTGATGAAGAAGCCACTCCATGTCCAACTGAAAGGAGGAAGGATGAATGCTGAACATATGTGCCTTTGAAAACTGAGTAGGAGTCTCCAATCTTGAATAAGTCACAACATCATCATGGTCAAAATATGAAGGGAAAATAGGGATGGATCTAATGACCCAACAGTTCGGAATACATTCCCTTAAAACTAATACAAAAGAGGAGAATAGCAAAAATAGGTTCTAATAGCTTCTTAAAACTATTGAGATGAATATATGCAACATGAAAGAGATAACAAAATTAAGCATTCATAGATTGACACAGTATTTGCGTGGGAAAAACTTTTGAGGTAAAAAACCCAGCACACCAAGCAAAGACAATTGTATTACAGTAATAAACAATTACATATAATCTCAGTCTTCCCTCTCTGATTAGCTCACAGAAGCACTCAAGTTATTTTCTCTCTTTTACAATACTTCACCTTGAAGCATACAAAAAATTAATTTACAATCTATTACATCGACTTGCCTTTAAATCGTCACCTTTTGGTTTACATAAAATATTTTATTCGACTGATAGAGTCATACATCATATTCAATGTCTCAACCAATCACAGACATTGGGTTCATGCACTGATTGCCCAATCATGCAATCGATCCGATCTGCAGATCTCTTTTGCATCGAGCCACCCAGGCATTAAGTTTCTTGCCATAATCGGGTTCATCCTACCAGTCGCACAAGTCATGCAGTAACTGCTTTTGCTACATTAGACTTTAGCCATGCAAGCTATTGTTAAACTGCCACATGTCAACTTGCCATTCATTGATCACTTCGACCATCTTGTCCAACTCGGTTGACCGAGCTCCGAGCTCGTCCAAGCTCTCACCGCTCTACCGTCGAGCCCACTTCATCCTGCTATGGTATGGCGGCGAGTTCATCCGAGCTCACCTCACCATCTACCGCATTACCGCTGAGTCCAATCGACTTGACCGCGGTATAGCGGTAAACAGTCTGGGGGACCGCTGGTGGTCAAACTGCGCTACTACGGAGGCTGCCAGGCCACCTTGCGGTAGGGCGGTGATCGCCAGCTAAACCGCTGGCAGTCTTATTGCAGTGAGCGCAATGAGTAAGCTCATTGTTCATGGTGGAGTGGTAACTGCCAAGCCCACCGCTGGCGGTCACACCACGGTGAGCCAACTCATCGTCCACGGTGGGGCGGTAACCACCAGGCTCATCATTGGCGGCATCACTGCGGCCACCGTGGTGAGTCAACTCATCGCCCACGGTGGAGCGGTAACCGCTAGACTACTGCTAGCGGCTTCACCGTGGCCACTGTGATGAAGGCCTTTGCCGACCACGGTAAGGCAGTGATCGGCAAGGCAGGCAACAAGCCACCTACCATGACCACCGCGGTGAGTAAACTCACCACGCACGGTAAGGCGATAACCGCCAGGGTCCATTCAAACCACCGCGGTAAAGCAATAAAGGCAGAAATAAGCCAGGCATAGTATGGCGGTAAAGGCAAAAAAAAATATTTTTCGCCAAGTCTGAAATCTGAGGCTTTAAACTTGAAGTTGAGACACAATTTTCCCAACAAGCTCCCACATGGCGAAGACTTCTAGCACCATCTAGATTTAGAAAAAATCAAAGATGATCATAGGCCCCAAAGCCCATCGGTTATGTGCACCATCTGAACTTGTCTATGCTCAAGGGTTTTGTCAATGCATTTGCAACATTCTTCAAAGTGTCAACTTTTTCAAGACAAACTCTTCCATCTTCCACCATGTCCCTCACGAAGTGAAACTGCACATCAATGTGCTTCATCCTGGCATGGAAAGTCGGGTTCTTTGCCAAACAAATGGCACTCTGACTATCACAACAAATAGTGATTTTCCCAACATTAAAATCAATGTTTGAACACAAACGCCTCAGCCAAACTACTTCCTTGCACGCGTGAGTTGCAACCATGTACTCTGCCTCTGTCATGGATAAAGCAACTACAACCCGTTGCTTGCTCATCCAACTGATTGCTCCACCATTAAGCATGAACATATATCCACTAGTGGATCTTCTGCTGTCAATGTCCCCTGCCCAATCAAAATCAACATATCCCTGAATGTTGAGAGTCCTTTGTGATGCAACCAAACTTCCATGGTAACATAGAGCATAATCTAAAATCCCTTTCAAATACTTGAACACTCTCTTCACAACATCCCAATGTGATCTTCTCGAATTTTCCATAAAATGGCTTAAAACTCCCACTACTTGGGCAATGTCTGGTCTTGTACAAACCATCGCATATAGTAAACTGCCAACAACACTTGCATATGGCACACAGTCATGTCCTCCATCTCAGTAGCAGATTTTGGATAGTCTTCAACAGATAGTTTTGTTCCATCCATGATTGGAACAATTGGCTGCTTGCAATTGTTCATACCAAATCTCTCCAAAACTGTATTCACATACTTACTCTGACTTACCCAAAGCTTTTTGCTTGTTCTATCCCTAGTTATCTCCATTCCGAGAATGTAACTTGTTGCACCAAGATATTTCATTTCAAACTTTACAGACAACTGTGATTTAAGATCAGAAATCATAGTATTGCTATTTCCTATGAACAACATATCATCCACATACAGTGTAATAACAAGCACACGATCATTTTCAGACTTATAATAAACACAATGATCAAATTTTGATCTAACAAATCCCATAGACAACACAAAATGTCAAATTTCTTGTACCACATTCTAGGAGAATGCTTCAAACCATACAAAGATTTATTTAACTTACAGACCAGATTTTGTTTACCTTTCACAACAAAATGTTCAGGTTGGGACATATAAATTTATTCTTCGAGCTCACCATGGAGAAACGTTGTCTTCAGATCCATCTATTCAATTTCAAAGTCAGACACAACTGCCAATGACAACAAAAATTTGATGGATGTCAACTTTTCTATAGGGGAAAAAATATCTCCATAATCAATTCCCTCAAGTTGGCAAAATCACTTTGCAACCAGTCATGCCTTATACTTCTCAACACTGCCATCAAGACCTGTCTTCTTTTTGAATATCCACTTACAGCCAACAAGCTTTCGCCCTTCAGGAAGTGGTACCAAATCCCAAGTTTCATTCTTCTTCAATGAATCCATCTCTTCATTCATGGCTTCCAACCAAGAATTCGAATCAGACATGTTGATTGCTTCTTTTACAGTCCTAGGCTCATTAGTGCTAGTAATTAAGGCATAGGCACAGTTCAAATTTAACAGTGAGAAACCATACCTTCCAGGTTGTCATTTTTCTCATGTAGACCTTCCTACAGGCTAAGGTTGTGGTTCTTCATCATCAGAACTTCTAGAGCTGCTTGAGCTCTCCTCAGTCTCAGGTACACCATGCAACTCTTCCCTTTCTAGAGTTTGGGGAATCTCAACTGCATCCTTCTTCTTGTCACTCTGATCTTTCTCAAGTTGTTGATCACTTATTGAAGGTTTCAACTCACAAAATATCACACTTCTTTTGTACATAACCTTCTCAGTAATAGGGTTCCAAAGCTTGTATCCCTTCACACCAACGCCAGAGATGATGAGAATACACTTGACAACCTTGTTATCCAATTTTGATCTATTTTCATTTGGCACATAAACATATTCCTCACAGCCAAATACACGAACATGCCTTAGAGAGGGCTTCTTACCAGACCATGCTTCCAAAGGTGTCTTATCAACAAGAGCACAACAAGGAGATCAGTTTACTAGATAACATGTTGTAGCCACAACCTTGACCCAAAACTTATGCTCCAGACCACCACTGCTCAACATACTCCTTGTCTTTTCCATCAGCGTCCTGTTCAATCTTTTAGCAACTCCATTCTGTTGTGGAGTGTAAGGCATTGTCTTATGCCTTTTAATTCCATGATCTATACAATACCTTTCAAAATCTACAGAACAAAATTCACTGCCATTATTTGTCCTCAAACATTTAATTTTCCTTCCAGTCTGATTCTCTACCAAAGATTTGAATTCTTTAAACTGACTGAACACTTATGATTTACTTTTAAGAAAGTATACAAATGCCCTTCTCGAACAATCATCAATAAAAGAAACATGATATCTAGATTTTGATAACGAAGGAACATTAATTGGACCAAACACATCAGAATGAACATAATCCAGTATACTAGAAGATTTATAAGGACTAGAGAAAAATAAAACAAGGTTTTGTTTTCCATAGATACAATGTTCACAAAAATCAAACTCAAGGTTACAATCATCAAGCCCTTCTACAAGATTTTCATTCTTCAAGGTTTTTAAACCTTTCTCACCTATGTGACCTAGTCTATGATGCCACAACATAGTCTTCTCAGTTGGTATTTTTACGTCCAAAGCATTTGCAGACAGAGAAGTGTCTTCATCTTTCTCTACAGGGACTAATTTACATGACTCTACAAAGGCATTGTTACATTGAACAGGACATGCATCCAACTTATACAGAGTGCTAGTACGAACACCCTTAGCCAACACCATTGCACCTCTAGCCATTTTACATCCTCTACTTGAGAAATAAACTTCTACACCAGCATCATTTAACTTACTGAAAGAAAGAAGATTATGAGATAGAACTGGTATGTGCAGTACGCCACCAATACCTTTGACTCTCCCGTCAGGAAATTGAATTCTAACTCTTCTTTTTCCAATGATCTCTAGCACTGAATCACTTGCCAGGTACACCTTTGCACCATCATACTTCTCGTACTTAGAGAACCATTCTCTATTGGACGTCATGTGAAAGGATGCGCTTGATCCAACCATCCAGACATCATCTAATGCCTGAGTTGTCAAGGCTACTGCAATGAAGGCATTTGCATCACTTTGAGAAGATTCATTATCTGAAGCATTATTCTTCTTCTTCTCCTTACAATATTTTCGGATATGACCAGGTTGCCCACAGTTCTAGCATCTCACCTTGAACCTTTTACTAGGAGATTTTGATCTCCCTACAGATTTGGATTTTGACTTCTTGTCCTTCTTCTTTCCTTTCTCCTTTGGTCTACCTCGAATAGAAAGAGCCTCTTTGGCCATCACAAAAGACTTCCTTCACATTTCTTCAGACAAAATCAAAGCAACCACGTCATCCATCTTGAATGAAGTGGTTGTGCTTCCAATAGCCATCACCAGATGATCCCAACTGTTAGGTAACGAACACAATAGGAGCATGCAACGATCCTCTTCCTCAGTCTTTACACCTACAGATGCCAGTTGAGTAACACTCATATTAAACGAGTGCAGATGTTCTACAATAGATGCACCTTCTTCCATTTTCAAGGAGTACAACTTCTTCCTTAGGAATAAATTATTTACCAGAGACTTTCTTTGATAAATATCTCCAAGCTTCTTCCATAATGAAGCTATAGACGTCTCCTCATGGACGTTCATGAGTACAAAATTGGCCAGAATTAGTACTATCAGAAAGGTCCCAATCCCCTTGCGTCATACCTTGTGGCATAGTTCGAGACACTGCTATCCAGCTCGGTCTCTATCCACTAGCAAGTCTTCCATTTTGAGTTTCCATAACTCAAAGTTGTTGCGATTAATTTTTTCAATCTCTACTCTATCTGATGTACTCGCCATCTCAAACAGAAACAAGTTTTAACAATGCAAGACTCCCACTGAAACAGTATTAGCACAAAAAAATGACCTTTTCCAACAAGGATAACACAACTGGCCAAGCTCTGATAACACTTGAAGGGAAAACATGGATTGATCTAATGACCCAACAGTGCAAAATACATTCCCTTAAAACTAATAGAATAGAGGAGAATAGAAAAAACAGGTTCTAATAGCTTCTTAAAACCACTGAGATGAATACATGCAGCATAAAAGAGATAACAAAATTAAGCATTCATAGATTGACACAGTATTTATGTGGGAAAACTTTTTCAGGTAAAATACCCACCACACCAAGAAAAGACAATTGTATTATAGTAATAAACAAATACATACAATCTCAGTCTTCCCTCTCTGATCAACTCACAACAACACTCAAGTTATTTTCTATCTTTTACAATACTTCACCTTGAAGCATACAAAAAGTTAATTTACAATCTATTACATCGACTTGCCTTTAAACTGCCACCTTTTGGTTTACATAAAATATTGTATTCAACTAACAGAGTCATACATCCCATTCAATGTCTCAACCAATCGTAGACATCAGGTTCATGCACTGATCGCCTAATCACGCAATTGATCCGATCTGCAAATCTCTTTTGTATTGAGCCACCCAGGCATTAAATTCCTTGTCATAATGAGGTTCATCCTACCAGTCGCACAATTCATGCAATAACTACTTTTACTACATTGGCCTTTAGCCAATCAAGCTGTTGTCAAACTGCCACGTGTCCACCTACCATTCGCTGGTCACTTCGACCATCTGGTCCAACTCGGTTGACTGAGCTCCGAGCTCGTTTGAGCTCTTATCGCTCTACCGCCAGGCCCACTTCATCCTGCTATGGTATGGCTGTGAGATCATCTGAGCTCACCTCACCATCTACCACACTACCACCGAGTCCGATCGACCCGACCGCGGTATAGCGATAAATAGTCTGGGGGACCGTTGGCAATCAAACCACGCTATCGCGGAGGCCGCTAGGCCACCCCATGGTAGTGTGGTGACTGTCGGCCAAACCGTTGGAGGTCTTATCGCAGCCACCACGGTGGAGCGGTAACCGCCAAGCCCATCGCTAGCGGTCACACTAAGGCCACCGTGGTGAGCCAACTCACCATCCGTGGTGGGGCGGTAACCGCCAAGGTAATCGCTGGCGGCTTCACCGTGGCCACCGTGTTGAGTCAACTCACCGCCCGCAGTGGAGCGGTAACCACTAGGCCACTACTGACGACTTCACTACGATCACCGTGATGAAGGCGTTTGCTGACTGTGGTAAGGTGGTGACCGGAAAGGCAGGCATCAAGCCGCCTACCACGACCACCGTGGTGAGTAAACTCACTGCACACGGTAAGGAGATAACCGCCAATCCCATCACCATGGTATCACCATGATCTATTCAAACCACCACAGTAAAGTGGTAAAGGCAGAAATAAGCCAGGTGCGGTATGGCGGTAAAGGTAGAAAGAAAGATTTTTTTCCAAGTTTGAAATTTGAGGCTTCAAACTGGAGGTTGAGACAGAATTTTCCCAAAAAAATCAACGAAGAAGTTCTTGATAAATCAAGTGAAGGAGGAGACTCATGAATGTCAATCTCCAAAGACAAATTATATGGTATAACAATATTGCTAAAACTATCATCAAAGAATAGATAAATACCCTCAACTGTGTCCTCCAAATCTACAGTATGAGACTCCACAAACACCTAGAGATGCTTGTGAAATACTCATCCCACAAAGCAAGATCTGGAAAACTATGATTATCCTATTGAATATTATCATCAATGGCTAAAGAAGCAAGAGGTGGAGAAATCTCAACACTGGTCTCTAGAATACCAAGGTGTAGATGACCAAACTTCTCCTCATGGTTCACACTCAATGGAGTGTGTGATGCAGTCAAAGGAACATTATCATTTTCTGAAGCAAAGTGTGAAAATGAATATACATGAGATGAGTGATCAGCCATCCTGATAGCAACAATATCCCTATTCTTGAAATCCCTTATGTACACCCTATCAGGAGTGAACTCAACTGTTTTACCTTGACCCCCATGATTAATTTGATAAATAGAAAGATCGGTGGACAAGGAAGGAACACAAAGTACATCATTGAAAGTCCCTTGGCCCATGTCAATAGAACCCTTCCCACTTACCTTCATATAGGTATTGTTACCCATCAAGATATGAGGTGAATTACAAGGCTCAAAAGAAGATAATATATCCATTGAAGATGCAATATGATGAGATGCCCCTAAATCAAGAAGCCATCTATGAGATTCAGTACATGCAGAGGCCAAGAGTGCATGTCATTTCATTGTGTGTAGCCTAGATGTAGATCTTGTGTTCTCTGACTGATATGATGATAAGGGGGCTACCGATTGAGATTTTGAAGGAGTGGAAGACACTGATGCAGGCAGTTGAATGTTATTCTTTTGAAGAAGGTGTGTGAGTTCATCAATCTTCTTATTGTAACATATATTCTCATCATGTCCTAGCCCTTGCTTCAAAAATAAGAAGGGTGAAAGGAAAACCTCATAGGAAGAGGAGTTTGAGTGATGTTATTGAGGAAGAAATCTCACTTGGTCTAGAAGAGGAGTATCAAATGAAAAGAAACATACGAAGTAGTACATCTGGTGAAGGAGCCAAAACTAGTATTGTTGTCTCTCTAGATGAAGAGTTAGAGGAAGAGGAGGATTCCTATAGAATACATGCACACACAAATAAGAATGAAGAAGGCTCATCTGATCTTGTGGAGAACATGCCTTATTCTCCTCTAGTAAGTAATCATCCACCCTTGGTTCTTGGAACCTTAGTGAACAATATGATTGACAATGATCTTATGCCAACTACTGAATTATCTGATGAGGTTAATGATGAAGGGAAAGAAAAAATTATAAATCCTTTTTCTCAGTACATATTTATTTGTAACATTAATATGGATACCATACAATCAAAATCTACTTAAAATGTATGGAAAGAGTTTGTAATTAGAAGACAAGAGGCTTTAAATGTCGAAGACCATATGAGAAGTGAATCCTTAAAATGTGTTATTTAAGCTTGTTTAGAGATAGAAGTTGTAAATTTGTTCAAAGAATGTTCTACATTGTTTAGAGTCAAACAAAGAATCAACATGTTAATGACTAAGGAATATGAATAAGTTGAAAAATTAAGACAAGAAAATCATAATGTGACTAGGAAATTATCAAGGAGCTATGGGACAAAAGCCATCTCTTTGTATCACACTTCTCAGACTCAGGAACATGCTACTGTTGCAAAAGTTTTGGACAACCTAGTTTTGGAGATTGTTGATAAGACACTTGGTGCTCCAAAAACCCCTACCCCTCAAATGGACACATAAGAAATGACAAGTAAGAGGTCTGATGAACATCATAAAGATCAATCTAGTGAGAAGAGAGAAGAACATCAACAATCCATCAAGAACATGGAAGATAAAAGCAAATATGAAAGTGAAGGAGGTAGAGATAAAAATAAAAATAATGACAAAGATGATGAGGATAGATGGGAGAAATTAAACAAAGATATAAATCCTCTAGAAAGTCGTCTGAAGAAAATTATGAAGAAGAAGAGGAAGAAAAGGAAAAAGGAAAGAAGAAAGAGCAAGATAAGAAAGGCATTCCAGCTGAAGGTGAAATTTTCAAAGGCCCTGAACCATCAAATCCATCTGCAGAGACATCCAAAAGTACTCTTAAAGGTCTACTTTTAAGAAAAATTGTAATCTAGCCTCTGCTTCAAACTCGGCTAGTCAAGCTACCATCTCACCTAGGTTATGTGGATTTGAAAAACATTACACCGAATGAGAGAATAAAGCTAAGTGACAATTTTCTCAGCTCAGTCACATAGGAGGCTATAGAGTCATATCAAAAGGGTAATGAGTTGATAAATGAATCTATCAAAGCTCTAAAAGAGATAGTCCCCGGTGTTACTCTAGAAAACTCTTTAGATTTTATTAAAACTTTGAGGCTTATTATTTATTCTGTTAAAGAGTACACATCCAATCTTAAGATGTAGACTGCAAAAGAAGTAGAGTTGAGTTTGTTAGAGAAAAGGTTGTTATTTTTGCAAGACATGTGTGCAGTTGCACATGATAAGGCTTTGCAAACTTTAAAAGAGGTAAGAGAATGTGATGAGGAAGCCCAACTGTTATTTGTTTACTACATGAAATGGCCAGAAGCTACTCGAGGTATCAAGGATCTAATGGAATCAACTAAGTCTCAACTTGCTAATATCTCCAGAAATTATAAGATTGTTAGTGATAGAAACTAAGTTAGGTGGGTTTCTATTGCAGATCTTCAAAATACAATTTTCATCCTATAGAGGCAGACAGAAGAGGCCATGAGGTGGTATCACCCATCTTAGAGATTTGTTTATTTCCATACATGTTACTGCATCAAATGCTCTGATAGAAGCAAAAAAACTTGAGAAAATGAACGTTGCTCCATCCACTCAGGAAGAAGGAGAAGAATTCCTGGAAAAAATAGAATCTTTGCATAAAACACTTTCCAAGGAAAAAGGAGTCTTGGATGACAGAAAGCCTAGTTGGAAAGTGATTCTTGAAGAATTACAAGTTGCCCCCACTTCCTAATATGATGTTTTTCCCCGATCCTTTATCCTTGATGTCAAAGGGGGAGAAGAGGAGATAAGATGTGTTATGTTTATTTTTGTACATATGTTAGGGGGAGTTGAGCATAATGTATGTTTGGCACATGTTGCCATAAATGAAAAAGGGGGATATTGTTTGAAGAATGAATAAGGTTCCCTCTAGGTTTGTTGTCATTGATGCCAACATTGGTTGACAACTAACTATGTAAATTGTTCATCAATGTTGGTCTAGTATTTTGATCTGAAATTCTTCTCAGTAAAAGGGAATTCTATGTGTTTTTGATATGTTGATCAGGAATGTTAGTTATAGGTACAAACAAGTTTTCAACATGTTTGTGTGATTCAATTGAGCTATCCAAGAAGCATAAGTTCAATATTCTTCTAGCAGACAAGGTTTATCTTTTGTGTGTTGCTCTTTAGGTCCGGTCTGACCTAACATTTGGATAACACATCTTGTTTTGTGCACCCAAATGAATATTATATGAAGCGGACAAGACTTTTGTATTTTGGGTGTTCCCTCAATTAGGCTAACCTAATTGATAAATAAATTTATGGTTGTGTATATATTCATGATATACAAGTGGTGATAGAGTAATAAGGAAATATGTGAATGATGTGGAAAATATAATTGTGTGAAGTTATTGATAGTGTTTGTACACCGAAAAAAAGAGTAGAAGTTTGATATTTCTAGAACACAACAAAAACTTATTTCAACACTTTGTAGATTCACTTCTTTCGTTCACTTTGGCAATAAGCCAGATCTTTTGTAACTTAGAAATAAGCCATATTTTTTATTCAAGTTGTGAGCCTTTCTAGGATATCGAGTCTGGGTAGTGAGCCCTATGATATATTATAACTGATTATAACATATTGTGAGCTAATTCTCATCGTGTTTTTTTCCCACTTTGGGTTTTCCACATAAAAATCCTATTGTCGATATGTTATGATTTATTTTATGATTTGGTTCACTATTGCAATTATATGTGGATTGTTAATTAAATGGTTAATAATTAATTTTGTTAGTAGAATACTGATTCACCCCCCTCTTAGTATTATGTGTATTCAACATAGCCTAGGTCATTTATTGGATGTAAACATTCCGACAATGGCTAGTTGTTTAACCAACTAGGAAAATGAGCTTCTTCTCCTATAACAATTCATTTTATTCCCTTCATTTACCCCTCTAGTCATAGAATCAACCACACAATATGGTAATGGTCTAAACACAAGTTTAGGGTTTTTTTGTGAGAATCCTTATAGATTTGTCCCCTCACTTATGATACCTACATTTTCATCACCTATTATAAACATACAAAAAAATATCACGCCAGTCATCCATAATAGTCTTCCACATTCAAAACATTCTCAAAGCATGTTGTCAAATGATCCTATGCTAAACCAAATTTTACAAAACATGTGATGATTAAAACAAAAAAGTTTAAACATGAACCAAATTTAATCGAGTGCTAACCCTACAACATACCTCACACATAGTCCATTATCATTCACTATCTTAAAGATGCCCATGTCACAAAAAATGAAATACCTCACTTTCAAAAGTATGTTGGCAAAGGATTTCCCACCAACCATGTCTCTACCTTCAGTAATTTATGTAGTGATTTAATTTTTGAACACATTCTCTTAGCTAGGCATTTTTCATGGTCATTAAAGGATATTTCCTTCGATTGGTTTTATTCATTTAAAATTAACTTGATAGTGCCCATTATGCAACTTGTTAATAAATTTATTCACTTAGAAAACATTGGACCTCAAGTTACATTAACAAATTTAGTCCATTGTAAACAAGGACCTAAAGAGAAGGTGATTCAATTTATAAGAAGATACCAATATCTTTATTTAGAAATCTCCTATAACCTTCTAGATGTCGATATATAAAGAGTCTTTATTAGAAATTCATAGCCTAACATTAAGTGTCACAAAAAAGTGTATCCTTGGACATTTTTACGCTCATTTGCCTTTCCTATGGATTTTGGCCTGATTTTGCCTAGATTTAATGTTGTAATGTGGCCAACACATTCACATTAGGTCTTGAACGCTTATAAATCAATAGAAACCTAATGATTTCTTACAAAGGTCTTGTAACACACTTTCCCACTTTTCTAGGACCTTTCTAGTATAATTCACCTAAATAACCTCTTACAAAGCCTTATTTCAAAGTGTTGTAAGGAGTTGTAATAAACTCTCACACTTTTCTAGGCTTTTCATCAATAACTTGACCCTTTCTTATGTTTAAATGGCCCCTTAATGCACTTACAAGTCATACTTGAGTATGTTTTTGGAGAATAATCCCATTACACATCATTAAATGCACTTTAATTTTTGACACCTAGTAAAATTTCCCTGGTGGGACCAAGTCGCCACTTGGGGCGACTTAGTCCCATCTGGCTTAAATTTTTTTTTTTTGGTGGGATATTATTTTGTAGACCTTGAGGTTGGTCTATGATGAGGTATTTTTGGGAATTAGGGAAAATCATGTATAAATAAAGGGTTATCCCCTCATTTTCAACCCCCAACAATTCATTCTTCAAGAATCCAAGCATCTAAGTATTCAAAAAATCACTCTAAGTATTTCAATCATTCATCCATTGGAGCATCTACTTGCATATTTTCATATTTCTACTTCAAGGGTTTGGTGAGTTGTAGCATTTGCATGTTGTTCATTCATCATTATCTTTCCATTTCTATTCATTTTCAAGGGTTTGATTACCAAAATGGGGTTTGACTAAGGCAAACCCCTATTCTCTAAACCTTAACACTTTTCCCCTCTTTGCATGTGTGTTTTACAAGTCTTGTATGCAGATTTTTCAAAGAGAAAGGTGTTAAAAGGTGTCAACATCATTAAAAGTCAACAAAACCCTAAAATAAGCTTGGAGACAACCTACAGACCAAAGTTTGTAGATTCAGATCTGGATTCTTGTCGGGAGCTGAAGTACAGGTTGAAAATTGTAGATTTCATTTTTGAGATTCTTGAAAGTTTAAGGTGGACTAAGTCACCATTAGTGGTGAATTAGTCCCACTACTAGGCTTGAAAAATCATTTTTATAGTTTTGAATACCCAGTTTCTTGAAACCTGTTCCAACAAAGTCTCCCTGAAACAGGACTAAGTCATCCAACTTGGCGTAAGTGTCCCAATTGGCCTCAATAGAAAAATCTGCTATATTCCAAAGACTCTTTGTATCACTTTTTAGTTTCTAGGTGCACCTCTCCAGTCTCTTTCATTTCTATCGTTGTTTCCATACAATCTTAGGTCATTGTACATTTTGTTTTCAAACATCTTGCATTTCATTAGTTTCACATTATTAGTTAAATTTCTTTTATCATTTTATTGCATTTATAACACTTCATTTAGACACATTTCAAACCACATTTACAATCACTCTTGAATGAACCTCCAAGTTTTTGGGATATAAAGAACTCTCTCCTTTTAGGTGAAAAACCCTAGAAGTGCAAGGGAACCCCCTTTCTCCCAAAATTTGCAGTTCACATTAGATATAACAATTTTTTGATGAAGTATCCTTCATTTATATATTTATGTATGACCCTTTGTGATTAACAAATATTAGCCAATCAAAATAAAGGTACACCTTCATCGACTCTTACTAGTCAATTTGATGCCATGCCTCATAACAACTATAAACCATTCAAGAAATAAAACAAGAATTTCATAAAGATACATAGTGCTCAATCTTCCAAATAAGGTCCACATGGAAGTTTTCATTACATCTACAATTCCATATCAAGGCCAAGAAATAAACAATTTTCATAATTGCATGATTCTCTCCATGCTATTATATTGCACTTGTTAAACAACAAAATGATTCAAATTCCTCTAATTAGGCCTATTGACACAACTAAACCATTACTGTCGAACTTTAATAGAAAATACTTTTATCAATTTATCATTGTACACTTGGGCATGATAGAAAAATATTTATGCATCTTAAGCAGCAAATGCAAGACCTCATTGATTTTAATATCATCTAGTTGGCTGGTGTAAATGATAAAAGAAAGAAATATTTTTTTCCACCTAATAAAAAAATATAATATTTATAAAATCATTACCAAGTTATTGTAGGATTTGAGAAATGCAAATCGACATAACCCAATCAATACCTACATGCAAGAAGCTTGTCACAGAGAAAGAGAGAGAACAAAACAAGGGTCTGGCTCTGACAATGTGCAAAATTGTATTATCAAAAAAGTGAATGAATAAAAAAAAAAGATACAAGAGATCAATCCTTATAAAAGGAGATCTAAACCTAAAGGAAACCCTAGCCCTAAAGGTGAGTGCATTTAATAATTAATATTAATTATTAAATGACTAATATATGTGCATAAAGCGAATTCGTAAGAGGAGAGTAAAGTTAATTAATTACTTTACTCTAACACCCCCCCTTGAGATGAGCAAGAGTGCAGCTACAAACATGTGCAAGAAAGAAAAGGAAACTACAATGCATGAAAATAAACATGGGTCCCGACAACTAGGCCTGATCAGGTACCCATTTACAAAAGCAATGCAAACTAAATGAAACGGGGTAAAGGAGAAAACCCAGTGGGAACAAAACTCCTCCCCAAAATAGAATGCAAAGAAGGGAATGTGATGTACTAATGAAAGAAGGATACGAGGTGGATTACATGATACCCCCCATAGACAACTTCTATCATATAAGTACATATACAATGGTCTCCATAGGAGAGATAGAAAGAGAGAAGAAGGCCCCCCCATAATGAAGAAACTCCTGTCACAATGGTAGATGCCTGATGTCGAATCCAAAAAGAGATCCTGAAGTGGCAGATGATATTCCTCCCCTTGGGAACAAACGGATCCAAAGGACGATGTCGAAGAAATCCTGTGAAGAGTGATGAACCAATCTGTCTCAAGATGTGTGCCATGATAGGATGCTAAAGAAACTCTCTATCTGAACTGAAACAAATGATGTCAAATCTAAACTGATGTGGAGAATCCTAAAATGCAACCTCTGAATGCACTGATAATGGTGGGCGTACAGTAATAACCTAACTGTCAAGGTAGAGGAGATGAATGTCCTCAAAATAATCCTCCAAATCTGCAATATAGGACTCAACAAACAAGAAGGATATGTTTGCAAGATAAGAGTCCAAAGTAGCTATGTCTGGAAGGTGAATGATGCCCAGCTGCATTGAATCAGGAACAACAAGAGATGCTGATGAAGTCTCAGTCTGAAGAGTAGGAACTGTGAGACAAACCTCTGATCCATTGGAACATGTAAGGGTGTGTAAATACTCAAGCTTCTCTAAAGTATCATGATCAAAGGGTGTATTCTCTCTCCAAGCAATGGTTAAGAGACAATCTGAAGCAGGATCCTTTGGGAATGGAGAGAGAATTGGGTCTCCATAGATCTCCCAAAGATGTGTCCAAAGTGGGTGAGGATAATCAATGTCTGATATAGCCAACACAGTGTCACGATCAACACTAGACAATATAAGTCCTACTATGTGATTTCTAATGATGTCCCGTGCTAGTTTTCCCTCTAAAGTGGCTGGTTCAAGTATGCGATCATACAAATAAGGAAAAGATTAAGCCACCTACAATGTGTAAGTATACCCTTTTCCCATGACTCATAATTACCCCGTTCCAGAATAACAACTGAAGAGTGAGTAGAAAAACCCATGATAACTCTTCAAATAAAAAAACTGAGAAATCTGACCTTACAACATTTAGATCAAATTAATATAACCCATCCCATGCAAACAAAACCCATGTAGGAGCCAGAATGACCAAGTAATTGAGCAAAGTGTAAAAAAACACAAAGCTGAATACAAAATACCTGATAAATATTCTGATAAAATAGACTATATATCTGGAAAGAGCACTGTAACTCCTTTCCAATGCCTATTCGTTTGCACAAAACGGAGCTTGGACGCAAAAGATACGCCCCCGGGAGTGAAAAACTCAAGTTCTGACTTTGACTGGAAAAAACGACTGCAAAATGGAAAAATCAGAAAAAAATACTAGTACCACTGGAACGATGCCAGAACCAACTTTCCAACGATATCTCATTTTCAAAAATTCGAGAAAAAATGCCCATTTTATGCCCGATTTAGTGCAAGCTGCTCAAAAAAGGTTGTTAAAAATAAGTTCCTAGCCCTCAAGGGCTAAAGTCTTTGGCCCCTGGTTCTTCATATGACCCTGTTGCTGGTAGGGTAAGCCCTCAGGGGCTGTTGACAGGGTGCTGGTCACCCACACAACCTGGGAGTTGGTGGGCAGGAGCTGGGCCAAAACCCTCGATCACGCATGTGACCGGGGCTCGGCGAGATAAGCCCACGAGGGCTGCACAGACCACCGACGCAGCGATGGATGAGGGTGGAGTGGGCGGCGCGAATGGCATGGGCAGACCGACAGAGGCTTGGTCGGGGTTGTGGTGGAGGACCGGCGGTGGGCCGGTGGCCGGCCTGCGGGTCAGCGACACTGGTGGCCGCTTAGTGGCCGACGGGCGGCGGCCCAAATAAACATTGGCCGTGCATAATTTTTTAAAAAAACCTTTAAAAAATCAATAAAAATTCAATTTTTTTTGTATTTTTTTGAATTTTCTGCCTCGAAGATCATGCCATGAGGCCGTACGACCTTGGAGTAAAAAGAATTTGCTTCACCTAGCAACTTTGTGCAAACCAAACAAACTTCATATGAAAATAGGGGTTTTTGGGCCTTCTGGACTCAACTGTGATGTCAGTTTTTGCCCACAGTGCACCAAAATTAAACTCCCCCCTAAATCCACAAAAAATAGAAAACAAACACAGATCTGATGCAACCAAAACCTAGATCTCTAATTCTTTCAAAAACTGACCAAGCTGCAGCAAATCTTGCTTTGATACCATGTAGGATTTGAGAAATGCAAATCCATAGAACCCAATGAACACTTGCATGCAAGAAACTTGTCACAGAGAAAGAGAGAGAACAAAACAAGGGTTTGGCTCTAACAATGTGCAAAATTGTATTATCAGAAAAGTGAATGAATAAAAAAAAGAGATACAAGACATCAATCCTTATAAAAGGAGATCTAAATGTAAAGGAAACCCTAACCCTAAAGGTGAGTGCATTTAATAATTAATATTAATTATTAAATGACTAATATATGTGCATAAAGTGAATTCTTAAGACGAGAGTAAAGTTAATTAATTACTTTACTCTAACAGTTATTCAACCATTTTTCTCCAACAAACTGATAATGAAGAATAATTTGAGGATCTATTCAATGAGATCAACATGATTGATTCTCAACCTTGTAAGGGTAAAACTGATCTTTTTCCTAATATTTCTCACACATATTGATGCTTCTACTATTGCACCTAATGGTCCTCTTTATTTCATCGATAAAATTAATGATAAACCCACAAGGGGAATACTCATTGATCATGTTTTTATATTGAATGTGATCACCGAAGAATTATTATATGTGCATGCACTTCATAAAGATGATTATGAACAATAAGGAGAATTATTAAAGGCTTATGATAGTTATGTTTTCCCTATGATTGGTTCTATAATTCTACTAGTAAAAGTTGAACCTAAACAATTGGATGTTTTATTTACCATAATCCTAATGTCAAATCAATTTCATGTAAATTCAGGTCATCCATGGCCAAGCTCCATGAATGTGGTTCCATTGGTTATTCACAAATATCTTAAATTCCCATTTGAAGAACAAATACATATTATTTACCATAATGGATTTAAGCCTTTGGCATCTTGTGGAATTTTTCACTAGATTACTTTTGGCCTCAACTAGTCCAACTTGTAAAGCCTTCTGAGGATTATTTACTTGTGTCATAACTAAATTTTTAAGCTAAGTGTATAGTTTAATTATTGATACTTCGTAATATTCCATATGAGGGTCATTGGTCTCTAGTGGCTACCATGATTGTTCTTCCTACTTTACAAGTAGTGAATGAACCTCGATCCAAATCAGGTAATCTTCCTAGACCTTATGGCATTTATGTCATGGTTCCCCCTTCATCATCCTATAAAAGGACCACAAGAAAACCATTTGGCAAAGCCTTAGAGGATCAAATTTTTTCCTCCTAAGGAGAAGCTAGCTTTTGTGCAAAAAACTAAGAATCCTATGGTTTCCAAAACTTTGATTGTTTCCTCTATTACTCCTATAAAGGAATAAAAGGTACCAATATTGGGAAATACCTAAATCCCTCCTTCACAAGTTGAAGATCGTGTGAGAAGAAACAATAACTACAAAATAATGTAAACGAATATGTCTATCTATGGTCCATTGGCTTCTTGAAGAGCATAAAACCCTACCTAGTGATCATCCATCCATCCAACCAAATTTTGATGAAATACATCCCACCCATTGATCCTCATCATTGCCTAACTCCATTCTACCACCCTCACTCAACCTTATTTATCTGAACTAAAACAAAGAATAAGAAACTCAGTAGACACAAATATGGATGTTATTTCTTGCAATCATGTTGATAGTACTAATATGCAACCTATTGTCATACATTCTAACATTGCATCAAAAGGTAGGAAAAAATAGTAAAAATAACATCATAAAATAAAATCTCTTATATTTTCTAGATCAATGAATCTAGATGGGGGAAGCCATGATGATCCTCCTAATGAGAGTGACTCGCCATATATTGAACTTGGTACTTTTCCTTATACCATAGTTGTTTTAGTTTCTTTATCATTGAACCACCAAAAATGTGGCTCTCGAACTAGGGAAAAATGATTCCCTTTACTAGGCCCTTAGGGTTTTTCACCCTAGCAACACTTGGTGTGTGAGAATGAAACTCTTGCCTCTAGGTGGCCACAAGTGTTTTTGGCAATTGCATTCAAAAGGGGAGGGATGATTGATGAAGGTTGTGATGTGTGTGTGTATTGTGTGGCTAAAACTAAAACTAAAATGATACTAATCTAATGTATGTAATATAAACAAAGTAAATCTAAGCTAATGCAAACTAACTAAACTATATGCCCTAAATATGAGTAATCTAGAAATTAAAAGAGAAGGAAAAAAATTGTGCACTTGGAGATGTGATTTTACAGATGAATGGTCCTAGAATCTTCTAGAAAATGTTTGAAATGAGCAGAAGGACACTTACCCCAAGTTGGTCGACCTAGTCCACTTGTCGGGAAACTTTGCCAAAATAGGTTTCGGGGAAATGGGTACCCAAAAATATAGAAACCCTTTTTCGGGCTTAGCATAGGGACAAGGTCACCAATAGGGGTAACCTAGTCCTCTTTTTTATTTCCAAGGATTTAGGGATTGATTTTGTGGGTCCCGGTTGATGTTTCCCTTCTGTGAAACAATCCGTCTCTAAAAATCCTAAAAGTGACTTGTAACCTGTCTTCTTGCTCCTTCTAGGATTTTATGTTTGGATGTGACTTGAGGGGAATGTTTTTACTTTCTCCAACACTTTGTACTTCACCAAATCTGCATAAAAACTGCAAACACATGCAAAGACCAAGAGAATGTTGGGGTTAGGAAATAGGGGTTTTCCTAAGTCAAACCCCTTTGAAGGTGATTAAACTCAAATGAGATGAAACCAAAGGAATGTAAGATTGAGTGATGAACTTAATAGAAATGCTTACCAAAAATTTGTCGTTGATGGTCTGCAACATGTAAGAGCAACTCCAATGGAGGTTGGTTGTGAAATCCTAATGCTTTTTTTCTTGCTTTGGAGGACTTGACTGCTAGAATACTTGTGGAGAGATGTAAAACTGAGCTTGGGAGAGAAAAATGAGAGAAAGAGAGGTAAAATGGAGATGAAAACCCTTATTTATACATGTAAAACCCTAATTTTCTCCAAATTCAACATGATAGGCTGACCTTAGGGTTTAAGAGGCAATGTTTCCATTAAATTGTATTTTAAATTTGAAATTTATGCTTAAAGGGACTAGGTTGCCCAAAGTGGTGACCTAGTCAACTTGGGCAAATTTAAGTGGTGGTCGAGAATTAATTTTTGTTTAATGAGGTTAATTAGCTTTGCCTCCCGGAACACACTTAAGCTGGAACTAAAAGTACATTAAGGGGACAAATTAGCATAGAAAAAGGGTTAATTTAGGGGTGATAAGCCTAGATAAGTGTGAAAATGCATTACAACACCTTAGAACACTTTTTCATAAGGATTGGAAAGGTGTAAGAAGGTGTTGTTTAGGTGAATTATATTGAAAGGGTCTTAAAAAAGTGAGTAAATATGTTACAACACTTCACAACACCTTAGTAAGACACCATTAGGTTATTGTTGAATTGCAAGCTTAAGAGATTGAATCAAGGTAAACAAGGCCAAAATCCAATGGAAAAGGTAAAAATGAGTGAAAAAGTGCCAAGGTATACACTTTTTGGTGACACATTTAGCCCCCACTTTAGTGAGAGTATGAATTTACTTCAAACTCACACTAAAGTAGCTGAATCATGTGTGTCGATCGCGATCTAATGTACTCATGATCAAGAGGGATGATCAAGCCCCAAAGATCAAGATCCCATGGAGAACTAAACATAAGTATAATAGATCACACAAGGAGTGATGTGAAAAATATAGACCAAGCTTCGACCATTTTTCCATCTAGTTGTGGATCATATCTAGGTTGTTTGTCTGAGAAGAAAGGATATACTCACTATGGGGAAAGTCATGCCGCTAGTTAGGCTTCCCGCTCAACCATACCAGAGTTATACCTCCTGATAACCTTGATAAGGCGCCATAAAAGAAAAGGATTTGGTTCATGAGACAAGCAAGTCCTTGGATGCTTAGAACCCATGAAAAAAGGCTAGATGGCACCATAGGCATGGAAGTTGTGTTATGCAAGGTGGCCATGTATACATGAAAAAGGTACAAAATGAAAAATGAAAAAGAATGTAAAATGCAAAAAGAGTGTTCTAAGGAGTCTTGCGTAGTTCATATGAGGTATTTGACTTAGGGAACATTGTGTTTAATGTCTCCAAAAGATGATCAATCAAACGATAGAAGATTCATAACTTAGGGGATGCAGTGCATCACATCAGGCCACTAAGAGGAATATAATATGCTAAGATAAGTCACGCTTATGAAGGACATTACACCAAATGTCATTCACAAAGTGAAAAAAACATCATGTGAAGTGACAAGGCTGCACTAAGAAGCACGGGAAAAGAAAAAGAAAATGCAAGTGGAAAAAGAGAATAGTGTCAATGTATGCCCCCACTTTAAAGGGATTTCTACACACCACTTTGTGAGAAGTTTCTTTAAAGTAGAGAAAGGAAAAATGAAAAAGGGACATGAGAGCCTTCTTGAAAAGCCCAATTTCAAGTGATAGGTATCCAAGAAAGGATATGTCATGCAAAAAAGAAAGAGAAAAGGGGGATATGCCCCCAAAAGGAAAAATACCAAACACATAAGGGATCTATGGATTTGGGGTCAATATGTTCATTGCTGCAATGTTTGTTTTAGAGAGTGCGAAACTATCATTATTCCCCCAAATACATAGAACTAGAAGAAGGCATAGAGAGAGAAAAAAAAAATGAAAAAAAAAAGTCAATTTGGATCAACATGGAAGAGACATGGGATGTCTCAACGCTTTGCATTGTCCCTAAAATGACAATAAAAAGAAAAAGAAAGAATACAAACACAAAAGAGCCTTAAATTTTTTAGTCAACATGAAGGAGACATTGCGGTCTCAATGCCTTGCATCATCCTCACATGAAAGGAAAAAATCAAAAGAAAAGAGAATCATTTGGGTCAACACGAAGGAGACATTGTGGTCTCAATGCCTTGCATCATCCCCAGGTGAAAGGAAAAAGACAAAAGAAAAGAGTGTCATTTGGGTAAACATGAAGGAGACATTGCGGTCTCAATGCCTTGCATCTTCCCCAAATGAAAGGAAAAAAGGAAAGGAAAAATAAAAAGGGGTTCATTTGGGTCAACATGAAGGAGACATTGCGGTCTCAATGCCTTGCATCATCCCCAAATGAAAGGAAAAAAGGAAAGGAAAAAGAAAAAGGGGTTCATTTACGTCAACATGAAGGAGACATTGTGGTCTTAATGCCTTGGATCATCCCCAAATGAAAGGAAAAAGGAAAAGAAAAAGAGAAAAGAAAATAAGGCATGCACGACACATAGAAGAAGAGAGATACATATAGAAGAATGTCACAAAGAGTAAGAAAACATCAAAAAAAATGGGGAATACACGACACAACAACAAACAAAAGACTAGTAAGGCAAGTGTATGTCAAATGTGAAGCAAGTCATCTACCTCCCCATCTCGGTGGGGACAAGTGGGAGGCGGTCAATGAAGCTAAGGGACAATGACAATTGCATTACTATGACAAGGATAGTAACCTCTTTCCCCCACTGAGTGCAAGGATGGAGGGAGTTGAGATAGGTGATGAGAGGGGTAACGTAATAGTGAAAAGGACATGTTATACCACTATTACATGGATGGGTATTCAATAGAATACTAGGGGTCAATAGGGTAGCACTCACAACCGATGAAGTGATACTTACTCTGTATCTCTTGTAGATGGTGACATTCATCACTTCTATGGCCAAGAACATGATGATAAGCACAATGTGGTGCACTGGGATCTTTAGGATGGATTACCAATCGATTACGATGAGGTAAGGTGATGAGCGCTTCATTTAAGAGAATGTATATTTGTCTCTAACATTTAGGTGGAGGATGGAGAGGAAACTTAAGGTTCTGTAATTTATATGGCCTCTTGCGGTGGCTAGATTCTCCAACTTCAAAAGAGGGTATGGGAGCAGGAGACCCTGAAATGACCTCAGGTTTAGCATTGGTGTTAGGAGGGGATGGTGGCTTTTCCTTGGGAAGGAGAACATCCAAGTTGGGAGGGGAGTCAAATATCACCGTGCCAACGTTACGAAGCCTAAGAAATTATCTAGGATGCACTCTAGCATGAGGGGGATCTTGATAGCCAATGTTTGATGGAAGTCCATCTGGTTACAATTGGTCATAGTTGTTGTGCAATTTTTGCACACATTCCTTGCTAAAGGCGGGGACTCTCCTTCTTTCTTTTCTTTCTTTTTATGTTTTCCATAGGGTCTTGACTTCATTCCCTTAAAGAATAGGTCTTTTGGTATTTTGGTCTTTTGGCTTTGGTCTCATTTCACCCTTGTGCTTCACGTTAGATCTCCATTTTTATGCCTTTTGCAACACTTCAATTATTCCTTTTCTCTTGGGGATTGGATCCGTACTTGAAATCTTGGGCTCTGGAGCAAAATTGACTAAGTCTGGCTGAAGTTCGGAAATTCTGAGGTAGATCGGATTATCCGAACTCTAATCCGGTTAGATAATATGAGGTACCTCGGATTACCCGAAGTCCTCTCCCTTGTCATTTTTTCGAGTCTCGCTCCATACTGTCAAACATTAATGATAGGTCTTATGAGTTATAAAAGGAAATTTAGTCAGTCATTTCCTCATTTTATTCTTCACTACTGAAAAAGTGAGATAAGGTCACCTCCATATTTCCCTCAAATCACACTCTTGCCTTCGATTTGTGCACTTTTTGGAATCATTCAAGGGATTTCTAGGGGATTTCTTGTTCGTTCACCATCATTCTCTCTGTCAAACTCCATTTAAGGTATGGTTTTGATAACCCTAGGACGATTTCAGTTCTTTTCTAGCACTCTTGGTTGATTCAATGATCGTTTATGAATCTTTTGAATTTGGAATCAAATTTCTCCTCGTTGGGTTAGTGATTGCTCAGGATTTTGGTTTTCATCAACTTAGGAAGGGTTCTAAGTTTTATGCGTTTGGTGGATTTAGGTCATTTGCAACCCTCTTTTAGCTTGATTCACATGATTCTTCTTACTGTTTAAGTAATTTTTTGATATTTTGGAGATAATTCTTGTTGTCGAAGCCACAACCTGTAAACCCTAGGTGTTGTTATGTCGTAGTCATGCCTTCAATTCAAATGAGAAATGATACAAATTTTCTTTTTTATGAAGTTTGGATTATTAGACAAATGAAAATCCATGGGCTAGTCCACCTTAATTCGTTTGTGTTCAATGAAGAGAAAAAAACCCATTACTTAACCAAATTTCGTGGTCCCGGGACAAATTTGGCTATTCTGAGGTAGCTTAGATTTTATGAGCCCTAATCCGCTCGGAGAATCCGAGACCCCTTGGATTTTTTTAATATCTACTTCCTTCCCCTTGTCATTTTTTAAGGTCATTCCTTATTCGGTAATTTCGAGCCTGCTTGGATTACCCGAATTTTCACCCACCCTGCCAATCCGAGGTACCTTGAAATTTCTAGATTTTGTAAATATCTTCTCTCGGTGCCTAACACAAGCTAGATTGAAAATTAACTCATCTTGGGGGAACTTTTAATGCATTTAATGATATATTTTAGCTCATGTTGACTATTGAAACTTCATCCTTCAAAATTCATATGATTCAAAAGGGAAAACTGCATGCATTAGGAAAAGTCAGAAAATTGGACCTAGCTTGGATTATCCGAACCTAAGTCTGGTCGGAGAATCTGAGCTTGCTCGGATTATTCGAAATTTCTTGGGTTGTTTATTGATGTGAATGCATGTGTTTAATAATTTTTGAGCATTTATGACCATATTTGGTGCATTTACATGTCTTTCCTCTTGCATTTTCTTGATGATGCTACCGCTTATGGATTTCATTAAATAGGGAAATGTTACAAGTTTATTGGCATTCGAGTAATTGTGGCCCTTCTCTAACAGATGTAGGCTGAATTAAGTCCTGAAAAGGTCTCCAAAACAAAGGTTTCTCTGGTTCAAGAGGAGGTCCGGAAAAGACAAGAATGGATGAAGTATGATTTCAAGGGAATTTGGCCAGAAACCAAGATATCTTCTGTTTGGGCCAAGATTATGCAGACAAACATTTGACACATTGATTACCATTATTTTCACAAAATGATGTATGGTGATCCTCCCACATAACTGGCACAAGTCCTCACCCACACCAGTTAGGCACAAGCAGGAGGGTTTCCCCCCACACAACTATGCCTGGAGTTAGTTCTTGAATCTGCAAGGCATTATGACTCCAACACAAGAATCATAGTGGGATCCCAGGGGAGGGTCATGGCTAACCTAACTGATGATTCTACTGTAGAGGTCTTCAAAATTGCCTCACATCCCCACATAATCAGGGAAATTAACATTGGGGAGGCTACCAAATTCTATTATTAGGATCCCAACAGAGCCCTTAAGATCATGAACAATGCCTGGATTTTGAAACCAAAACCACACTTCTCCAAGTTGCCAAAAAAACTACATAGAAGTGACTTCAAAATGGAATATCATGACATTATAACTCTCCTAGGCAGGGTAATGGGAGTCAAGGAGGCACATATTTTCTAGGCATGGATGTTCTACCCCCATTACACAAATTGTGGCCAACAAGCATTACCATTGGGCCAAAATCATAGGAAACAATATTGATGCCCAGTTGAGGAGTGTGTAGGAAACATATAGGTTTACCATGACATCCTATCTGGTATACATGTTGGCGAGCAAGACTAAGAACAAAGGGCTTAGTTGCAAGGGAACATTGGGGAAGGACAAGATTTTGGATGTGTATCCTCAATTGCAACATAAAAATACCAAGTACCAAAGGGAAAACAATGCATTATTCATGTATATTCCTAGATTGCTACAGGATTCCCTCCATGTCTGAATATCCTATGAAGTCATGGAGTTGATCAAGAGATACGGATGATGGTTCATTCAATTCCAAAGGTTCACATATGTATGGGTACAGGGATCTCCGACTGTCCCACTCAGATTGCCTAGGTATCCCACCAACAAAATCTTAATGTTGGAACTCACAAGGCAGATGGTGGCATTTGAAGAAATTATGCAGCAAGTAATTAAGAAAAAGGGATTGGGAGCAAAATTCCTTCTCAAAATTATAACTCTAGAATCATGCCCTTCCATATAGAGTGCCCAAAAATCTGAAAGGTAATTGGCACAATTTGAATTATACTCTCATTCAGCTAGAGGCAGGTTTGATCCATATGGCAGAGCTGTAAAGATAGCTAACAAAAAATTTAGGCACAAGGATCATGTAGAAGACTACTGGGCCTATTGTAGGGATGACTTCAAGGTTCTTAGAAGGAGATTCTCTTGAATTCATCTCAAAGTGATAAGAATGTATAAAGTGACAGAAGTACCCGATCAGGTACATGATGATGAGGTGAACTTGTTGCAACGACAAGACTATGAACCTTACAGGAATAGGCCCTTGCCACCAATAAGCTGGTATAAGGAAAAGCAACTGATCTTGAACGAATAACTAAACCGATTAAGGAATATTCTAGGTAATGGGTGAAACAAAATATGCAAGAATTGGAGGTTGATGGCACAAAGTTTACGTATGATCTAATGGGAAACCTAGAGTCCCACTTTGAAGGGGAGGTGGAAGGAGAAAAAGGTGATGTCTCGGAACCCCACACTGATGAAGAATAGGAGGAGTATAATCTTGTGTCTATAAAGAAGAGGACCAGAAGTTAGGTTCCATTAAAGAGGGGAGAGAAACCATCTCCTAAGGAAAATAAAATGATTGAGGAGGGAAGGACCTAGTAGCCAACAAGGAAGAGAAGGTTTTTTTCTAAAAGACAGAAAAGATCCAAAACACAAAAGGATGATGTATCTAATGACGCTGCTTCCTCAGCAAAGGTAGTAGAGGTGGAAAGCTCTGGAGAAAAGCCATAGGTATATGTTTGGAAAATTCTTCCTCAACACAAGTCTTCCCCAATTGCGATTGAAGAAGGGGTGCATATAGAGGTGTCATCCAAGGATGGTATTCCTTCCTTATCTCCTCTTAAAACAAACAAATCAGAGGAAGTTACCAAGGAAGGGGACAACGTGTCCGATAACCCTGAGCCTCAAGAGTCAAGAGATGATGATATCTCCATTCCCACTAGTGAAGAATGGAGACAAATGATGCAAGAAATGGGAAAATCCACCTCTGGAGCTCAAATAAAGAATGTGGAATCAAAGATTGTTTAGGAAGGGAGAAAATCTATGTCTCCTGAAAAGGATAAGGTTGATGATCACCTAAATACAAAGATTAATGTCGAACAAATTGTTAATAGTCCACCTTGAGCTGAAGAGGAATGAGAGACAAAAGTAAACACAAAACAACCTGCTGCCCCAGATTGGCTAGAGAAAAGGATAAAAAAGAAGCCAATTATTGTGCAAGAAGAGACCCCTAGTTGGGACAAGTTGTTAGAACAATGGGGACAACCCAAAAAATGTAAGAGAGAAAAAATATTCTTGAGCATCACCCGTGATGAGATTAATAATTGGGTTATCCATGTGGTAGTACCGACTGGTGATAAATTCAAGGATGAGGTTAGGCCATTAGATTAAAAAGTGCAAACAATCAATTGTGGCCAGCTATTAAGGAACGAAAAAAGGAAGAATTCTAAGAATCTTCTTAGGAAATCTTGAGAAGACTGGATAAGGAAACATGGGGGAAAGAAAAGATACAGATGCAGTTGACTGATGTCTACCAATATGTCCAACATTTGATGAAACCATTGCAAGTAGTCGAGAGTGACAATGCTCTACTAGAAGGATTTATGCCTAAAGAGGTAGTCTTAGAGATCAAAAGACTAAGAGACAAGAGTATTTCGAGTCAAGGAAAAATCTAACTTGAGAAAGGTTGGAAGTATACATTAACTTGACACGCATACCATCCAAATGACCAACATGGCTGAATTTCTAATACCCAGGGGTGGCTTCAAGATGTCAGCAAAAGAGGAGATGAGGTCATTAAACAAATCCTTCAGATTCACACCAGCGCCTCCAATTTTTTGGAATAGACTTCACAATTTTCCTTAGATTGTGGAAAGGTTGATGAAGATTTTGCAAACTCCTAAGGATCAATTGACCAAAGTGAATGTCTTCTCTTAGGAAAAAACTAGGAAAGTAAAAGAGTGGATCAAAGTTTGGAATTATAGAAAAGAACTCCTCAATAAAGTTTTGAAAAAGATCATGAAGCTATAGGGAAAGATGAAAGAAATCCACAGTAGCTGCATTAGTTTCCTAGAGATAATGACTGGAAGGAGGAAATTCAGCCAGAAAAATCTGAACGTTGATAGAATATAGGCTTGGTGGTATGGAGTTTATGCACCTTCGGATAATTCTCCAATAACAAAAGAGCACCTGGAAGACATTTCCATCTATATTTCCAAGCTGGGAAAATATCAAGAGTTGAAAATTGAATGGAATAAAGTAATGCCACAATACTTGGAAGAATTTAATGGTCACAAAATAAATATTAAATTTATTTTGGTGCTAGACCCAGCTAATGTAAAAGAAATATTGGAGAAATTTAATAAAATGACTCAGAAATTGGAAGCTGACAAGGAGAAAGAGGCCGACTAGGTCACTGCCACATAGGATTCTCGTCGGGCATGCTAGGAGTGACGAATTTCAATTACCATCCAAAAATAAAGTACGTCTAAATATTTTAAAGCCATCTAGAGCCCCCGCTGACGATTTTTTGGAATGTGGTTTCGTCTTTCTCAAAGGAATCTTCTAGTGGTCTTTCATGGTTGGCTAAACTTAGTAAACTTGGGTGCATGTCTGACTGGGTTCTGTGGGCCCTCTTTTTTGGTCACCCTGGGCATATTTGGCTATATATTGAAGCCTTAGCTTCATTCTTTGAGGTTAGATACTACTAGAAGATACATAAACTATTGTAATAGTTGTAGTTAAGTTAGGGGTTAGAATATTTTATAAGAGCAAAGTGTTGGAACATTGATAACACAAAATTGTTGCAAATTTGGTGAAGCAATATAAGAAAAGACATTGTATTGTGGTGATATTTCTTGTTGTTTCTTTATTCTGCATGGTTCTCGTTATCTTATATCTTTATATTTCTCATACATTATTAATTGCATGTTAAATCTTGAGGTTGAATATGATTCAATAGTGTTTATGATTTGAGATTTGAGGTGTTTGAGCGATCCAAGGTCTATACTTTTAGCAGTTTGTTGATTGTAAGTTTTTGTGTAAAGTTAGCCTAGCCCTGAATTTCATATGCTAAGTTCGGTTGTGATAGTATTCATCTTTGATCATTAAGATTGACTTGTGTGAACACTCATGATTTGAAAATCTTTATATTCCATCGAATATTGTACTATTTTTGTGATACTGTAGGATTTTATCTTGGTAAATAACAAGATTTAGTTTCAAAAGGATTGGTCCATTTCAAGTGTTAGTCATTTGCATTGTTAGTATTTAGATTAGCATTTTTCTCTTGTGATCTCTCTTTCTTAAACTCTTATCTTTTTCTGTTTCTTTTAAATCTAGGTTAGACTTGGGATTAAAAGCATTAAAGTATTGCAAATCTGATGAATTTGAAACCTCCAATAGTTGTTTCGTAAGGTCCCTTGTGATTACCAACATTCTCACATATTATCTGAGCTATTTATGCATTGTCAAGACTTGACATTAGAGACCTTGGGGTTACCTCTTGAGGCTTGCTGATAGAGATTTACCTTTTAAGAGAGATAGGATATTATATTTTGTCTGAGTTTTTGCTGTGCAAAAAACACCATCAACAATATTATTTGTGAATCTCGTGTTCGTTCGTGAGATCACCACCTTGTTTTCTTAAAATGGTAAAGCCTTTTTGATAAATTTGTTACAGATTAATGGGAGGGTGTGTGACTGGGTTATTGTAAAAAGGTTTAGGAGGGACTGGTTGAGAGGTACTAGGCTTGCCTTGAGTAGGTAGCCTAAATCCATTGTGCACTTCTGGATGAAGATAAGAAAAAGAGTCAAGAGGTGATATGTTGGGCATCAAGGGTTGGTTCATAGAGGGGAAAAAAAAAGAATTTGTTTCAAGGTTGTCAAGGAACTCATTAAGGAATCGATACATGCTAGCATCATCATCGCCAATGATGTCTACTTTCGTAGGAGGAAATTCATTGGGAGTTGGTTGAGCAAGAGTGGGTTCAAATTCATTAGGATCAGTGGCAAAGGCGTAGCTTGACATGTCCATTAAGGATTTGAGGGAGGTCGATAACTTCTTGAAAGACATGGCCATGATGAGGGTTAAGGAGTGATAGTAAATGGATCAAAATAGTAGATCTAGAAATGAAAATAGAGAAAAAAATACATAAACTAGAAATACAGACAAGGTTCTAAAAATGACATACTATGAGGCGAATTGTGCAAGAGGACTAGGTCGCCTAGTGTGGCGACTTAGTCCCAATAGTGTTTTTTTTTTTAAATTTATGTGTTTAACTTATTTTTATGGTTTTGTTGATTTTCTAATACAAATAGAAACTAGAAATGCATATTTTTTTGTATTTTCTTGCTAAAAATGTAATTTCATGTGAAATTCTAGCATGAAATTTCACTAAATGCACTTTTTCCACTAACCCTAGGATGCAAACAATGCAAAATTTTACTACAATGCAAGCTATCTCTAAGATGAAATGCAAAAATTAGAAAGCTAGCAAATGGTCTACAGTCGGGTTCACCAAAATGAATCACCCAAAATGTGGCTCTCAACCTAGGGAAAAAGGATTCCCTTTACTAGGCCTTTAGGGTTTTTCACCCTAGGAGCGCGTGGTGTGTGAGAATGACACTCTTGCCTCTAGGTGGCCACAAGGGTTTTTGGAGGTTGCATTCAAAAGGGGAGGGATGATTGATGAAGTTTGTGATGTGTGTGTATTGTGTGGCTAAAACTAAAAGTAAAATGATACTAATTTAATGTATGCAATGTAAACGAAGTAAATCTAAGCTAATACAAACTAACTAAACTATATGCCCTAAATATGAGTAATATGGAAATTAACAAAGAAGGACAAAAGGTATGCACCTAGAGATGTGATATTGTAGATGAATGGTCCAAAAATCTTCTGGAAAATGTCTCAAATGAGCAGAAGGACACTTATGCCAAGTTGGGTGACCTAGTCCACTTGTCGGGAAACTTTTCCAAAACAGGTTTTAGGGAAATGGGTACCCAAAAATACAGAAACCCTTTTTCGGGCTTAGCATAGGGAAAAGGTCGCCAATAGGGGTGACCTAGTCCTCTTGTTGCTTTATAAAAATTTAGGGATTTATTCAATGGGTCCCAATTGATGTTTCCCTTTTGTGCAACAATCCGTGTCTAAAACTATTGAAAGTGACCTATAACTTGTCTTCTTGCTCCTTATAGGGTTTGATGCTTGGATGTGACTTGAGGGGAATGTTTGTACTTTCTCCAACACTTTTTACTTCACCAAATCTACATAAAAACCTGAAAACACATGCAAAGGTTAAGAGAATGTTGGGGTTAGAAAATAGGGGTTTTCCTAAGTCAAACCCCTTTGAAGGTGATTAAACCCAAATGAGATGAAACCAAAGGAATGTAAGATTGAATGATGAACTTAATGTAAATGCTTACCAAACCTTTGTTGTTGATGGTCTACAACATTTAAGAGCAGCTCCAATGGACGTTGCTTGTGAAACCCTAATACTTGTTTGCTTGCTTTGGAAGACTTGAATTCTATAATACTTGTGGAGAGATGTAAAAATGAGCTTGGGAGAGAAAAATGAGAACAAGAGAGGAAAAATGGAGATTAAAACCCTAATTTTCCCAAAATGCAACATGATAGGCCAACCTTAGGGTTTAGGAGGCATTATCCCTATTAGATTTTACTTTAAATTTGAAATTTATGCCTAAAGGGACTAGGTCGCCCAAAGTGGCGACCTAGTCCACTTGGGCAAATTTAAGTGGTGGTCTAGAATTAATTTATGTTCAATGAAGTTAATCAGACCTTCCTCCTAGAACACACTTAAGTCGGGACTAAAATTACATTAAGGGGACAAATTAGCATAGAAAAAGGGTTAATTTAGGGGTGATAAGCCTAGATAAGTGTGAAAATGCATTACAACACTTTACACCACTTTGTCATAAGGGTTAAAAAGGTGTAATAAGGTGTTTTTTAGGTGAATTATGTTGAGAGGGTCTTAGAAAAGTGATGAAATGCATTACAACACTTCACAACACCTTAATAGGACACCATTAGGTTATTGTTGAAGTGCAAGCTTACAAGACTAAATCAAGGTAAACAAGGCCAAAATCTAATGGAAAAGGCCAAAATGAGTGAAAAATTGCCCAAGGTATATATTTTTTGGTGACACAAGCATATTGGTTTCCTTCCATTTTTAATGATAAATATTTTGGTTTTAGATGATTTTCAATACATTCAAGTCACATGTGTAATACCCTTTCATCTATTTGAGTGTTTTCTTGCATTGAATGTGATATCCCTTTAATGTATTTTTGTTTGTTAGTTTTATTTGGATGACCCATTTTGTTCCTTTTCACACAAAGATACAAAGAAAACAAATCTATTGATACATTCATCTATTTGCATCTCCATTCATCTTTATATTGCTAATGTAATTTTTTTCCCTTTTGGGAATGATACAAAGAGTTGAGACATTTAGGTCTCTTCCATGTTGACCCAAAAGATTTTATATTATCTTCATGTGTTTTTCCTCCCTTGTGTTCATAGCTCCATAAGTATTTGGGGATTAATGTCAATTCTGAGCGTCATCATATTATAGATAACCTTCATCTTTATGTGTTATCTTTATTTTATTAATTATGTGGATTTGTCTTTGGGGAAACCCCTTGTCATGGGTAACATGTTACATTGGTGGTTGTTGTTGCACCAAAATATTGACCTGTTAATACTTGATACAACTACAAAATTTATACAAGATCTAGGGATGCGGTTAAGCCATGTCACAAACCCAAGTGCTATGCTACATGACACAAGGAGACCAAGAGCAAATTCTTGCAACAACCCCCCTAGTGCAAGCGAGGGGTTCAAACCCATGACCTCAACTTTGATACCAATTGTTTCATTGGTGGTTGTTGTTGCACCAAAATATTGACATGTTAATGCCCAATACAACTACCAGATTTATACAAGATCCACGAGAGGTAGTTAAGCCATATCACAAACCTGAGTGTTGCGCTACACAACACAAGGAGACCAAGAGTAAATTATTGAAACATAACCTTTGTTGGGAACATATATCATTTGGCATGGTGTTTCTTAGCAAGATCTCATATCTTATCACATATAATTGTATTCTACCTTAAAGGAAATTGCTCTCGAATGAGAATAAAAATTACTTTAATGTGAGGGGACACATTCCATTATGTGCTTCACCCTGTTCACACACATTGAGATTTGTGATGCATTTTTGGCATATTGATCATATTTTTTTCACCATATCCACTTATCCACATCCCTATCCTTATCAAAATCCATCAAAAAAATCCAAAAAAATCCAAAAAATCCAAAAAAAATCCAAAAATCCAAAAATCCAAAAAAATAGGTAAAGAGAAATAATTTATCCAATGGTGAAAAATTGGAAAACAAGTGCCTTGGATAAGTATCATGATGAAAACCTAGAAAATAGGTGTCATGTGTAAATCCCCCACCCGATTTACTTCCACACTTCGGGGAAAGTTCTTCCTATGCATCCCCTTCATCCACATCGTTCATCCCACCTATACACCTATCCTACCCATCATATCCCATTTATATCTGATCCCTCCATCCTCCTGGTGATCTTGATAAATATAGGGGAACATATCTATACATGCTTTAACCCTCTTGGCATATATTCCTCTCATCCATACACTATCATATTCCTTATCCTCCCCATCCACTTTCCTTATACATGCATCCTATCCACATTCATCTATCTTTCATTGTCCACCCATTCTACTACGATCCATCTGCATTACATATCTATCCATCCTGTTATCTTCCATTACTCTTGCCTCATTACACATGACATCTCAAGAGTGGGTTATTTAAGTCTTTGTGACATAATCATTGGAAACAACATTCATCCATCCAAGAAATCCATTCCATCTCTCCATCCTCCTTCCATTAATACTTCCCATACCTCCATCCACTAATCCCTTTTCATCTTCCCATCTATCCACCCATCCAGTAATCCCTTCTATTTTTCAAATCCTTTTCTTCCCATCCATCAATCCTCTAGTCCTTTTTTTATCTCCTCGTCCTTACCTTCACATCCATCAATCCTCTAGTCCTTTTCCATCTATTCATGATTATCTTCCCATCCATTTGCCCATCCACTAGTCCATTTCCATATTTTCATCCTTATCTCCCCATCTGTTTATCCATCCATTAATCCATTCCATCTTTCCAAATCATTATTCATCTATCCATCCATCCTAGCACCTTTCTATCTCCCCATCTTTATCAATCCATCCATTTATCTCTATTTTCATTCCATCTCATAATCCCTTGTCATTGGTATCTAGCTCTATAGGCTACCCCCATGCCCCCCAATGCCATCCATATCACTATCATCACTCTTATATATTTATCACTCTTTCTAACCTCCTATCACTCTTTATCACTCATCTATCCATCATACTATCATCCCCATTCATATTTTGATGATTTGGATAACTATCCCATCCCTAAGCTTCATGTGATCACCACCATCCTTTCCATCAGGTCTATCTTGTCTCATCATATTGATGCCATCATTGTATCTACTTATCATGGTCATCTCATCATCCCTTGTCCATTGTCTATCATTTTTTTTTTGGTCAAACTATGTTCCCTCTACGCTTTCACTTAGGCAAGGCTTATCATTTGATCAGCCCCCTAGGCATTTGTCTATCTGGTCTTTTTCACCCTTTGAAGTCTCCATTGTCCTCTTTCTAATTTTATCTGTGGTCAGTTGTTAGTCTTTTATCAAACTATGAGGTCTCTACGCTTTCACATAGGCAAGGCTGATCTTTGATCAACCCCCACACACCTAGATCTTTAGGGTGTGTTTTAGTTTCATGTCACATCATCAAGTATGTCCCTCTCTAGCTAGTTCCTAACAAAAAAAATCCATTGGTTTCATGAGGTCCAATCAGGTTTCAAGTATCCCACATCATGTCAATCATCTAGTTTAGTTTCCATCTTTGGTCTTAACAGGATGTATCCTTCCTATATCATACCGCATCAATCCCATCCACCCTTTCGATCCTATGGAAAAGGAAATTTGAGATTTATTGTGATATGTTGTTGTTTTTATCTTTTTTTAATCATTTGAGCTTCCTATTATACCTCATCAGGGTCACCATGATCCATCATATCATGGTGTGCTTTGACAAGTAGAAATAGGGAAATATCTTGATCTTTTCTTTGCTCTTGTCTTCTTGGTTGTCTCATGTACTACCCACCAATATCTCCATGGTCTTGCATTGCGTTGGGGAATCCTTTGTGTTTGTGGTTATCCCAACATCAGGCCCAACCAAATCCCCTCTGACTTTGGGATGTTGGACTAACCTTTTATTTGTTGGGTCAATCTTATGCATGTGATATGACGTCACCTTGGTTCCTTATACCCTGGTGCATAAAATCTCATGCTATATCAAATTAAGTGCTCATTACATGGTATCATAACACATAACAATTGACTTGCTTAATTTTGTTACTATCCATTCATCTCACCATCTCCTATCCTCTCATCTATGAAAATCCCCCCATGCATTCACCCTAAATCTTTCCAATCCATTCATCCTTCATCACTCTCCCTCATCTATTTATCCTATCAATTTGCATCACTCCACTTTCTTCATCCTCATCATATCATCATCCCTTCAATATTCTCAGTATAATATAGATTTTTT
Organism: Sequoiadendron giganteum; assembly: GCA_007115665.2. Classification (NCBI taxonomy): domain Eukaryota; kingdom Viridiplantae; phylum Streptophyta; class Pinopsida; order Cupressales; family Cupressaceae; genus Sequoiadendron; species Sequoiadendron giganteum. Next base: position 591,060,716 of record CM021107.1, on the reverse strand, counting down.
ATTCTAAGAATCTTTTCATCACCCTCATCATTCCAACATCTCTTCAATCTTCATAGGATAATATAGATTTGTTATTTTGAGCAATTTTTCCTCCATCATATTCATTCATTTCAGTAACCTCACATCTCAATCCAATCATAATCCATTCAATATAGCATAAATCATCTAATCACATCCTTGGTTTTGTTACTAACATTGCTACAAGATTTGATCCAATCATCATCATCATCATCATCCTCTTCATTGGGATGTATCCTTCCCTATCCTTTTGTGTTGTATCCTTCCGTCATCAACAACACTCTCATCATCATCATTGGCATGTATCCTTCCATATTATTTTATGTTATTATGGGATGTATATTTCCCTCATCAACAAGACTATCATCATCATCATCATCATCAATGGGATGTATCCTTCCCTATCATTGTGTTGTTTTGGGATATATTATTCCCTAATCAACAACACTCCATCCATCATCAATCTATCTTGGCTTGTATCTTGACTAGGGAAACATCACATTTGTTCTTGAATCCATTTATTGTTGCTTAATGCTCATCTTCTCCTTTCATTATCTCTACCTCCTCCCATTCCATATTTTATCCATCATTTTGTATGATTTTCCACATCTACCTTTTCATCATATTTTCCATTTCGAGAGCACACCCATGTTATCTTGAAACCACATGTCCTCTGAAGGGGGGATCCTCAATCCCTAATCTTCATCTTCACTCTCGTCATTTTTCTTCCTAGTCACTCCTTTGAATGGATGGTGCATCTTTGACAATCTAACCATCTTCTTCCAGGTTCTATGTTTTAATATTCTTTGAAATGATGCTACTTCATAGCACCATCTCAAAGAGGGGAAAAATATAGACACTAAAAATTGACCACTTTAGTTTGGTCAATTTACCCCCAGTTCAACTAATGTCATATCCTCTATATTAATTGAATAATACCCTATTATTTAATTAATATTCATTATCCCTTATCCCTTTATCCTAATTTATTTCTTCTATCATCTTTAAATCCTAGCCTAAAGTAAATAATTACTTTTAATTATTTACTCCCATAACTTATCCGTTTCCTCCAAAAATTAAATAAATAATACATTTATTTAATTCCCCTCATGTCACATCCTCCATAACCTTTTTCTAATCTTGATTAATTTTCATAATCCTAGATTAAGGATGTGTACATTCCTAATCCTTGATTATGGAGGTGTCACATCCTCCATAATATGCAAGTGGATCATTAATCTTCATTACCCACCTATTCTTTTGTGTAATCAATCGCTTACACAACCTAATCATTCATTAGCTATCATAACCTACCCCTTGGTCAACTCTCCCCATCCCCCAAGGAATAGTAAGTTCATTTTCTCTTTCCCAAGGAATATTAAATTCATTTTATCATTTCCATGCACACTAAAAAGAGATTTTTAATTCCTTTGGTCAATCTTTGATCTCAACCGTTGATCCTTTTCCAAGAATCAATCTTAGTCCTCTATTTTCATCTCCCTTTCTAAATGACTAACACTTATCCATTTTTTCATTCAACTACATTCTAACCACATGCTATCACATCCATCCCAATATTTCAATCTCCATAGCCATCTTGCATCCAATTTGTGACCAAATCAAGCTAAAAAAAGATGATATGCTACCAAAATCATCCTAGAGCACACATATCAAGCCATCAAAAGGGGCAAACAACTCCATCAAGCTCATACAAGGTGAAATCAATGTTATTTTCATGTTCTTTTTTGAGTTTCATCTTTAATCCCTAATCTTGAGTGTTGTCTTTGTTTGTTATCCTTTTTCTTGAGTTTATTTCTTGGATTTTAAATGGGGTAAATATATTTCACATAATATTATACATATTTATAATTTTATATTCTATATTTTATATCATTTAATTTAATGTGATATATTTTAAGCTCTAATATTATTTAAATTAAGCTATAAGAAATCACAAGATTTAATTAGAAAGGGATTCAATCTTATACTAATAAATGTAATTATAATATCAAATTTATATATTATAGATATCTAATTGAATATAATATATTTAACTATTGAATATTACATATTCAATACAACTTTCAAATTTATCATTTGATATTTATTATTTGAATTATTTATATTATAATTATATCTAATAATTTAAATTTTTAATATTAAAAATGTAATATTATGATAGTAATATTAGGGACATTCTATTTATGTAATGCCACCTTCCCCTTCTGTGTGTTAGGAAAATGAAGGTGTCTCAACCTTTGATTTTTCCATAACATTGATTTTTTAAATGTTGTTAATTTTCTCACAATGTCTTGTGAGTTACAACTTGTAGTTTCCTTTTCTGACGAGGAGATAAGTTGGAAAGTTGATTTTATAGGTAGAGTTGTGCAAGGAATTTTATATTTTTGTGTTGAGTTTGCATGGAATGTGAGTTTTCAAGGTGCATTTATTTTGGGAAGTATAGGTTTTACATGTGAAGGTTTGGAAACTTACCATTATCTGTGTCTAGTGGTTTTGGTTCTTTCCATGTTGCATCTTCAGCCTTTGGCAGTCGATTTAGGAATGTCTAATTTGTGCATTGTGAGCTCTATAAATATGATATTTTCCTTAACGATTTATGAGGAGAGACTGAATTCATAGGGGTTATGCTACTAGATTTTCTCTAAATGGAAAATGATGTAAATATTGTGAACCCCAATCCTATTCCTGCACAAACACAATAAACAAACACATTAGTAAGCTCATATGCAAGATAAAACAAAGATTCCCCATGAAATCCATTTACAATGCTCAAAATAAGAAAAAAAAAACAAAACATGAAAAGCTAAATCAATCCTAATTAAGCATGCAAACTCTTGATCCCAAGGGGGAATTGGTGCCAATTGGTGTGTCGAAATTGGCCCTTTCCCAACTCCTTTGTAAGCTTTGATGATTTGATAAAGATTTGATCCACTTTGGTTGAATTCCTGCATAACCTAGCTAAGAACATGATAAAGAGAGATGAAAATGGCTATGCTTAAAGATGAAATTGAGTATAAAAAGTTTACTCAAATTGTGGATGATAGAATGAGAGGAAGAGTCTCTCATTTATAGATTTCAAATTTGGAAGAATGAGTGAGATTGAGAAATGTGGGATCATTCAACATCCAATGGCCAAGTGCTACTTGTCAAGATGTGAATGGTTGATGGTTGTGCACATTTTGGTCAATGTGCATGACAAATTCTATGAGATTTAAAATTGAAATTTGAATGTGACATGTTGGAGGCAGAAGGAAATGGAGTTAATGTCACTTGGCTCAAAGAAAAGGACATGTAAGAGGCCTTGAATGCCTTGTTGGAAGGACTAAGTCCACTTGAATTTGAATTCAAATTTGATGGAATATTCCCCTTTTATGCCATGTGAGGGAAAATAGAGATTTAATAAATGAATTAAATATATTGTCATGTGCAAGTGGTAAAAGTTAGAGGATGGGACATGATTTAAGATTAATTTAATGTAAGTAGGAATTAGGAGATGTGAAAATTTAGACTTAAATTTATGAATTGATTTAAATCAAATTGAGAGGAAGGGTTTAATTAAATAAATGTTTTGATTTATTTAAGTAAAGGGGATAATGATAGATTAAATCAAATAAGGTTTAATTTATTCAATTTAATAAGAAGACTTTAGAGACTTAATTTAAATAAAGTGAATTATTTAAAAATGAACAGAGATAGAGGATTAATTAAATTAAATTGATTAATTTAATCAACAGAGGAGAGACTTAATTAGATAAATAATAATTTATTTAATTAATGGATGAAGAGTGATGATAAGTTGAGAGTATGATTTAGGATGAAACAATGTTAGTAATCAGGATCAAGTGTGTTGGTCAATTTTCCATGTCTACAAATATCAATGTAAAGGATTAAAGCCTGCAATTGTATTGTAACTGTGTATTTGGTTGTTGAATAATATAATGGATCTATGCTTTTGGAGTGTGGGTTTTTTACCTGAATGGGTTTTCCCCATGTAAATCATTACATGTTCATGTCTTTTGCTTTATCTTTCAAGTTTAATGCTTATTTTTATTGAATTTGTTTAATGAATGTTTTTGAAACTGGTTGATCTTGCATGATCTAAAATTGCATGAACTTTCCTCTAACGATTAGTGGTGGGAAATAAACTATGTGTGATTTTGGTTAATGGGATAGTAGTATGTGCTCTTTGAGGTTCTTTGGAGAAATGTAGCTTATCGAAGGAACCTACTAATTTTAGATTTTTGTTCTAAGATGAATCAATTTCCCTTCAATTGGTATGAAAGCCTTCTTCTGAGATTTTATTTTTTCTTGCATGTGTAGGTTTGTGAGTTGTATTTACTTGCATGTGTGTTCCATGCAATTGCATGGAATTTCATGTGTCTCATTCTTACATGTTGATACAGGTAAGAATTCCTAGTGTTTTTGTATTTTGGGTATTCCTTCTATGCATATTTCTTAGCTTGAAAAGCTTGATGAAATCTGAAGGAATCGATTGGAGATTGATCCTTTGGTGAGTGGAAGTTTTTCCTGTTTTGTTTTAGTTTCAAGAGACAACACATGGCTTGAATAATGATGAATAAGGGCAAAATGGATTTGGTCATATTGAAATGATGTGATATGAAGCTCCTAGCAAAATAAACTTGATGCATGAGGTTGTATTTTTTGCTTTGTGGTTGTGTTGTATCAAAGCTTCTATATTGGGTGTTTGTTTGAGAGGCTCCCTGGTGATATGGAGAAGCTTGTATTGTTTTTCAACTTCGGAGTAATGTGCTTATGCTAGGTGCATTTTTTGGGTATTGGAAGGCATTATTTTTTTCTGCCCTAATTTCATGTAGGCTATGGAGTTGATCACTGGATGATTTGGAAGCTTCTGCAATATCTTGTCTCCCTTAGATGCATGTGCATATTCGTGGTTGTGGAGTTTCCTTGAAATGGGTCTAGAGTTCCTAACCAAATTTTTCCTTTTATGGATACTTTGTACTTACATGGCTTAGTTTCATATTCCTTGGATGTGATGGTTTTACAGATTTTCCTAAAAATAATCTATGGTTATGCTCGTTTGTGATAATCCATTGTTTTGTTTTAACCATTATGGTGTTTTTGTTTCAAAATTTTGAGTCTTCTAGATGTTTAGTGGGCATGGATGTACATGGTTGGCTTTCAAACATAGTGGTTTTGTAAGTTTTACATTGTCAAGAAAAGCTTATAGTTTTGTGGAATTATGGTTAAGCTATTTTCTAGACCCTGTATTTTGAGGTGTAACTGGATGAGATGCATTTTTGCATGCATTCTTTGTGCATGGTGTGAGGAGGTGAGATGCTTTCTTTGTATGGGAGTGTTGGTATGTGATTAATCACTCTACATTTCTATGGTGATGCTTTGTGGATTCCTTAACTATGATGTTCATTGTGGACATGATTGGAAAATTGAATCTAGGATTGATCTAATTGTTGAGTCATGTTGTCTACATAGTTATTCTCTTTGAGATCTCAAATTTAGAATTTCCAGTCTGATAGTGGGTTTTCATGTTGCATTGATTAGATCTATGGGTTGTGCAATGTTGTGGGTTCTCTTAACCTACATTGTTTTTGTGAAACAACTCATATGTGGATTGTCTATATCCATAAGTTTCGATTCAGTGTTGATACAAACTTGCTATTTGGACTTGTCTCTCATCACTTGTGTATTGGTGTCATTGTTGTGATATGAGGTGATGGATGATATGAGAGTACCTAGAAATTCAATGTTGAGGTCCCATAGCATGGTGTATTTCCTTGATTTGGAGATTAGTGTAATCAAGAATATTTGAGGTTAAGATCATTAAATACAACAATAAAACCTTAAATCTCTAATATAATAATAGAGAACATATAAACAAGAAAACATAAAACAACAAAGCAATAATATTACCAATTTTTTCATGTTACCAATATTTCACCTCTATTACCCTTCTTCATTTTGCTTCTAAATAATTAATGCCCTCAAATAATAAATTGTAATAACAACCTATGTCTAAAATGTAATCAGGAAGATTTGAGGTTAAGATCATTAAACACAACAGTAAAAACTTAAATCCCTAATCTAGTAATAGAGAACATATAAACAAGAAATCGTCAAACAACAAAGCAACAATATTACCAACATCTTCATGTTACCAATGGTTCACCTCTATTACTCTTCTCCAGTTTGCTTCTAAATATTTAATGCCCTTAGATCATAAATTGCAATGACAGCCTATGTTTATACCAGTAAAATTTTAAAGATAATTGTCTTGTAAGCCTAAAATCCAGGGTTCTAAGATGTTAAAATGATAGTCGAAAACGTCTTTTATAGACAAGATGAATTTGCATGAACGATCGCTCAATTGAATGATTTTAATTTCAATTAATGCTTGAAATTAAATGAGACAAGATAGGGTAAGAATAAGACTACAAGAGGAACTAAATAATTCCAAAAAGTCAATTAGTTTGAATGAACAAGTGAATAGTTAAATAATGGAAACACTATTTAATTATAGAGGTAAAAGGAAAATTGATTTTTCAAATTAAATAGTAATTTAATTAAAAAAGGTGGTAGGAAAAGTTAATTTAGCAAGTCATTTAAATAAATAAATAATATTTATTTAATTGTACAATAAAAAGATAACTGAATGATTAAATAATTAGGATTAATTATTTAACTATAGTAGACAAGATAGTAATAATTAAATAAATTTAATTTATTTAACTATAGGAGACATTAGCATTAGTAACGTAATTAAATAAAATTTAACTAATCAAAAGATGAAATAGAATGATGGAAATGACTTACTTAAATAATTAAAATTATTTAATTATTGAGTATGAAAGGGGATTTAATAAAGTCACATGCCTAGGACAGTTTTTAGTGTCTACATTTTCCCCCTCTTTGATACAATGTGATTTATTACATTGTGCCAAATAAAATCGATTAAAACATGCCCTAGTGATAGCAGGGTGGACCTATGCCCCCTCAAAAGAAGTTTGCAATTTTTTGAAAAATTCCAAAAAAATTGGAAGTTATTCTGATAAGTCAATTTATTAGTTAGGAATATGATAGTGGTGAAAGCTATGATTTTTAGGACATTTGAGGTGATGACATGAGGCTTCTAGACCCTTCAGAAAGTGAAACCAGTGAAAACCCTAAAAGTTGGATGGCTAAAAATAGAATGTGGGGGGTAAAATTCCTCATTTGTGCATTTTGACCTTGGATATTGAGGAGCTCTTGCTGCCAAGATGTCACTTGTTCCACATGTCGATCACTATGGGTACCACATTCACACTTTCCAATGAACATATGGCATAGGAGACCTAGTAAGTACCTTTTTACACACTTTGTCAAAAAAAAAATTCATGCATTTCTACGACATAGAAAGATTTAGCAGTTAGTTGTGGTGAACACGGTTCACCACAACTGACTTCATGAGTAAATATGTGTGATTCATCACAACTACAAAGGTCACATCTATTTTAGGCTTAGGGTCAATTATGTTGCACCATAAATGTTAGAACACCACAATTGATGTCAGAAATGGCGTAACTGAATAAATGGAACACACGTGATTAAGGGTTCAATTGAAGTGATATTTATGAGTCATATCTACTAATACTTAACACCAGTGTCTAGGGAAATGCCATAATTTATTAGGGTTACACAACTATTGATGCATACAATACAAATTATTTTTGGCCACACAGACGTATAGATTGTGACACAACTAAGTTTTTGTGATGCAACTGTCTAATTATGCGATGCAATTGAGTGTTTGAAATTTTCCCCATTTTAAGATGAATATTTTTGTGCAATTTGAGTTTGATAGGTGTAACTGGTGTTTTAACCTGATGTAATACTTCCAATTTGTGACTGCGGGTTATACTTGCACCTATTTACACTTGGGAGTTTTGACCTTCTACCTTTCATCTTCAAGAGCACTTCACTAGCACTGAGAAGTGCTAGCTATGGCACGTAGGATTTTACCATGTAGTTGGGGCTCTTAGAGTTGTACCTTGTGACATACATGCCCATTATTAGGAAAATAAAGGGTTGTTGACTACCCTTGTAGAGAGGTGGCATTCAAAGACATGCTCGATCCATCTCCTGACAAGAGATGCTATAGTGACATTGGAGGATGCTTACCAAATTTTGAGGCTACCAATCTAAGGAGAGTGGGTGAGGTATGACCTTAGGCGATGATATTAGGCCATCTAGGGGTATTTTTTTTTTAGGATATTAGGTATCTCTACGTGGAAATTTATGAGATTAGGTGGGATTGTATGGAAAAGAGATATGACTGATGGGGATGCATTATTTGTAGAGTTATCACCAGGATAGTTATTCCAGACCATTGAGGACATGGTTTCCCAGTTGGATGGGGTGAGATGCTAGTTGGCATGTTGTGGGATGGGAAAGTGTATGGTGGGGGCCTTGTCTACAAGCGATTCCCTACTTCTAGTTACATGGCATTGCCTATCGACAATGTTAGTCGATGAGCTATGGAGTGACCTTACTTATGGTTTGGGCTTGGGAGCACATTGTTGTGTTCCATCCTCTAGTTGCCAAGAAGTTAGGAGCTAGTATGATGTATGTATTTGTATGGAGGATTTGTGGCATAGAACCATGTTGGTGATATAGGCTACTAGAGGCATGGGATAGACACACTAGTCAATTTTATATGGAGTTTGTACAAGGATTGTGCATAGTGGCTAGATAAGGATCAAAACTTGTCATGGTGTAGGCAAGCCAAATATCTAATTAGATGAACAGTCGAATCACAACACATAATTGATATTTACCTACCAAAGTGGGTTAGGAGATAATTTAGAGAGGTTCAAGATGATCCTCATGGGATAGCAGAGTTCACATCATCCTCACACAAGGTATAGGCATGGGGGATAGTGATTCCTTTAGTGATAAATATGTAGGGGATATATGTCCTATAGCTAGTGCAGTGGGCTTGGACAGGAGGTCCAATAGATCTAGGCACAACTACAGAGTATGATGCATGGTGGGGCACACACAAACTAGTGCCTTATATATATCTTGATTAGTTGAAGCTAATTAAGCATTTTGGTTGGGGCCCACAAGGCTGATAGGAGGATAGAGAGGATAGGGAGATGGAGGGAGGGGAGACAAAGGGACAAGGGATAATGGAATATACATATATGAAGGGAGAGGAGGAGGTAGGAGGAGGAGGATAGGGAGGAATTGGGGGAGACCATTATCCTCAATCCAAGAGGAGGGTGAGGAGGAGAGGGAGCACGAGATGGAGGATATACGAGAAAAGGAGGAGGTAGAGGAGAAGAGACAAGATGACATGCCACTTCTTGAGGTGGGTCAATAAAATGTGGAGATGGAGGAGGTAGTTGGGGAGGAGGAGAGGCAGGATGAGGATAGGATGTAAGACACATAGTGGGTCCTTTGGGAGAGGATAATGATGGGAGTTGATGTGCAGGTTTGTCTAGAAGAGGTGCCCATATGAGGTGAGGAAAAATCAGTGGATCATTAGGTAGCTATCTTACATGCATAGTTAGCATAGGCTATGGTCTGGATCCAAGCACTAGAGGCTGATTTGGGAGCTTTATAGTTAGAGAGGGACCTGGCACTAATTATTCATCATTAGATAAATCAGCGGATGCTGGATTTTGTAGCTACTTGTAGTGGATCTACTGTAGATTTGGCATGAGAGATCACAAGGTCCAACATTGGTATGCAGTATTATAGAGATTTATATGAGGGTGTGGTTCCATTGGAGAGGAGAGAGTCAAGCTTCTCCAAGGTCTAGAGTCATTCATAGAGTAGGTCACACAATAGATCACATAGTGGACACTCTCATAGTAGGTCACATAGTAGAGGCATGGTTTCAAGGCCATATGAGAGGCCACCCTCAAAGAACATGTCTTTAGGTTCTCCACAACAGTCACCATGATAATCACTAGGATGGGATGTAGGTAGCTCTAGATAGTTAGAGCTTATTTTGGCATTGTATTAGGACACATCTTGTATTTTTTACCATTAAGCATGCGAGATCTATCTTTTTGGATATAGATACATCTTGAAATTATATTATGAAACATTTTGACTGATATATTATATGATATTATTTTGAAAGGGATTTTTATGATATTATTTTTGATGTTATGCATTTATGATGTTATGTGATGTGTGATTACTATTTTATGATGATTATGCAATGGTGCTATATATTAATGCATTATGGATGACCTAATGTAGATGGATGCATTTAATGTCATCATATTATGTATATGCATGTGATGATTATGGATGGTATTTGAATGAAACATGATATGTGTCAAAACGATATGATTATGCAATGCTTATGTTTACTGAATGTGATGCTTTAGGATGTGTGTATGTTAAATGAATATGAAATGTAATAAATAGAGAATGCTTAGGACATAATGCGAATAAAATAACATGATTAATATGATGTGAATTATGTCTAATGTAATATGATGTGGATTATGCTAAATGAATGGAATCTATTCTTTTGTATTTTTCAATGCACTATAGATGAACTATATGATAATGCATATTACAGTGATTTCTATAATGCTTCTAACATGATTATGTATGCAGGATATTTTTGTGTGTCACAAGACACTATCAAGAAGCGGATAGAAGAAATATTAGCATGGAAGACACAAATGTTAGCATGGCGTTAGTGGAGACAACTTAAAGATATATATTTTTCTACATCGGGCATTGGTTTTAATCATAATTTGGCGATAAAATGTGAAAAATAAACAAAAAACACCATGGAATGATAGATACCAAGGTGTGCAAGGTCATCTATCTATAAAATAGATAGTTGCATACAAGGAATGTACTGACTTGTACTAAGGGGAAAATTTCCCTAGTCTTTTTTCCAAGACGATCCACAAACAACAATCAAAGAAAATATCAGTCATGAGACATCATTGCTCCTATAAATCCTTCATGGGAAATCATTGAGGTAGCTAGTAGCATATTCCAAGAGAAAATTCAAAAAATATAAGACAAATTAGTTCAAAAAATGCAACAACCATCCAAAGTGTTTTCCAAGAATTGTTTGCCGATGTTTGACTAGGTGGGTAATGGGTTGAATGTTTTGACAAGGACTTGTTTTAGAAGAAGAAACATGTCATATAAGATGTCAAGTTTGGTTTCGATCATGTGAATACCTACATAAGGTGAATGAAATTTTTTTATGAATGGCAATGCCAGGTTTCAGGAAGGACACATCCTGTATAAGACATAGTTTAGATTGTCTTGATGTTGGTTTGATGTTTGATTGATTGGATTTGAAGACTTGTTGACCAGTTTGCATTGTTGTTTCATGACTTGTGTTTAAAGATTTGATGATTTTTTTCATTTGATGACAATGTCTGAATTATTGTGAATGACATGAAAAACCCTAAAGGACTAACCTACGTAGCCTCGAGGGGCTCATCAATTGATGGGCTTGCCTACATTATACATGTAGAGACCTCATAGTTAGACATGACTTCACTTTGTTTTGATGAAAAAGGATTGCATCATCATTTGATATTTATTTTACAAACCTAAAAGGATTGACCTAATGCCTTGAGGGCACATCAATAGATAGCCTTTCCTATGTGAAGTTGTAGAGGCATCGTAGTTCGACTGGACTTGGACTGACATGACATGACACTAACTCTTCTTTTGGGGATTTTTGAAACTATTTTGATGTTTCTGGGTTTTGACATGTTTTTTTTTTTGGAGTTTGAGGTTTTGTGGTTTTTTTGTCTTTGTGTTGAATATTTTTTTTTCTTTTTTTCATTTTATGAGTTTTTTTTTTTCTTTTTTTTAGATATAATGACTTTCAACAACAAGTGTAGCATCCAGTGAAGACATAGGTCAAGTATTTTACCCTAGTCGGGTATACTTGACCAATTAATTAGGGTTGGGATGGGTAAATGCTAATGTATGAAGGTGGGTATGAAAAGACACAACATTTCAATTATTTCAAGTTATGGAAAGGGAAAGCTGGCCTTATTATGGATGCATTATGGGTGAAGTAGAAAGCCAAATACAATGACGATACATGAGGGAGAAAAGATTGAATACACATGGTGCTTGTTTTCTAGGTTTTCACCATGGTACTTATACAAAGAACCACTGAAGTGGTTTTCACCTTTGGATGAATTATTTATCTTTACTATTTTCTTGATTTTAAAAAAAAACTTTTTTTTTTTCTGGTGTTACCAAGACTCTTGTTTGCTAGGTGTTCGTCAAGATAATGATTTTTTTATTTTCTTATTTTTCTCATTATGAAAAGATCTCTTTGAAGCTAAGTATAAAATCTACATAGGTGCAGACTATTAATAGGCTCTAACAAGGGTTCCACTTCAGGAGTTGAAATCCTGTATGCTCCTGATCCAAAATCTACCATGACAATATAGGGAACCAACCAATTCGACTCAAATTTTCCTCGCTTTTCTCTTTCTGCTTAATTCTTCAGATTTTCCATTAACACTAGGTCACTAATGTCAAAGTGTTGATTCAAAACCTTCTTGTTATATTGTTTCGAAGACAATTTTGATATGCCTACAAATGAACCAATGCATTTTGTCTTCCTTAGTCTAGAAGTTCCAACTCATAGAGTCTTCACACACATAATTGTTCATCATCGATCTGTCCTTGTAGGAAGACTCTCAAGGAAGGCATTTCAACCTCAATAGGTAAGATGTCTTGAGAGCCAAAGAAAAGTGAGTATGGAGTGGTGCCTATAATGGTGTGGATAATAGTGTGATATGCCCATAAGGTGGGGCTAAGCTGGAGATGCCAATCATGACCAACATCATTGACAGTCTTTCTAAGGATTTTGATAATAGTTTTTTTAGATGCCTCATCTTGGTCGTTACCTTGTAGATAATATGATGTGGAAAAATGATGGTGGATTTGGAACTTCTCACAAAGTTGGTGAATGCCTTGGTTCTTAAATGGGTGACCATTATTGGTGATGATGGATTGGGAGACACCATACAGAGAAATGATGTAATTGAGGATAAATTTTCAAATTTCCTTGTTGGTGATGTATGCCACGAGAATTGCTTGAATCCACTTGGTGAAGTACTCAGTCATGGTTATGATAAAATAATGGCCATTGGAGAAAGTGGGATAGATCATACCTATTAGGTCGAGTCCCCATTAGGAAAAGGGCCATGGTGACACTATTGTATGTGACTCTTGTGCTAGCACATGTATCAAGTCCACATGAATCTAATATTACCAAAATTTCTATATGAAGAAATATGAGTCTCTTTCTATTGTTGGCTAGTAGTATCCTACCTACATAATATTCTTAGCTAGGGTTAGACCACTTGAATGGGATACACATATACCTTCAAGTACTTCATGCAAGGTTTTTGTGTTTCATCGGTATCGAGAAATCACAAGAGGGTACTGTCAAGGGCTCGTTTGTAAAGGGTATCTTTGATGATGATGTATTTAGCATCCTTACAGATGAAGGTTTTGTGTTCATTTCAGGATAGGTCAGGGGAAATGGTATGGTCATGGAGATAGTCATAAATTTCCTAGAACCATGGAGAATTGGGGCCAATAAGTTCATAGACCATCTCAAACACAGGGATGTGAAAGACAAGGATCAATAGTTTCTCTACCAGGAACTTGAATTGAGGCACATTGTTTGGGATATCCAAGAGAGACCCAATGGTCGCCATGGAATTTTATACTTTGTTATAGATGTGGGGGACTTGATAAAAATTGATTTTGTCAAATTATAACATGAAACTATCTACCATGAACTTATATGGCATAAGCTTTTTGTCACTAGTTTCATAGTCATTATTGACCTGACAAATTACCAATTGAGAATCACCATACATTTGAAGGCTCTTAATTTTCCGTTGAGTTGTCATGTGAAGTCCTATGAGAAGATTATCGTACTCGGCTACATTTTTTGCACATGATAAATAAATTATAAATGAATTGGGTATGGTTTTACCTTGAGGGGTGATAAATAATATGTAATCTCCTGAGCCATCATTTGTATGAGACCTGTCAAAATAAAATTTCCATATTGCTAGGGTGTCTAGAGTAAATATAGCCTCATCTAGAAAATCAGAGACTAGTGGACGATTAGCCTTGGTTGGTGTGTTTTCAAGTTTATTGACAATGACTTGTTCTTTTATTTATTTTCTCTTGACATATTGAATATCATACTCACTAATAATCATGACCCATTTAGTTAATCATCCTATCAACGTTGCCTTGTTGAGGAGGTATTTTAATGGGTCTATCTTGATGAAAATATTTGTTTGGTGATTCAACATGTAGTGCCTAAGTTATTCAGTAGCAAAGACTACCACAAGACAAGCATGTTCTACAAGACTGTAGTTAAGTTCATAACTAACCAAGGTGTGGTTGATTTAATATATTGCTCTTTCACATCCTTCATCATCATTTTGAGCAAGTAATGGACCCTATGTTGAAAGTGTTACTGATATGTTTAATATGAGAGGTCTCCCATCGATAGGTAGTGTTAAAACTAGTTGTGCTAGCAAGTGATCTTTAATCTATTGAAAGGCCTCGTGACATTTATTTATCCATACAAATGGTGCATCTTTTTTGAGCCAGTGTTGAAATGGATATATTTTTGTTAGCTAGTTGTGTTATGAACCATCTAATAGAATGGAGTCTTCCTTGAAATGTGTGAATATTTCTTATGTCTTTAGGTGGTGGAATATCTATGATATCTTTCACTTTTGTAGGATCAACTTTAATTCCTCTATGAGAGATGATGTATCCCAGTAATTTTCTTGATTAGACCACAAACACACACTTTTTTGAGTTTAATCTGATCTTATATTCCTCTAGTTTGTTGAAAATATTATCTAGCACTCTAAGATGACCATATCTTGTTAATTATTTTGTCAATAAGTCATCAACATAGTCCTCCATAAGCACATGCATATAGTCATTAAATATGGTTGTCATAACATGTTGGTATGTGGCCCCTACATTTTTGAGTCCAAAAGGCATAGATTCCAATAGTAAGCTCCCCATGGACATGTAAAGGTAATCTTATGTTGGTCTTCAGGAGCTATTTTGATTTGATTATACCCCAAGAAGCCATCCATAAGAGACAACATCTTCCATCCAACCGTCAAGTCTACAATTATGTCAATGTTCAACAAGGGAAAGTCATCCTTCGAACAAGCTTTATTCAAATCTCATAAATCTATACAAATACGGATCCCACCTATTGGTTTTGTCACTGGAACAAGGTTGGAAATCCACTCTGCATAGTTAATAGATCTTATTAAGCTGACATCTAAACATTTATTTAGATCAGCCTTGACTAATAACATGATCCGTGGGTGCATTTTTCTAGAGACAATGGAGTTCCATTCATATTTAGTAGATTTTGTTTCAATATAGTCATCACCACATATTTCAAATGGTTCAAGGGTTTCGGGTGTTGCAGATTTCTTGATATTTTCAAAAGCACTTACTTCCTCATTTGAAAGTACCTTGATACTAGGAGCACCAATCTTAATTGGTTTGAACCCTAGTCCCAAGCCTTTTGGTCATTTATAGACTAACACATGTTTAGTCATCCCACTTTTGTTCAATTTGAGGCCACTTTGTCCATCATATCCTTTATCCTACATGATCTTGAAGCCTTTTCCATATTGCTCAATGGGAATTTTTGCAGGTGGAGGTGCTTCTTCACTGTCTTCTCTATAAATCCAAGAAGTCACATCTTCTTTGTTAATGGCCTCTTTGCTTAGTTCCCCCCATTTTGTGAAATTAGTCATAGGAGGGACATGAATAGTGACCTTACATTGTCTATTGTCTACTAATGGTTTACTATATGTCTTAGGAGATGTGAGATTGCTGACACAATAAGATGCATTCATGTGATATTCACCACATCCCCTGTCTTGGACCATAATTTTAGGGTCATAAATTGGAGCCTTGGAGGTGGATGCTTTGGATAGGGTGAAAGGTTAAATGTAGTGAGATGAAGAGGCCTCTTGGTTGGTGGGAAATTATTTTTTAGTGATCCCTCTTAGGTTACTACAATATTGGAATGTGTTAGGGTCACCAACTATTGTAATTTTGTTGCTATTTTATGGGAATTTGAGGAATTGGTGGTAGGTGGAAGGTACAACCTTCATGGCATGGATCCATGGTCGACCAAGGAGGAGGTTATAAGGAATATCTAGGTCCAAGACATGGAATGTGCTATCCATCATTATAGTTCCAACTCTAATAGGTAAGCTTATAACACCCTTAGAAGAGCATTCTTCATCATCATATGCTTTGATCACAATAATCTTGGTCATGTCTACACATGCATCAGAGAATCCCAATGCCTTAAATCAATTTTAGAATGCAAGTATTCAACCGCACTCCACTGTCTATTACGACTCGTCATACTTTGTGTTTTTGGATGAACAAATCAAGGTATAAGGGGTCATTGTGGTTGAATTGTTGAGTCAGCTAATCTTGGTTGGAGAAGGTGACATGGTGTGTATTAGCCAAGTAACCTACCATCTCTTGGAAATGATTAACATAAAGGTCAGTTGAGATGGTGGTTTATATTGTGTGGTCTTACAATGCACCCTTAGACTTTAAAACTTGGGGGGCCCAAGTGTAAATTAATAGTTATGGTAGGTGCTAGATAGTTTCGAAGATCACTAGAAGTGAAAAGAAAAGATAAATATTTAAAAAAAATAGAGATGTGTATTTTGTAATTCAGGTGTTTAGGGTATCGGGTATTGGAAATCGAGAATAATAGAGGTGTAAAAGGTAATGCAAGTGTTGAGTAAAGTGTTTCGGTCCAATAGTTGAGGTCCGGTCAAAAAGGAATTTCTAGTAAAATTTAAGTCTAGGAAAGCAATGGGTAAAGTTGAACATCGGGTACCGGGTGCTGGGTAATAATCTAAAATAAATTTTTAAGTCTTAAATCTTATCTAAAGGGTCTGATGGTCTGGTATTCTAGTATTAAAAGATGTTTATGGAAGAATTTTTTTTCTAGAGAGAGTGTTATTTATGGTGCAATTGCATGATAACGAATGAACAATGGTTTTATTTACATGATATTTTTTTTTATAAATGTTTTAAAAGGGATTTAATAGTTGGAATTTGTGATTGCAAGAAAAGTAGTTTGTGATGCAAAGTTCAGGTATGGACAGTAAAGAAAATTTGAATCAAGGATAGAGTCATAACTAGATCTGGTTGTATACTTAAGTAAATCATATGTAGAGGGGTTTGAATCCATCAGAATACTAGAATCCCAAAAAATTTCATTTAGTGATGTAAAGCGCCAACCTTCGATGAAGCTCGTTCCCGAGAGTAGAAAGCCCAAGGTAGAACATAAGTGTAGGAACATGATGATGAAGTGATCATTTTGAATGAATGCGAAGGTTCCTACTCAACATCCAAATTTAAGTTATTATCCTGGTGATAATAAAAGATGAGAAACCCAAAGGACTTCGACGTGCAGACGGAGGTTGACCTTAATTGACTTTATTTAGAATTCTCTTGCCAATCACTATTTTCCATGTGCCTTGATATGATTCATCCTTTGGATTTCCTCTCATGTATTTGTCTTATCGTACCTGTGTCTTATTTCTATAAAAGGCCAAAGGATATTCTTTTTTAAGTTAAGTTTTGAATTTGTAGATGTCGGAAGAGCCAAATCTTCTTTAAGTTTTGTTCTTTTTTCCTTTTTTCTGAATCATTCCAAACTAAAAACTTGTATGCACTAAGACTTTAATCAATATCATAGTCGGTTTGATAGCTACCTATCTCATGAATCTTTGTAGCTAGTTTTGTTAATTCAACCAAACAAGATTATATGTTGTGTCGTTTAAGGGTGTATATGGAATCTACTCGGTGTCCAAAATAAAACCCCCTTCTTTAAAAGCTTGTGCCATTTTATGCCTAGCTGTGAAGCAATCTGGTGAAGTATAAAGTGGTTTTCTTTGATTTGATTATATCTTGGGGCATGCATGGAGAATAATTGGGAGACATTTTAATTTTTAGTTTTTTTGATGCTTTATTTTATATTAGATGTTTAAATTTCTAGAAATGTTTCAAAAAATAGATGAATGGATGAAAATTTATTGAAAATATTTCATTTTCTATGAGTTCATTGAATGCTTAAAGCTAAGTCTACTTAATTGATAACAAAATTTATCGATGTTCATGAGATTTATTGCAAATATTGATTGGACTAAATTGTGGTCTTAATTTTCTTTTAAAATAAATTTGATTTAATCTCTTGGAAATGGCTTCCTCAGTTTATCCTAAATTGTCAATCTGAGAACGTAGGGTTTTGAACTGTGTTGTTGAAATATGTTGAAGAGCTACAATTAATAAACCAAGGGTTGATAGATGCAAACTAATGTAACCTGTGATTGAACAAAATTCCAATTGGCAGACTTCCTTTCACAGATATGACATGAACCCATAAAGAAATGGTTCTGCAACATAAACAGATTACTGGAACACTACAAAACATAGCTGAAACTCTATATAGCAGAATCAAGAATCTATCTTGGCATAACATAAATAGAATCAAAGTTATTGATTGTATAATAGATTAATTAATTATTCCACTTTTCAACTCTTTATAACTCTGTCATTCAACATCTAACTATTTTTAACACTGATAATAGATAACTAATGAAACATACAGACTGACAGATGTTTAATAAATCAATAAAGATCATATCAGCAAGTATTTAAATGAATCGATATAAACTAACCTGTTTATAGAAATGAATTACATAGATGAAAATAAAATGAATAATACAAAAATGAGAATAAAATGAATAATACAAAAATCAAATTAATCAAATAGCTATAAAACATACATTGCCACATGTATAAATCTAATATCAATATCACCAACAACCCAGGAAGTGGGCCCTTCCTTCGCCGGTTATTGAATGATGACACTCACAGACATGGAACTATTCCATGCTAGTTATCATTCAATTGAATTATAGAAACATAATAAACATAGATCTTTTTTTCCGCAAGTCTGATTTTGATTATGTATATATATCAATTTTCACCATACACGCATATATATATATATATATATATATATATATATATATATATATATTTATCGATCATTCTATAAACAACAGATAAGTTTTTTTTTGTTCGGCCTATCTGCCACTCACAAACAAGAGTCTAGAAACAATAAAGGTTGCATGTCACTTTTAACTCTAAATCAAAATAACTTAACCAAAATAATCAGTCTTAACAAAATCTTGCTAATTTTGCTCCACCAATTTCCTAAGGTCCTCATGTTTGTAACAAATTTCAACTCCCTTTTGAACTATCTCCTACCATTTGGACACAAAACAATCAGATTTATCATGATTTTCAGTAATTCATTAATCCCAATTTCTTTTCCTTATTTTATTAAATATTAAGGTTCCTTCATAAAATGGCGACATGAATATGGACAGGGACACAAATAAAAAGGAAATTATAAGGTAAAAATAGTGGAATATTCTACACTCATCATTTCTGCACAGTTGGTCATTTTGCATGTCCCTATGCAAAGGTTATGAACCCGATAGAGTTGTGAGTTTTTGCAAGGTGCCCTTGACTTCATCAATCCATTGTTGTTGCATTTCCAGAACCTTTTATTCATGTTCCTAAATTGATATCTGTGAATTTGTTATTCTATCAAGTTCAACTCTGAGTTCTCCTATCTCTTTTTCTTGAGAATTGATAGTGGAATGAGCTTCTTGTAACAATCCATGCAAAGTCTAGTTTTCTATCTGCACTTTAGTCAATTCAGCTTTTAGATCCTGAAATTATTTCTCTGTCACACTTGAAGGAGGATCTTCCCTCTCAAATTTCTCCTCAGTGTCAAGACTTTCAATCTAAAAACTTGCATTCATGTCCTCAATCAGTTCATCTGTCTTCTCATCCTCATGTGGGTCAGGTCTAGATAGTGCATTTTTCTCTGGCTTCTCTTATTCTTCTTCATGGGAAATGTCTTCTACCAAGACTTGAGTCTGAGGGTTATTGTCAATACAATTCATAGGTTCCTCCAAAACCTGTGCTTCTTTTTCTAGAAACACCTCTTTTTTAGTTTCTTGTTCCTGATTTATTTCCAGTGGCGTCATAACCCTAGCATCTTCTATTTTATCTGGTTGAATTTTAGTTGGCTCATTTCCTAAGTCAGTACTAGGTGAATCTTCTGGAGACTCACCAGCTTGTTGTCTAGATTCCTGTTCATTTTCCCTTTGGCATTTTTCCCTACTAAATTCTCTGTGAAATTTTCCTCATTTCACTGTGACTTCAGACCCAAACACATTACTAGTGACCTGGGCCAGGTTATCTAACTTGGTTAAAGCATCTAACTTTTGTTTTCTCTTCCTATCACCAAATTGACCATTGGGTGTCAGCTCCAAGGATTTATTTTTCTCATAGTGTTTCTCATTTGGAGGCGACAGTTTTGGCTTGTTGGATTTTGATGCATCTTGCTTTGTGGCACTTCTGGTTGTTCTTTTTCCAAGTTTTGGTGTTTGTACAGAGGATTCACTAGGGCTTCCCTTAGTTTTATTTTCATTGGATTTCATAGTTGTCTCATCAAAACCAGACTCCTCATTTGAAGAGTTGTCCTTAGAGGAACCCTCTGCAGAAGATTCCTCTTCCTTAGAGGGTCCAGTATCCTCACCATCCTGAGAATGGAAAAATGAGTCCCAATCACTGGGAGGAGTCAACAAATTCAATTCCTAGAATACTAGAAGTTTTATGAAACCATGGTGACACATACAATGGGGTTGGCCACTTCTAACTATTTTAGACATTCGTTGTAGGGCTCGATACAAAAAGTATGGAGTATTGATCAAAAACCCTTGACGTAAATGCAACATTAATTTGAAATGTTGAGAAAAAACATACTGAAACCTTCCTTCACAAGTAATATAATGAATAATGTACTTGGAAACTTCTCTCCAATGCCTTGGTAAAGACTGTAGTTTGGTACCTTGCCCAGAAACCATTTCCATAGATTCACCTCTCGACAAAAATTTCTTCCGCATCAGTTGTAACTTCGTAGACTACTTGGATTTCTTAGGAAAATATTATTCTCCATTCAATGGAAGTACAAAAACTTTAGCAATGGTTTCCATGGTAATTGTGATATCCATCCCATGAATAGTAGCCTTCTGGTTGCAAAAATTATGGGCAAATTCCAGCGCCACTCTCTCATCAAACCCTCTAAGCCGTTTGAAATAAACATCCTAATGAGCCTTATGAAATTATGCATATGCTTCAGCATGCACTTTCAAATTTTGCATGGTGATGGGATCATGACGTGGGTGGTGACCTCTTGCCATGTTCATAGGAACTCATTGTAACTCAATACCGTAAATTTAGACAATATGGTTTTTAGGAGACGGTTTAACAGCTAAATTCAGCAATGAATACTTGGAAGGAAATGAAAACAAGTATAGTAAATGATAGGTTAATGCGGAAATAATAGCGGTGATAACCCTCAGAGAAATGATGACATGGAAAACCTTTCCCCCCAGCTGATTGGTTGAACCATCCATAGAGAAAAGTGTCACTTGACAGAAGGAAACACATAATATAAAATAAAATAAAGAAAGAAATAGAGAGAAATTAATTACCAATTACCACGAGCATGAGACGAGCGCTAACAGGTACGTTGCATGCCCCAAAATGATGTGGGAGATTGGAAATATGCAAAGATGTGACCGAAGAGATGACAGATGTGACAAGCAAGACACCATACTGTACTGATGACAACTGCCAAGAGCAGATCACCTGAAAGGGAAAACTAGGTTGCAATAATGGAAAGAAAGTGGGTGGTACGGTAAATGAAGACATTTGAATTGCCAAAAAGAAGATGACGGTAGTCTAACAACTAAGCAAAGCAGCCATGGACGTAGGGAGATAACCAATGAAAAGTGGCCAACAAGCGAATCATCGAGTGGAAAGGATTTTTCTAACATTGGTAAAGAATGACAACCAATGTTAGAAACTGAACACCGGCTCTTGGAAAAGAAAAAGATAGGAACTCAAGCCAAAAGAGACAGCCGATAGTGCCTGCCACCAAAAAGAACAGGAAGATATCACCAACTGGATAATGGTTGTTGGTTGTAAGCCACAAACGACCATGGTCAGGGGAAAGGGAAAATCGGAAAAGGGTGGCATGGAGAAGGCAATGAAGAAGGGAAAAATGATAAGAATGGGAAAACGAATGAAGTGAGAGTGAGGAGAGGGGGAAAATGGATGGAAAATATCCTGGCGAGAAAAAAGATAGGTTTTTTTTTTTTTCATTTTTCTTATGACAATAGACCGTCGGTTTCTCGGTTTTCAATCTACCACCACCCCGTGGCGCTGAAAATCACTTTTCACCACTAGGTTTATTAAACAGGTAGTGCTCCCTGGAACCTAGTTTTCGAATAAATCTCCGGTAATACCCTTCATGACCAAGAAAACTACAAACATTTTTTTGGCTAGAAGGTGTGGGAAAGTCTTGGATAATTTGGATCTTTTTAGGATCCACTTGTATACCTTTAGAGGAGATGTAATGGCCAAGCACAATTCCTTTGGTCATAAGTATATGGAGTTTTTCATGACTCAAGGATAAATTGGTATCTATACCACACCTAAGTAATTTTTCTAAATTTGTCTCGGCCTCCTCATAAGTATCACCATGAATAGTAAAATTGTCCATATATACCTCAACACAGTCATTGACAAGATCGGCAAAAATGCTTAAAACTACCTATTGAAAAGTAGCAGGAGCATTACATAAGCCAAATGGAAAGACTCGATAAGAAAAAGTCCTCCAAGGACAAGTGAAAGTGGTTTTCTCTTGATCTTTTGTTGTGATGTGAATCTGATTGTAACCATTGAACCCATCCAGAAAAGAAAATAATTTCTTACCTACAAGAGTATCCAACACTTGATCAATAAATGGTAATGGAAAATGATCTTTCTTAGTAGATTTATTTAATTCTCTATAATGTACACAAATTCTCCATTTACCATTTTTCTTAGGAACTACAACTAGAGGAGAAACCCATTGACTATCTGAAATAGGATATATAAACCCAACATTTAACAATTTTTGTAATTCCTCCTTAACTATTTCATGCAAGGCAGGATTGAGCCAACGTTGTGGTTGCCTAATTGGACGACTACCTTCTTCAATGTAGATATGGTGGGTGCAAGTATCAAGATGAATTCCACACATATCTTGGTATTCCCAGGTGAATGCATCTTTGTTTGTTCTAAGAATGGTGATAAGGTCTTGGATTTGTTCAGGGGTTAACTGTGGATTAATATTGAGTGTACAATTAGGAAAAAATTCCATAGCTTCAGATTGTGTAGGTAAGTTAATGGCTAAAGCTTGTGAAATGGATAGCCTATCAGAAGATAAGAATGAACCGTACAAGAAATTATGGGGCAGCAACTGATGTAATGTGATAAAGTGTTGAACAAATCGTGAACTACCAACCAATGGAAAATTCCCAAAAGAACATTGAGTATTTATACCTGAATGGAGGACCATGCTTTCAAAAATTTCATTAAACATATACCTATTTTGAAGAAAATTAACAAGAACATTATCCTCAGTAGGTTCCTCCATATCTAAATCTCTATCAATTGTCAGAATTTGTAGTGACTCATCCAAGTCACTATCAACCCAAACTAGGTCTTCTGTTTCCAATAAAGGTTGTGCTGGCGGGTATAGATCCAGTTGTTTCTTGTTCTTGGAATTAGAGATGACCATGTTCCCTAATCGGAAATTGATAAAAGGCATCCTCAGTTGCTAACCAAGGTCATCCCAAAATTAGGGGGTATCCCCCCAGCTTAAATTTTGGCTACAAAATCACAAAGTCAGTTGGGTATTTCCATGAATCAATATAAAGGATTACATCCTTAATTACACCTTCAGGATTGACCAAAGATCTATCTGCCATTTGAAGAACTGTAGCAGTAGGCCTAAGTCCTTCTAATGACAATATTTCCTTCATTTCATTTTTCATTACACTAATTCCAGAACCCAAATCCACAAGGGTATTAGGAATACTTACTTTACCAATGGTTACCTTAATGACCAGACTCCCTGGATCAAAGTACTTTGTAATGGTTATGTTTCCAAGCATAAGGTCTACCAATTGTTTGATGAATTCAATAGTTTTTGTCTCCTGCTTCTTTTTTTGCTTCTAAGTGAATAGGTCACGATTTTTTTTTGTATAGATGGGAATATCCTTGATGGCTTGCAACAAAGGAATTTTGATGTTAACATTGTGCAATTCATTAACAAAATCAAACTTAGATTGAGAATCCTCCCTTTGTATTGGTTCAGGTTGAAATTGTTCTGGAAAAGGAGGTTCTTTGGTTGGCTTTGTTTCTTACTCTTCATTGATTTCCATAATAGTGGGTCGTTGAAGAGCGTTTCTTGACCTCAACTGAACTCCATCTATCTCTAATGTGTTTATGGGATAGGTGGAGTAACTTGTTGCCTTGTTGTTATATACTGGTTGAGTCGCCTTATTATTGGAGTTGGGATTTGGTTGGGTTGGCATTGATGTAGGTCTTGGTGGTTGTGGTGGATGGTTTGTTGGGTTGATGGGTTGAGAAAATGAGGATGGAAAACTCGAAAGAAGTTGTTGTGATTTTTGGTATGGGTTAACCATAGAAGGAGGTGGAAATTGGAATGTTTTTTGTTGATATGTTGATGGTTGTGGCGGTTGTGGCGTCCATGCTTGTTGCAATGGCTGTGAAGTATACTAATACTATGGCATCTATTGAGGGTATGGGGGTTTTTGCCAATCCCCATACCATCCTGGTTTATATGAATTGGATTGGATAGGTGCTGAAATAATATAGTCATTAATTATACTAGGGTGCATTGACTAGGGTGGAAAAGGTCACCTAGGGGCCATGTAATAGACAGGTTCCCCAGAATGTTCCATCTTGGACATACCTGTAGGAAAAGGTTTTAGTGTAGAGTTCCTACTAACTTCTTCTAAGGATGAGATATTTTTCCTATTATATGGGAAATCCTCACTACCATGCTTCTTGCGACATGTTGGAAAAAACACAACTAAAGCCTTCTCAACTTCTTCTTGCTTCCTACGGGTATAAAGAGTGTCTATTTGTTTCCCCATATGATTTAACAAATCTGTTTTAAGGTCTTCAAGTAAATTGACTATTTCCCTATTTGTGATACTTGTCGTATTGTTTGTGATATAAGGGTTACTTGGATAGCTCCTTCCTAAATGTTGTGACCTTTAATAGTTCCTACAAATATCACAAATATCATCAAATTCCATTTTGGAAATATTCCCTTTTCCTATTAGATTTTATGCATCCATAACATCATCTCTTATCCCTCTAAGAAATAACATTTTAATAGAATCATCATTTAATCCCTCCTAGTGAGACGGTTGAAGACTAAAAATAAAACGTTCAAGGTAGTCCTCTACGGACTCATCTTCTTTTTGAGTCATGCAAAAAATCTCATCCCAAACCTCCTTCGTTTTGCAGTATTCTTGGTACTTACTTAGGAATAACTCCTTCATGACTTCCCATGTTTTGATGTTTTGAAGGTTCATAAACCATCATAAGGAAACATCCTTTAATGTAGCTGGAAACAATTTTAATTTATTTGCATCATTTTGATAGTCATAGATGTCACACAACACATCAAATTCAAACAAAAACATGTCATGATCCTCTACTGAAAGACCACGAAAAAATGGGCAAAGAAGAATGGGGAATATTCTTCATGGAAGCATCTCTCCCGAGATGTGTGATTGGAAATTCAAAAGTAACCAGATTATTATTAGCTATTTCCCTATTGTGATTGTTGTGATTGTTGTGATTTCTATTTTTGTTGTTGTCGGGATCCATGAACTATAATTCCCAAGGAGTAAAATAAGTTTCAAATGGCTTGTGGCCTTCTTTAGAGAATGGACCAGCTTTTTCTCCATAAGACTCTTGGAAAATTTGTTCAACCTTTTTGCGTAATATTTTGGAAGACCTTGGTTGGGTTTTTGTGGGTGTTTGGGCAATAGTATTTTCGATAGAACACTTCTCTAGATCAGGTTCGAGTAAGTCTAATGAGCGCAATTTAGCTTTCACTTCCTCCTGAGTTGAGCCACTTCCCTCAATGAGAAATTTTGACTTATCTTGAAATTCTTGAAGTTGCGGATTCTCAATGGATGGTGTTGGCTTATTTTTGGGTTTTTTGGGTTATGAATTTCTTCCCTTTTCTTTCCTAATGAATCTTCTTTTACTATCCCTATTACGATTCATGAACCTAAATGACTTATGAAAATTAAAACTAAGGATAATTACCCAAACAAAGTTAACAATTGTGTGGACTTTCTCCTTAACGCAATGTTCCTAACTTAGTTTACTAAAAATGTAGGTCTTTAACACCGTTCCTTGACAATGACGCCAAAATGATTGGACTAAACTGTGGTCTTAATTTTCTTTTAAAATAAGTTTGATTTAATCTCTTGGAAATGGCTTCCTCAATTTATCCTAAAGTGTCAATCCAGGAATGTAGGCTTTTGAACCATGTTGTGGCAATATGCCAAAGAGCTACAATTAATAAACCAAGGGTTGATGAATCCAGACTATTGTAACCTATGATTGAACATAGTTCCAATTGGCAGACTTCATGTCAGAGATGTGACAAATGGCTCTACAACAGAAATAGATTACTGACACACTACAAAATAGAACTGAAACTCTATATAGCGGAATGAAGAATCTATCTTGGCATAATATAAACAAAATAAAAGTTATTGATTGTATAATAGATCAATTGATTATTCCACTTTTCATCTCTTTATAACTCTTTCATTCAACATCTAACTATTTTTAACACTTATAATAGATAACTGATGAAACATACACATTGACATATGTTGAATAAATCAATAAATATCATATCAGCAAGTATTTAAATGAATCGATATAAACTAACATGTTTACATAAATGAATTACACAGATGAAAACCAAATGAATAATACAAAAATGAGAATCAAATTAATAATAGATAAATCAAATTAATCAAATAGCTATAAAACATACATTACCACATGTATAAATCTAATATTGAAATATCACTAACAACCGAGGAAGTGGGCCCTACCTTTGCCAGTTATTGAATGGTGATACTCATAGACACGAAAATACTCCACACTAGTTATCATTCAATTGAATTACAAAAACAAAATAAATGTAGATCTTTTCTTCCTCAAGTCTGATTTTGATTATGTATATATATATATCAATTTTCATGATACATGCATATATATATGATTCGGTCATGCTATAAACAACAGATAAGTTTGTTTGTTCATTCAGCCTATTAGCCACTCACAAACAAGAGTCTAAAAATGATAAAGGGTCATAGGCCACTTTTAACGCTAAATCAAAACAACTTAACCAAAATAATCATTCTTGACAAAATCTTGCTAATTTCGTTCCACCGATTTCCTGAGGTCCTCATGTTTGTAACAACTTTAACCTCCCTTTCGAAGTATCTCCTACCATTTGGACACAAAACAATCAGATTTATCATGATTTTTCAGCGATTCATTAATCCCAATTTATTTTCCTTATTTTATTAAGTATTAAGGTTCCTTCAGCAAATGGTGATAGGAATGTGGATAGGGACACATATAAAAAGGAAATTATAAGGTAAAAATAGTGTAATATTCTACACTCATCAAATATTTTGATTTCATGATATTATTTTATTATCAAACTAGAAATCTTATGCCTAATGTTAACGATTCTTAATGAAACTAGAAAAAACACATATTCCCTTTGAGATTAACAACATTATAACATCATACCCTGAAGTAAACCTAGTATGGTCAAGAAATGACTATCAGAGACTTAGGATTGAGCTAAGCCAACCTATTTTCAAATTATACGAACATACCTTGAGGTTGCCTTGGTTAAGTCTTTCAAGAAGATAGGCTCATCGTGGTTTTCCTGTGAAGATTTTATCTACCCTATTGGTATGAGTAACATCATCGTCAATAGCGTCTTGCAAGTCTTTGTAGAGAATGGCTCAATGTTCAGGTGATATGCGCAGTGTGAATGTGATTTACTATGTGTGTATAGTCATGTTTGGCATTATTATAATTGGTTGAATTATTGGTCTTATTATCTGAATTGGAGGCCTTTCCTTTTCTATGGTCATGTAATGGGAAAGTAAAGACCTTATGATGACTATTGGAAGTTTTTTGTTGTCCATCAATTTCTATAGTACCATTTTCAATGAAGTCCTATACGATGTTTTTCAATTGTCGAGATGACGAAGTAGAATGTCCTTTGGAATGGTGATAGTCACATAAGGCATTGTCATCCCACCATGAAGGTTTTAACTTCCCTAAATCATATGGTTTCACCTCAGGAAGTGTAATGACCTTGGAATACAAGAGTTTTTTGAGGATGGATTCAATAGGTTCCCCTAGGGGACTGTATTTGGGTATGTGCAAGATCATGATGGGCCAAAAAGTGGCGATATGTAAGTGATATGATGGGCCATGTGGTTGGAAACATTTTTTTACCTAAAATTGATGAAACGAAAAGGGTTTTTAAAGGATATTCTCAGCTTTCCACCAATATAAATTATTCTTTACTTTGAATTTAATAAATAATTATTATTCATTTTATATTTTAATTACAACTAAAGTCCTTATTGATAGGCTAATTGAAAAAATCAATAGCTTTCAAAAGGTATCACATTTTTTCAATCTGAAACATGTGTCACATTCTATGTGTGGATGCTGAAATCTGTGAGAGAGACTTACACGATTTCATGTTGTTAGCACAAGTCAATTTAAATAAGAAAATTTAACATCCCTATGAAATACTTAATCATGTATAAATATGCAACTAATGACCAAAAAACAAATTAAATAGAAGCATATACAAAAAACATGATTAAACCCTTATCTCATAGTGGATTGGTGCCACTTTGTTGTGTAGTAAGCAACCCTTTCCCAACCCCTGAATTGCAGTGTGGAATTGTTTAGATTGATCAGATCTCCATGATGAGATTTGAGTATAACCTAGCTAAGAATTGTGAAAGTGATGAAGTATGGAGTGGTGTGCACAAAATTGGCTCTCAATATTAAGAGACTAACTTTGCATGAAATTGTGGATGAAGTTGAGTATCGTAAGTTTACTCAAAATTGTGGATCCTTGAATGAGGAGAGAAGCCTCCAATTTATAGATTTCCAAAATGGAAGAGAGAGTGAAAACAAGCAATGTGGGATCATTCAACATCTAATGGCCAAGTGCCACTTGTCAAGATGTGAATGGTTGATGGTTGTGCATATTTTGGCCAAAGTGCCAATAAATGCAATTAGGTGGAATTTGAATTTGAAGAAATGACATGTGAGAGGGAAAAAACAATGAAATAAATGCCACTTGGATCAATGCACAACGACATGTAAGAGGAGTGAATGCCTTGTTGGATGTACAAGTCCACTTGGACTTTTTGAATTCAAACTTGAGGGAATATTCCCTTTTGATGCCATGTGAGAAAAAATAGAGATTTAATAAATGAATTAAATCTATTTTCATGTGCAAGTTGCATTCTCTAAAAGATTTTAGTGATAGGGATTAAATTAATCAAGGATTTGATTAATTTAATGAGCGATTAGATGATTTGACAATTTTGACTCAAATTTATGAATTAATTTAAGTCAGAATTGAGAGGAAACACTTAATTAAATAAATGATTTTGATTTATTTAACTAAGTGGGATAATGTTAGATTAAATCAAATAAAGTTTAATTTATTTAATTTAATAAGAGGAATTTAGAGGCTTTAATCAAATAAAATGATTTATTTAATTAAATAGAGACATGATATTAATTAAATTAAATTGATTAATTTAATCACTAGAGGAGAAAGACTTAATCAAATAAACAATGATTTATTAAATTAAGAGACAAAATATGATGAAAAGTTGAGAGTATTATTTAGGAGGAAATGTCGTTAATAATTAGGATCAAGTGTGTCGAACCAAATTGTACATTTTTCAGGTTTACATTTTGCCCGTCATTGAAGCAATGTACTTGTTGCATTGATTCAAAGAATAGACTGATGTGATCAAAGTCAAAAATTTCTCTATTTTTTGAATGCCCCACTGTTGCCCTAATGGAAGGATATTGCTGGTATACTGCCCCCTCAAGAGATCGAGCGAAGATGTTTGATTTTACGATCGAGATCGTGATAAAATGCGAGAGGAGTGGTTCTATTGATCAGAGGATGAAAGATAATTCTTTGATGTAGACAAATCTGATGATGCATAGACAGTCATCGACCATGGGTATTCTCATGTATATTTTGATGCAACACACCGATTTTAGATACAAATGTTAGTAAATATAGAAGAATGCGAAGAATGGAAGGAGGATCCACACAATCCTATGTAATGATGATTAATGATGTATTACTTACCAGGAGTTTGGATTTTCAAAGGACCAATTACTTTATGTTTGATAACACACATAGGTACGATACATCAAGGTATAACGGATCAGGATGGCGTTGTACCTAGTGTGATGGACTTTGAATTGAAAATCAAATAGGATTATTCTTTTTCACACTTAGCATGCATACTTCATTCAGGATGTAGTTCAAATATTCTAAACATCTCGGGCCAAAACATAAGAAAGAAAGCTTTCCTATGTGGTCAACAAGACATCTAAAACATGCTCGCTACAAACCAACCAATGCACATATGACAAATTTATTTTATAAGTGTACCCACAAGCATAGTAGATAAAAGAGACAATGGTCTTGGCCCCATTCCTTTCTCTCTAAACCTATTTTGTTTAGGCATCATTGAGAGGTCCTTGGAATGAGCACAAAATAAGATAAGCCAATAACAGACCAAATAAAGAAAACCAAACAAGCTAATTTTATTCATACTGCTAGCCAAAACTAAACTACTGTGAGGTACCTGATTCTTATGTCCATCGTGGGAAGGATTCATCCTAGGACATGTTGTGATCAGGGTTTTGGTGGGACTGATTGGATGATAAGTTATTGATACTCCGAGTTGACCGGCTTGCTTGCTTACTGACTTAGACTTTCGAGACTCTGACAATTAGGGTGTTCACTTTTGAACCTTCTAGACTTGCTTCTGAGTGACCCACTAAAGGGTGAAGGCGATGATTGATTTGATTAGGAATGATGAAATTTGTGGATGAAAGCAAGATGAGATGGATGCACCATTTTGGATTTTTCAGATATTTTTGAGGCTATTTTTGGTATTTTCAAGATGTTTTACAAATGTTTTTGATACATTCAAGATCAGAGACGACGTAGTTCAGACAAGGTGGAAGATTGACAAGACTCAATGATGAATTTTTTGAAGATTTTTTGAGATTTTCGACATGTTTATGGATTTTTTGATGGATTTTCTGAATGTTTTTGTATTTTCACATGATTTTGACGATTTGGATATGGATATGATATCAGTGCTCTGTTTTGGAATTTTTTGAAAA
Source organism: Sequoiadendron giganteum (assembly GCA_007115665.2). Classification (NCBI taxonomy): domain Eukaryota; kingdom Viridiplantae; phylum Streptophyta; class Pinopsida; order Cupressales; family Cupressaceae; genus Sequoiadendron; species Sequoiadendron giganteum. The sequence goes on along the minus strand of CM021107.1, from coordinate 591,029,093 downwards.
CCAAGCTAAGGTTGATTGATCAGATTGATGGATTGATAGGTTGACTAAGTGTGTTAAGTCAAACAAAAGTGATAATGCACTCATAAACTCTAGGAAGTTGTGTTATCCTAGAGTAAACTCATACATGAGAGGGTAGTTTGACTAAGTGTGTTAAGACAAATGAGGTGATTATGGATTTGATAATTTGGCTAAGTGTGTCAAGCCAAAAAAGATGATAATGGACTTGTAAACTCTAGGAAGTTGTGTTATCCTAGAGTAAAATCATGCACAAGAGGGTGGTTTGACTAAGTGTGTTAAGTCAAACACAGTGATAATTGATTGGATTTGATTGATCAGGATTTGGAAGCTTGGCTTGGAACAAATTTTTTTTGATGATTTGATGTGACACTGAAGTACACATTAGATGCGATTGATAATTATTTTTTGGATTGATGTTCAATGAAAGATAAAGCTTGATAAGAAACATCTTCTCGTCAAAATATGCCATGGGCTAGTGATTTGTATTTTGGCTCACAAATGCTTAACCATTTTGATTTCATGTCTACCAATATTCGGATCACCACATAAGTTGGAGGATATAGATCAAGATTTATTCCTAAAGCAAGATATAAATATTTGTCCCCAGTGTCTAGCAATGTTTGAAAGGCCACGGGTGGATTCTTGGATAGATGTGTTGATGGATGGATGTGGTAAGCACACAAAGGATGCCAAGGATTATCTTGCAATAAGATAAGGTGTTTGAATAGAGTATGCTCATTTGGATAGTGCTTCATGGCTCAGATAGTGTTGGGTAGGATAGAATCAAATGAAAATGACCCATGTCAAGATGTCTACCATAAGAAAGTGTAAAGTGTGCACCAAACCTTCATCAAGATTAAGATAGTATGGATGCAAATAGATGCAAATGGATTAGATAAATGGTTCATGGATGAATGGATTTATTATGGATAAGATGGAGGGAATGTTGGCTTTATTATGGATGTGATGAGATGCTTTCTCCTGAAATGGAACACGTAGATGTTTAATTCTACACATGACACTTTTTTTCCAAGTTTTCATCATGGTACTTGCCCAAAGTGCCACCGTAGTGGTTTTCACTAGAGGACAATTTTTTTCTTTACTGTTTTCAATCTTTTTTTTTAATTTTTTTTGGATTTTTATATTTTTATATTTTTTTGTATTTTTGAGAGATTTTAAGCTGATGTTGAATCACCTAGTACTACTGACATTAATGCTTCTTTCATAATGTGCCATCGATATCCTAATTGAATAAGTTTCTTTTCCAAGATACGTGGACTTGAAAGCAACTTTTGAGATTCTTGATTTTCTTTGTTGACACTGGAGTTAACTTCGTCTTTGTGGGCCCATCGCGATAGAGTGCCTTTTGAATCCTTATGATGAAGGGTCATTGCCAACACATGGTAAATGTGAGAGTTGGATATTATGCATGGAGGCATGGATGGTGGAGTGTGTTTAAGAATAAAAGATGGATTGGTTGATAGTTTGGAACCTTTTACTCTCCAAACTTGGGAAGATGAGCAGTAATGGGTGGATACGAAAGTGTGTGTGGAATTAGGACCAACAGCTTGATACACTTTCTATGTTGCTTGAGAAGTTTTCTTTTTTCTTTTTGGACATCTTTGATGGATACTTGTTCCATTTTTTATTTTGCCCCATAGTTTCTTTGACTAATGGAGTATGATAGGGATCATCTTTCTTTGTATTTTTTGGTATCCATATGTATTTGATTTGTCCTTCGTGCTTCTTAGCTTCTTTTTCCTTGATAATATTCTTCATGCTTTGATTCAAATATCCCCTATTTTGATGTTGGTCCCAATTCGTGGATGGGGTGATGTATGGATGAAGATTCATGGCGTGGCTGGTTGTAGTATTAGCATTGCTTTCACCATAAGGATTCTTCGTGCCCCCTATGTTGATGTTTTCTTGAGATGAGGTTGCCCCTAGTATTGAATAACCAAGACCTTGATGCTTAGGATTTCCAATAATCTGCATTGGTTCCAGGATACCTTGTTCATGTAGGCCTAATCCTCTACCTTGATAATTCATCTGCTGAATTTTTTTATTTGCAATAGGATATGATTTACCTTGGAAACAAGGTGCTACTCCTTCTCTTCTCTATGGTGGATCTTCAAAGGTGATAGCTCTTTCATTGATAAGATATTTTTCCCTTACAAAGGTGAGTGACCCAATTTTATAAGTGATTGGATCCTCTATCTTTGAGATAACCTCCTGATTGATCTCTTTGGCTTAATCTTGTGAGATATTAGATTGTAATGCTTCTTCAAGATGTGTTGATGATTCATTGTTCACATAAAATTCTTCCTCATGATTCATTTCACAGAATGTTTCTGATTCACAACTTCTATAGGAGCCTTCTTCATGATCTATTTCTGATATGTCTCTGGATTTTTCTATATCTTGATCAGGTGTACAAATGTTAAGAGTAGGAGACTCTTGTTCCTTGGTAATGATATCAAAAGTATGAGACTCCTATTTTGAATGAAGATCATCTACATGTCCATCCAAAGAAAGCATCTCATGGGTAGATGGAGGAGTATGTGCTATATGGATATGATCCTTATTTGCAACATCTTGTATAGATAGGAGAGTTTCAATCACCTCATTGTAGTATCTTGGATATACGAATTCTTGATCTTGGTTAATGTCAGAATTGCTTTCAACATGCTTTGGGTCAAGTTATTGACATGGGTCAGTTTCCAAGGATGGGTTGCTTATAAAGGGTTGTTGGATTTATTCATTAGGCATGGAAAGTGGCTTAATATCCACTTGTTCTTTGAACGGATTTGGATCAAGTGTAGAGCTAGGGATTCCTTCAATATTTGTAACCATGAGGTCAAAGGATGTCAATATGTCTTGGGAAGGACCATTGCTAGACCTTGATGGAAGATGTTGATCATGCTTTGGAATATGTTCTTGAGATATGTCCTCTAATTCATTAGGTGATGTAGAGACATTTTCAACATGATCATTGGTCGAAGGACCTTGATCATCATTTTCAACGATTGTGGTGGGAATCTGTTGCAAGCTCTATTGTGCATTCAATGCCTGCATTTGTGTTAATAACACTTGTTGTTGATCTTGATGTTGTTTTTCCAATGAAGCTTGTTTTTGGTCCATCTGTTGTTGCACCAACAAATATTGTTGTTGGTCGAGCTGCTATTGCACCAAAAAAACTTGTTGTTTAGCTTGCTGTTGTGCCTAAAAATCTTGCAAGGCTTGTTGGTATAATTGTTGATGAATTTCTTGTAGTTGTGTTCGGTATTGTGCTTGTGCCTATTAAGCTTGGTGCTAGTCTTGAGCTTGAGCTTGTTCTTGTTGGGATTCTTGCATGGCTTGTGTGGATTGTTGGGCTTGTGCAACTTGTGCAGCTTTTTGGGCAACTAGTTGTGCTTGTGCTTGTTGAGTAGCTTGTTGTGCAACTTGCTGGTTTTGTTTGAGTTCCCTCTGATGATTGGCCTTCTGAACAACCTAGAGCATGGTGATGAATGAATTTTTTGTGTTAGCTTTTGGTGGGATTGGTGGTGGATTGGGAATGTTGCTAACCATTGTGATGGGCGAGAGGGTTGTGTTGATAGTTGGGATTTAGGTTGTTGGTGGTGCGGTTGAGGTGCTTGGTCCTTGCGAGGGTACATTTTGAGAGATTTGAAGACTGACTGATGTATTGACCATGGTGGCTTGAGTGGCTACCACTTGTTGTTGTGATGATGCTGTCAAGAGGAGCGGAATTTATGTGATGGTCGAATTTCCTTGATTTGAGAAGCTAGAGAGGGGTAGGGGGGAAAGACCCAACCCAAGAGGTGATATAGATGTGAGTGGTAATGGAGGAAATGATGGTATGTTCCCTTGGAAGAGTGATGATGAGAATGGTTCAATGATTCCTGATGTTCCAAACAAAATACCCCCCCCCTGTGATAGAGAAGTTTCTATGTTTAGTGGGTAGGTCTGCGTTGCGTGAAATGATGATGAGTCTACATGACTATTGAAGGTGAGCGGGACATATGGGTGTGATGGATTTAATGGGACAGATTTATCTGGTGTGGTGCTAATATTTACCTCTTTATTGTTTACAAGGCGATGTTTTTGTAATTCTCAGAACATGTCACTTCCCTTGTTAATAATTGGTGAGGTTGGTGTGATTGTTGATATTGTTTGAGGAATATCTTGAATAATGTTTGGGATTGATATTGGGGGTGTGCTTACAAGAGACCTTTCCATGATTATGTCAAGGTCAGAGGGGAATTGGGTCCCTCCTTCCGTTAACGTGCATATTTATTTAAACATGGCATTGACAATTTTATGATTCTCTGGATTTTGAACCATCTCTAAAATTTTAGATTGTGTCATTCCCAATTCCTCGTTGGTGATTTCCTCTTGAGGATTTTGTGATGGTAGAGAAGAGTTGTTTGGGGGATTTCTTGATCCTGCAAGGTTTACTTTGATGAGTACTTGGCTTAAGTCACTGGAAGTTGATATTTCTTTGGTGTTTTCCATGTTCCTCTTGTGTTGTGATCTTGTTTGGACCATAAAATAGAGATTGTTTGATCTTAATCCTTAGGCACAAAAGAGAAGGTAACTAGGAATGGCTATGGATCAAAAGGTGATAATGAGATAAACGGGGGATGAATGGTGCAGATGAGTGAAACTCTTGGAGAAATTTTAGGGGTGATGCTAAACTTCAGGGCTTGGATTGATTATGATAGTTTGACTAGGTGTATTAAGTCAAATAAGATTGTTGTGAGCTTGTAGACCCTAGGAAGTTGTGTTATCCTAGGAAAAACTCGCACAAGAGAATGGATTGGCTAAGTGTGTTAAGCCGACCAAGGTGATCATGAACTAGTAAACCTCAAGAAGTTGTGTTATCTTAGAGGTAAATTTTTCCAAGAGAATTGTCTATTTGGCTAGGTGTATTAATCCAAGATAGAGTGATGTTGATTTAGCCTTTAAGTTTAGCATGAATGATTTTTCCAAAGTTCTCAAAATTTTGTTGATGGGATGAGATTTGGCTGATGGAGAGGTGGATGAGAGTGAAGATTTTGATCTTAGACTTTGACCTAGACATGACTCTTTTTACAAAACCTCAGTGTTGAAGAACATGCTACACTTCCTATGTGAGGAAAGAAAATGTTTCAAAAATCTCAGGATTCTGTTGATAATAGAATGCATACAAATTTGGGTTGTTTCTTGAAGCCTTCTTATAGAAATTGTACACTAGTCTTTCTCTAACTTCAAGGAGCATTTCAAGACATTGTTCGCGGGCTTTGAGACTAATTTTTTTGAATCTTGGTTTTGAGATTTTGACATTTCGGGAAATCATTTGAGACAACACATGTGAGGTTCAATTTGTCTTTTATCTTTCCTTAGTGAATTCCTTTTTACCAAAAGCACTTGCTTGATTATGTTTCAAACTGTATGTCTAATGTCCCACTTTCTTTTTCATTCCACAAGGTCCATTATGTGGAAATCAAGGAAATTAGAGCAAAATTTTCCTATGTTTAACCTTAGTGAAAACAAATGATGATTAAACCCAAGCACTTAGAAACCTCTAAGGATATTTAATCCCTAGGGAAAGCAAGAGTACTTAGAATTGTCAAAGTATATTTTTTTTCTCCAAGGGGTTTGAAATTTTGAGCTCTTTGTGAATGTTTGTTTTTCAATTGTTTTGAGGACCAAGCAACGTGTTTTTTATTTCCAAGCACATGTACAACCCTAGGATGAAGAGACAATATTTTGTTGGGTTCCCACTTGGACGAATCCAGCTGCTCATATTATGTGCGGATGACTAGATGCTTGACTACACTGGCTCCCCTCCACGACACACACTTCTCAAGTCAGCCAAGCATCAGTACCCATGAATCTCCCATAACATACTTTTCATCTCTACAACAAAAATGCATGTTTAACATGGGGCAGCTTCAAAGGACATGACCTTTTGCACCAACAAAATAGACAAGGATTTGGCCTTCTAAACAAGGGTTTAATTCAGTCTTTTTGTTCATGGAGGCTGACCCATGCGGCGAGAGACCATTGCTTCCCTTCTCGGCGGAGCCAACCACGTGATACTGGCTTTTTTTCTAGTACCCACTCTTATATATCCCGACTGGAAATACACTTGTCCTTAGTGTGTTACCGGTTGGGTCGTTCCCTTGGGTGAGTAATTTTTCCCACAAGGCAGGCCCGCTAAGATAAATAAAAGTGATTAAACATATTCATAGTTTGATCAACCTTTTTTTAGAAACAAAGAGAGAACACACGCAATAAGCCTACTCACACTCGCAAGATGTTTTGTTCAATTTTAAACCCCAAAAAATGAAGTGTGGAGGTAATTCTTTTAACAACTTACTATCACAAAAATACTTTTGATTCTCAAGATCATCGTGAGGCATGAGAGAAGCGCATACACCTTTTAAATGATATTACTTTGTGAAAAGGATTACAAAACATCAAATACACATGTTCATTTTAATCCTCAAAGTAAAAAAAAATGAGTTCTTTTTAAAGCACCAACTTTGAAGTGTGAGAGTTTGCCTTGTTCAATTTTTAGAACCCAAATGAAATTTAGTAAATGTCTAAGGTTATTTTTAACCAAAAGGATAAAGTAAAATGGTTAATTTTAAACCCAAAAAAAAATAGATGTGAGATAGTTTGAAACTGAAAATAAGCATAGAAAATGGAAAATCTAGCTCAACAAGCATTAAAAAATGTTTTTTTGTGAATGACTCCAATCTTGCTTTGCCTTTGCTTGATTCCAATTCTCGATTCCAATATCAACCTGTAAAAAAAGAAAATACAAAGTTAATATGATAATCCACAAAATATCTCATATAATAATTCATTAAACATAAGTTAAGAAAAATTCGCCACCCTGTTTCTAAAAAAAAGCAAATATTTTACCGCCCCTTATAATACTTTAAAATTCCATATACCACTGTTTATTTACCAAATTTAATACTTCTACCACTATACCGCAGATTGTTGAGATAATTCGCACGGTGACGCGGTGGCGGCAAGCACAGTTGGTCAGGACAGCTACCGCTACACCGCGAATGGTCTGAGAGGAACCTGTAGTAGCGCAATGGGTAGGGAGGTAATGACGGGAGCAGCGGTCAGCAGGTTTACTGCAATACCGCGGTGGCGGTGAAGTGACGGTTACGACAGTAGTTAGCAAGTTTACTGTGACACCACGAATGGTAAAGCAGAAGATCACGGGGTGGCGACGGAGAGTGAGTTGATGGTTACCACGCTATCGTTGGCAGTTAAGTTGAAGACCGCGGTGATGCGGTGACAGTGAATCAAGCAGTTACCTCGCTACCATGGGCAAGGAAAAGCTAGATGGCGGTAACGCAGTGGACAGCGCTCTATCACGATGGTTACAGAGGAAGACCATGGGACAACGGTAGCAGCTAGCAGGTAGTGAATAGGCGGTTAACTGACAGTTAACACACAAAGAAAAAAAAAATTGACTGCACCACCGCGAACGGTTAAGAGGGTGACCGCGGCATAATGGTAGCATCGAGCAGGTCGTTAACCACTCAACTATAGGGAAGAGACAGTCAGGCCGCGGTAACACGAGAGATTGAGAAGGTGGAAACCACAAGACCATGGTCAGTGAGAAGGTAAATTGTGGTATGGCGGTGGACACCATGGTACCACAAGTGGTGAGGGTTGACAGTGCGATAAGACGGTAAGAGGCAGTGGAGACAGTGAGTACAGAAGGAAATGAAGGTGTGGTATCATGGTGAGAGGTCGATTTAATTGTACGGGAGAACCATAAGGAAAAGCACATGGAGAAAGCTCATAGAAGGACCTATTCAGATTATGACTTGATCTTTTTAGATTATTTGTTTCAGGATACATGAATAGTAAGAATTTATCAAAGAAAATTCATGACTCGTATTCTATAAAAAAATTATCATACATTATAATATGCATAAATGAAAACATAAATAACTATATTTTCATGAAATGGAATGATCTACAAAAGGTATTTAACCATAAATAACAGCAGAAACTACTATTAATAGAACAGTTAAACACATTGAACGAAATTTCCTACAACAAAGATACAAGTAAGATTGTAAAAACAAATTCAAAAGTAGCCCTCCTTCTAGCGCCAAAATGTGGATGCCAAAATCTGCGAGAGAGACTTAAATGATTTCATGTTGTTAGCACAAGTTAGTTTAAATCAGCAAATTTAACATCCCCATGAAATACTTAATCATGTCCAAATATGCAACTAATGAGCAAAAAACAAATTAAACAGAAGCATATACAAAAAACATGACTAAACCCTTATCTCATAGTGGATTGGTGCCACTTTGTTGTGTAGTAAGAAGCCCTTTCCCAACCCCTGAATTGCAGTGTGGAAGTGTGTAGATTGATCAAATCTCCATGATGATATTTGAGCATAACCTAGCTAAGAATTGTGAAAGTGATGAAGTATGGAGTGATGTGCACAAAATTGGCTCTCAATATTAAGAGACTAACTTTGCATGAAATTGTGGATGAAGTTGAGTATAGTAAGTTTACTCAAAATTGTGGATCCTTGAATGAGGAGAGAAGCCTCCAATTTATAGATTTCGAAAATGGAAGAGAGAGTGAAAAAATGCAATGTGGGATCATTCAACATCCAATGGCCAAGTGCCACTTGTCAAGATGTGAATGGTTGATGGTTGTGCATATTTTGGCCAAAGTGCCAATAAATGCAATTAGGTGGAATTTGAATTTGAAGAAATGGCATGTGAGGAAAAAATGAATGAAATAAATGCCACTTGGCTCAATGCACAAGGACATGTAAGAGGAGTGAATGCCTTGTTGGATGTACAAGTCCACTTGGACTTTTTGAATTCAAACTTGAGGGAATATTCCCTTTTGATGCCATGTGAGGGAAAATAGAGATTTAATAAATGAATTAAATCTATTTTCATGTGCAAGTTGCATTCTCTAGAAGATTTTAGTGATAGGAATTAACTTAATCAAGGATTTGATTAATTTAATGAGGGATTAGATGATTTGACAATTTTGATTCAAATTGATGAATTGATTTAAATCAGAATTGAGAGGAAATGCTTAATTAATTTAAGTTTATGATCATATTTTCCATGAACATGACAATTTTCTATTTTTTGGGAATTTCAATAGGACAACAACTAGCCAAGCTCATCCATCTCTAGAAGTAATTTATGCAGGATTCACCCTCTTCTTGTTTAGTATGACATAAGGTGGAGATATTAATTTCATTTTCAATGTTGAAGGTGAAGTGGGTGATAAACTTATCAACTAGTTCGTCAAATGCTTGAATGTCAATAGGTAGGTGGGTGAACAATTCTAAGGTCTATCCTATGAGATTCCTTCGAAATAGTATCATTAATTATGTTTGTTCAAAAGAAATGTCAGTTAAGGTTGTGTGGAACTCTCTAATGTTCTCAACGGGGTTTCCTTTTCTTCTATATTTTGGTAATGTCAGCATGTATAATTTCTTGTGAAATGGGTACAAACATAACTCTTCGGTAGAGTAAGTCTTCTTGTTTGAAACTATCATGGTTTCTACCTCTTTTTTGAAAAGCTAGCATTTGAGTATCTAGGACATCATATGGTGTACAAGTTGTATCCACAACATTTGAAATGGCATTTTAGTAAGGCCTAATGCTTTTATTTTGGAATCCAACCTGTTGAAGGGATGAATTATTGTTGTTTTGTGTCACGATGTTATGAGTGAAGGATGGGATTTTTTTTTGAATATATGGAATGTAAGTTGAGGTTGTAATTTGGATTTGAGGGATGTGAGTGGTGTGAGTCAAAATGTGTGAGGTTTTGAATTGCATTTGTAAGGGATTGGAAGTATTTGGACCTTGTGTATTTTAGGTGTTGAGTTGGAAGGATCCTTGAGTATTTTTGTGAGGAACACTTGTGTTAGGACCTTGGGTAGTATTGATGTTCGTGTTGGTCCCATGAATATGAATTCTATTTCTCTTATTTTTTCCAAAATTATTTTATGATGTTGTGTTCAAGACACTAGATTGTCTAGATAGATTTGACATGGTGTTCATAGTACTATATGTTCCAAATGTTTTTGGCATGGTGTTCATGGCACAAGATGTTCCCAATGGGTTTAACATGGTAGTCATGGTACTATATGTTCCAAAGGGGTTTTATGATGTAGTGTTCATGGAAATAAATGGATTATAGGTATGACCAAAAGGTTGTGATATGGATGGAATCATGGATTGTGTGCCAAATAAAGATATATGGATTATAGTGGAAGAGGGATTTGGACCCCCTTGTCACATAGAAACGTTTAATTGTGGGATCGTGGAACCACTAGAGGTTGGCATGTCTTGTCCTTGGCTTTGTTTGTATGGTTGAAGTGTGCTTGCATCTTGAATCCAAGGGGTAGTTTTTCTCCACTATGTAAGAGTTTGGGTAAATAACTCTAAGGGTCTAAAGCTATTGTTTTATCCACAAATCTTACCCCATTGGGGTCTTGGGAAGGTGCCTCTAGTTGATCCTCTAAGAGAGGGTTGTTATGGGTGTTGTAATTGTCAAATGGAGTGTTTGAATTAGGTGGTTTGTTCAAGGAAGAGAAAAATTTTAGGTTGTTGGTGTGATTATAGAGGTCATCATTGTCATTGTTGTGGAAGAAATCCATTTCCTTTCTTTTTCTTTGAGACCTTGTTTCAACCATTAAAAACTTGTGAAAGGGAGGGTGTATGTGATAAGTGTTCTAAGATATGACAATGCAATGTTACGACCTAAGTCTAAGGTGTGCAACCTAAACTATTTTTTTTTTAGATTTTTGTTAGGTATAAGGATGCCTAATAATGATAATATCCAAGATTTAAGGGTGAGAGTGACAATAACAATATTAGGATATTAAAATGTCACCATAACCAAAATCTAGGGTATACCCGATTCTAAAAGTGTAATGATTCTAATGTAAAGTGTTATGGAATGATGAAAAGTATGATATGCAACTAAGATGACTATAGTATGAACAACTAAAGTTAATACTAGGTACCTTTTTCTTTGTGAAACTAAGGAAAGAGTTACTAGCCAACCTAGGGTAGTCCAATGTTTCCAAGTAAGATTCTCCATGACCTTAAAGAGTAGATGAAAAGTGAAAAGTTTTACAAGGTGAGATTTAAACTAGACCAATGAGTTTAAAGGTTACCCCAAAATGATAAGGACTGATGTTGAAAATGACAAGGTCAATGGAAATTTGTATTTGTAGCCTATGACAAGATATGGTAAATTTCCCTATTCTAAAGTTTTCAAATGGTATATGCAGCCTAATGATGGATGTCTACAATAAGTGAGGAAAATCTGATAATGGCCTAAAATTTGTCCAAGCAAAGCAAGGAGGGTACCTTAAATATTTTCCTAAAATGTGATTGTAAGCTAAATGAATGCAATGGAATGGTATAAATGAGGTGATATAGTCTTTGGTGTAAAAATATTTAAATGATAGGATAATTTTGGATATGTAAGTCTAGTTTGTTCCTCAAAGGGCGTTGATAAAAAACTCTTAGCAATATGTCTCGGTTGTGGTAGTGTTTCAAGATTTATTTTTTGATAGACCTTGAACTATGACGTCTATGTTTGAAAAAGTGCAACGTGGATCTTCTCTTAGGGATTTTTGTTTTAAAGAGATCATGTGGAAATTTGTGTTGTTCAACAAGGTTGAAATGTTATAGGTTCTAGGTGTGGTGTTTGATTGAGATTGAATTTTGTTTTTTTGAACACACACACAAAACAAGGTAGACAAAATATTTCTGGTCACTTTGATATGAAATCAAAGTAAAATTTTGAATGGGGGCCAAGCTTAGCCCTAAATTGTTTTCATTGGTCTTGACAAATTTTGAAAACACTCATAAGCATGCACAACCTAGGATGGAAAGAGGATAATACTTGTTGAGTCCCTACTTGGATTGCTCCAAATACTGAAACAAAGTTAAAAACCAAAGATCATTATGACACTGGATCCCCCACCACAACATGAGCACACCAACATCTCTTAATTCAAAGATATGAAGATCTTATGAACCAGGGATTTTTGTCTCCATAACGAATAGTAAGTGTAGGGTGGCTTTAGAGGTCCGACCTCCTTCACTAGCAAGAAAAAAAGGTTTTTGGCCTCTACAACTGGTTCTTAATCAATGTTTCCAGATAAACTGGTGTCTATACATGCAATGGTTCACTCATTTAAGAGGTTTCCCATCCCTTAAAAAGATCGAAGGGTTTTTATGCATCTCAAGGTTACTGAGGGAGACTTTCATTAGTATAGAACATTTGCACTAGATGATTGATGACTTTCATCACAACCATAATTATCTATATAGAAGACCAAAATGAAAGTATTTCTTGGGTCGTTCCCTCTCACAAGTCAGGAGGTAGGCCCTCTAAGGGATTAAACACATAAAAAATGACGGGTTTGGATTCAGATCGTTGATTTTGCACAAGGTGAGAGTATACACCTACCACCTTACAAGCAAGTAAAATAGTTATTAATTAACCCCCTAATTAATCTATGTGTAAACAAACATTTGAAAAAGAGATTTAATCAAGGAAAGCCCTGCAAAACCACCATTAGTAGTTTGAATTTCCAATCTTCATCAAATGAATTAGAAATCCTCTTCAAAATTATGCCACATGTTGCAAAGGAAACATCAAAAACACAAAAAACCCTATTCTATTAAATTCAAAAGGAAAAAAATCAAGATTCTAGTCTGAAACCCTAAATTTAAAATCAATAGGAAGTTGCGGCTCATAGTTGCATTATACTAGATGGAGACTGTGTCATTTGGCCTGCCGACTACATTGTTTCAAGATAGTGAAGTATCTAACAGTTGCGTTGAAGCCCAAGTAGTTGCAAAAATTGTCCTTGGACTTGCAAAACACAATTTTTTTTACCAAATCTGAACAAATGAAAGCCTAATATGATGTGATTAGGGGTTAGACTATGAAAACTGAAACCAAAAAACATAAAATACATAGAAAACCTGAGAAATTAATCAAAACCAAAAGATAACCTAGTCTAAAATAGTTGTATCATTGTGAGTCGTAGATGCGACAAACGACTAAAAGAAGTTACATCGTTGCGAGCCACAAATGCGTCGTTCCATACATGTAACTTGCAAAAACAAAAAATGTCATACAAAAACCTACAAAATATTTTCCTTCATGTTGGGTTCACTAATTTAATTAGGAAGATTCAAGGTTAAGATCATTAAACACAATAATAAAACCTTAAATCCCTAATCTTGTAATAGAGAACATATAAACAAGAAAACATAAAACAACAAAGAAACAGTATTACCAATGTCTTCATGTTACCAATGGTTCACCTCTATTACCCTTCTCCATTTTGATTCTAAATACTTAATGACCTCATATCATAAATTTTAATAATATCCTGATGTCTAAAATGTAATCAAGAATATTTGAGGTTAAGATCATTAAACACAACAATAAAACCTTAGATCCCTAATCTAGTAATAGAGAACATATAAACAAGAAAACGTAAAACAACAAAGCAACAATATTACCATCTTCTTGTTACCAATGGTTCACCTCTAAATTACCCTTCTCCATTTTGATTCTAAATAATTAATGCCCTTATATTATAAATTGCAATAACAACCTATGTTTATGCTAGCAAAATTTCAAAGATAATTGTCTCTTAAGCCTAAACTATGGGTTTCTAAGATGTTAAAATGATAGTGACAAGTGTATTTTATAGACAAGATGAATTTGCATGAAAGGTCAAAATTGAATGATTTTAATTTCAATCAATGGCTGAAATTAAATGAGATGAGACAAGATAAGAATAAGACTGGGAGAGGAACTAAATAATTCCAAAAAGTCATTTAGTTCGAATAGGTAAGTGAATAGTCAAATAATGGGAACATTATTTAATGATAGAGGCAAAAGGAAAATTGTTTTTTCGAATTAAATATTAATTTGATTAAAAAAGGTGGGGGGGGGAAGTAAATTTAGCAAGTCATTTAAATAAATAAATAATATTTATTTAATTGTAGAAGAAGAAGATAAGTGAATAATTAAATAGTTAGGATTAGTTATTTAATTATAGCATGTAATTAAATAAAATTTAATTAATAGAAAGATGAAATAGAATGATGGAAATTACTTAATTAAATAATTAAAATTATTTAATTATTGAGTATGAAAGGGGATTTAATAAAGTCAGAGGCCTACGATAAGTTTTAGTGTCTACACTTGGTTTCACTTGGTGTGATAAAAAAATATAGTTGTATGTGTATGGACCTAGATGATTTTTAGATTTGGGAGATGGTGTGTCATGTTATTGGAAAGCTCGGTACCATAGTTCAATGGGAGATTTAGGAGTGACTGTGTATTCATCACTATGTGGTGAATGATCTTCTTTAGAGATACATATGTTTTTTTGGGACTCTTAGATCCTATTGTTGCAAAAGGGTTTCATCACATTTTCCTGTGAACACTATTTGAGGATGTGTAGTATCTTAGAGCCATGGATTACTCTTGTGCTCTTTGGGTTGAGGTGCTAGTTGTGCTTGACAGGTGATGTTGTTTTAGAGTTTTTTTGTTTTATGTCATTGTATACTCTTGATTGCACATTAGAGTTTTGGCATGATGTATTACTCTTGAGACCATGGTATATTGACTTGGAGCATGTGATCTCCTAAGGGGGATGGTAAGATCATGACCTCATGACAAGCTCTTAAGTTAGATGATATGTGATTTGACAATTGTCTAGTGATTCTTTGTGTTTTGGGTGCATTGGTTATATGCTTGAGAAATTCAGGATAGTGCAATGATGCATTTAGATTTTAGCATTAGATTATTATTTTCTAGTGCTCATGGATACATGGAGAATGAGGTGAGGCTATATTTATCTTGAGATGAGAGAAGTTTTGCTGATATGGTTACTTGTGATGAGATTTTAGTAGAAAGTCTGACTAGCCTACACCTTGGTTGGATATGAGTTCAAAAGATACCTATGATGAGATTATTCTTGGATTCATGATTGCTTTCATATCTTAGAGGAGCATTCTCATTCCCCACTCTTGGTCTTCTCAGTAGCTTATCACTTGAGAGGTATTTCCCATTGATTCTCTCAACTGCTTTATGCTTTCTTTCACATAAATGGATCTTGAGCTACTATTAGATGGTTTTGGAGGATTCATTGTGAGAGATAGATAGCATGGTTATCTCCTTGGGTTTGCATTTTCATTTATGATGATAATAGGGGATGGTAGTGGGCTGATTTCCTAAGATGGGAAATTGAGTTGCTTGATCTTCTTTGAGAAGCTTACATCCATGTGGATACATGATGCATATGTTATATTTCATCTATTGAGGTTGAACAAGTTTGGATGTTATTATGGATTTTATATTGGGGTTGTGAAGGAGATATTACTTGATACAGTTTGCATTTAGATGTGTATGTAGAAGGGAATACTACATGTTTATGATTTGCAGATTATTTTCTCTTTAGTCTCATTCTTTTTCCTATATTTTTGGATTCATATGAATTTAGATGTTATATTTCTATGTGGAGATATGATTATCACTAGTTTGCGGTCATGTTTTGTCACTTGGGTGATTTCATGGAGGTTCTTGTATCTTTTTCTTCTATTGGATATGAAAAACATGGGGGAGTCATGGAAGATTGTCGACAAAGATTTTTCTTGCAACAGTTGGTTGTAGGATTTGTAGATCTTTGTGGATGGTCCTTGGTACTACATGGCTACAATTTCTATGCATCATGATCAGTAGACTCGGTATTCCTTTGATCATTTCAGATTTGACATTACCCATCCAGTGGGAGTTCTTGTATGTGTTTGGTCTTCTTCGACTAGTTGGTACAAGGATCTTATATTTGCAATTGATGGGTTCGCTATGTAGGTGGTATGAATTTCCTGATGTGGATACCTTTGAGGTATAGGTGATTGGATGGTGTAGTGTAGGAAAATACATATCCTTACATTTTCACACTTGTTTGGGCCCGCCTTGCTTTAGGGTGCTGGCAAGAAGTTGAGTCCACTTTTTGGCCAAAAAGTGGAAGTGTTTTCCCTGATTTTCAGAATTTGACACATTTGACCTTAAAATTTGAAGCACTTAGAGATGAAATTTTAAAAAAATTTAGTAGTCATAAAATGTAGTACTCAGAGTCTAGTTTCAAAATATGTAATTTATTTCAATACCCAGATGGAACAAATTGAGTTTCAATAGGCGTTTCTAAAAACAACTGTTTAAAAGTCACTTTTTTTACCATACCATGCGCGTGTACGTCATCCATATTTTGACCTAAATTATCGTATTTTTCTAAATCCTTTTGGGAAAATATTTGTAACCCATTGAAGCATGTTTTTCGATATTTTTCGTAATTTTTTATTGAATATATTTTTTTGTTAATTTTTTACTGGCCATATTTGGTGTTTCGAAAAATCATCGTGTACGTCATGCATAAGATGACCTAAACTTATCATTTTTTGATTTTTTTTAAATTGAAAAGATTTGTCTGAAGTATGTTCCCATGCAAACCGTTCGTCAAAAACTTACTAAAAAGTTATTAAAATACTAAAAACCCCTAATAATTCATGTTTATAGGCCTCTTTAATAAGAAATTAATTGAAAAATATAAAAACTAACCCAATTGTAAAAAAATTACATATTTGGAATTTGCACTGTCTCATCTATAATGGGTTTTAATTTCATCAAAAAATTCTGCAAAAAATGTCTTCAAACGTATGCCCAAAGTCACCAATTTCTTGTGATATTGCTAGGACCTTCAACTTGCAAGTCAAACTAGGTCTAGGGCCTAGGTTCAGATCCCCAAATATTTTCCTGAACCAAAAAACAAAGCACAAACCCAACCAAAAAATCAATTTTAAAAAAACAGGATCCCTTTTCATAAAAGAATTATTTGTTTATGCTTTTACAAAACGGGATCCCTTTTCATAAAAGAATTATTTGTTTATGCTTTTACAAAACGGGATCCCGTTTATAAAATTTTCCAAAAATGGAAACTTTTCAAAAAAGGATAGTTCCAAAATAGAAACTTTTCAAAACAGGATCCTATTTTGAAAAGTTGCTAAAGAAACTCCATTTTGGAAAAATCAAAACGGGATCTCATTTTGAAAACTTTCCAAAAATGGAATTTTTTCATACTTGGCATTTTAAAACAGGATCCCATTTTTTTTATTTTAGGCTCGGGATCCTGAACCTAAATGGGATCTTGTTTATTAAAAAGGAGGGTCTCGTTTTTAATAAGGTGGATCTGATTTTTGCAAGCCGATTTCATTTTTTGCTGAGTAAAAACTTCCACGTTCAGGACTCATCTTCTGCTCTTACCCTTTATTTATCCTTCTTTATGTCTTAATTTATCCTATTTTTCATCCACAAGCCTAATAAACTACATCTTTTTCTGGCTAATCCCGACAATCATCAAAGAGGAAAATGATCATTTAATGATTATGTCTATGTCCCTTATTTTTGGGTCTAGACTAAAAAACCACCTAGGGAATCTTAGTCCCCCAAGGGTCTTGTGACCCTGATTTTGAATACACCTGAAAAGGTATCTTTTTGGAGTTCGTTCCCCAAGATTTGAGCCTCAAGACTAAGACACCACCTAGGGCATCTTAGTCCTCCTTGGCTTATTTTTAGGATTTAATCTCAAATTATGGAAATATTTAGCCTTCTTTAATTAATGTTTGCATATGTCGTCTTGGTGTGATGTAATTTTGGGATATTAAGCATAGATAACTATAAATACAAGGTTCTTTCAATCATTTTATCCTAACAAGAAATCTAAACAATCTAAGTATTCAAGTATTAATTCCTAAGGAAAGTTTATGAGATCAAGAGAAATTATTCAAGCATTTGGAGCCATCATCAAGATTCAAGCATCATATTAAAGATGTTCTTTCACCATGTGTGTTTTTGTGCTAACATGTGTGATGTAGGGTTTTGATTCAAGCAACCAATTCAAGAAAGATCTATCAAAGCATTACATTGATTCAAGATCTCCATTCAAGCTAGCCATCTCACACAAGTTTGCAAACTTTAAAACAAGGGTTTGTTGAGTTGTAACATTTTATGGTGTTCATTCATCATTTCCATCCTTTATTCTATTTCATTTTAAGGTTTAATTACCAACAAGGGGTTTGACCAAGGAAAACCCCCACTTACTAACAATCAACAAGTTTTTCCTCTCTTGCATGCTTGTGATTGCAGATTTAGGTTGAAGACTTGAAGATCATTTGGAGCGCAAGATTGAAAAGTTACAAAGTTGCATCATAAATTTGTCATCTTCATGGAAATTCACCTATAGGTTAAATCTAGAAGTTTTCAAACCTGAGATCTAAGAGAAAGAAAGTGTAGACCTTGGAGCTCAAGATCACATTCATAGTTTTAAAAAATCCAAAACGGGACTAATACACCACCTTAGACATCTTAGTCCTCCCATGGGTATTTTTTAGAATTTCTTTGAGATTTTTTTCTGAGATATGAAGATTTTGTATCTACCCCAAAAAATAACAACCGGACTAAGACAACAGTAAGGGTGTCTTTGTCCTTCCTGACATATTTTGACTTCTTTGCATTTCAAAAATCCTCAAAACATATCCAGACTTCCCAGGTACACACATTTTGTCTTGCTATTACATATTTTCATCATTTGCATCCCTCATTTAGCTTGCATAACTAGGTTTTGTAGGTTGATTTCTTATTTGTCTTTTCCAAGCATTTTCTTGGTGGTGAACCCATAAAAGTTGAAAGAACCCCCTTCCTAGGTCCTCCTAATTGAGAATTGTCTCACTTTGTGAGGTTCATGGTTATTCCAATTAGGGTTCTTAGTACATTATTGAATGACCTAGAGAAATAGGTAAACACCACACTTATTTTTCTATGGTTTAGATGGATTATTACTTGTTGTCTATGCTATTTACAATCATTTGTGTTGGTCAATTGGATGGGGGAAATTAGTTTCTTGGTTGTTGTTCTAATTGATGTTCTATCTTGTTTACTGGAGGATGACTTCATAGTTGTGTTCGTGTCGTGGGACTTGAATTTGATGTTGTTGATGCTTTTGTATAGCTTGTGAGCACAGTGGAATGGTGGAAGAATTCTATAGCCTTTTTTATCAGTTGGATCTATTGCTTGTGTTCTTTAGATTGGTGCATATACACCATGGATCATTGCTTTCCTTAGAGGATGGAAAGAACGGTTTCCTAATATGGTGGACATCTTGGATGTCATTATAGGTGTCTTGATTGAGCGTGAAAGTATTGTTCATGATTCTTGTGATTGCATGTATGGTTGTGATGATGTGTTTTCATCAATTGACTCTTAGCAGTTAAATCCCATTACTTTCATGGACTCTTCAAATGTGTTCGACAAGTGGGAGAATGTTTAGAAAATGAAGGTGTCTTAACATTTTATTTTTCCATAGTATTGATTTTTTAAATTTTGCTAATTTTCTCACGTTGTCTTGTGAGTTACAACTTGTAGTTTCTTTTTTTGATGAGGAGTCAAGTTGGAAAGTTAATTTTACATGTAGAGTTGTGCATGAAGGCATTTTATACTTTTGTGTTAAGTTTGCATGGTGCAGTGTAGAAAAATGTATCCCTTTATATTTTCACACTTGTTGGGCCCTCCCTCCTAAAATTGGGATTCTTTATGCCTTATTTGGTCCTATTTTACATCCACAAGTCTTATTTAATGTATTTATTTGAGGTTAGTCCTAACATTTAATGAATGACCAATAATATTTCATGTTTTTGGATTTTGTATTCTAGATTTAGTGATCTGGTACTCATACGTGCCACCTTGGGTGTATGGGCCCCACCTAGGTTTGGGGGCCTAATCTTGAATATTGGATTGAACTTAATATTTCTTGAAGTTTATGTCTCAATCTTAAGCTATTGGGACTCATACGCCCCAACTGGAATATGAGTCCCACTTTAGCTTGGACCTATTTTGAATTCAATTCTTGGTGAGATTTTATTCTCCTAGATCTAATGTTGGCTCGAAGTGTTGTAATTTTGAGAATTTTGGCATAAACAAGTATAAATATAAGGTTATTTCACATAATTTATCCTAAAAAATTAAGTATTCAAGTATCCTAGAAATTTTAGAAGTCATCTAAAAATTTTCATGAGCAAGTGTCATCTAAAAATATAAGTATTCAAGAGCATTCAAGAGTTTATTATCAGGCATTTGGAGTAGCATTCAAGATTCAAGCATCATGTCAAAGTCATCGTGCATCATGTGTGTTTTTGAGCTAACATTTGTGATGTAGGTTTTGATGATTCAAGCAAGCATTCAAAGATATTATCTCATATCAAGATCAAGAGTCAAGATCCATATCCATTGGAGCCATTTCACAAAATTTTGCAACCTTTATATCAAGGGTTTGGTGAGTTGCAACATTGCATATTGTTCATCCATCATTCCTTTATTTTATTTCATTTCATATCAAGGTTTAATTACCCAAATGTGGTTTGACCAAGGCAAACCCCTACTCCATAACACCACAACATTTTTATTTTCATCTATGATTGCAGATCTAGGTGATTTGGAGCTTGAAGATCGTTTGAAGACAAAGTTGTAAGATTGGAAGAAGGTTATCAAAGCTATCAAGAAGTTTTCATCTTCATGAAAGCTCACCTACAACTCACAATTAAGACTTTAAAACTTGGAGATCAGACAAGACGAAAGCTACAAAAGGTCACTCAAGGATACAATTTTTTAGAAATACCCTAGTACTAGGAATAAATCGCCACCTTGGGTGTATGAGTCCTAGTATACCTCTTTATAATAGTTTTCTATAGGTCTTAACTTGTCATATAAAGATTTCAAATTTTACCCAGATTCTAGTAGCAGGACTAAATCGCCCAATCTAGTGTATGAGTCCTAGTGCACACCAGAAACACTAGATTTTAGAGTTTTCAGATCCTTTTTAGACCTCTCCTATCCTTCAAGTACTTTTTTTTATCTTTTTGTTTAGTTATTTGAATTCATGTTTTAAATATCTAGGGTTTAGTTTATTCATGTTTGCATTTCCTTCTTTTGAATCATTTTCTTAGTGGTGAACCCCCTTTTGTTAATCACACCTAAGGAAACCTCCTATTAGTCCCATTAGTAGCAGCCCCATTCCTCAATTGAGCCACTTGATTGAGGGATATTTGTTTCCTAATGAACTAAAGTGAAATAGGTCCCCTTACCCTTATGTTCCATATCCTAAAAGGGTGAGCACCTTATTTCCTTGTGTTCATTTTGGTGAACCCAATCTTTGAACACTTGTATTTCTGATTTGAAGTACATTGTAGTTCTAGATATAGGTTAACTTTGTATTAAATTTTCATTAGTTGAATTGCATTTAGGGCTCTTAAATCTTGCATTAATGGAAAAGTACATATAGATTGGAGTTTGGCATCTTGCATCATTGAGTATTATTGTAAATCTGTAATTACAAATAGTTAAGTCAACATATGTACAAGTTAGAAACCTTAGAATCAACTCAAAATTTGTTGAATTTACTATGAAAACCCTTAGTTGGAACTCATTCGCCCATCCGGGCCATTTAGTCTGGGTACAAGTCTTTGCTCCTAATTTATGGGAATTTTGTGTTAACTGTTATTTAGTATCTAAACCTGTCAAAAACCCTATCTAGGACTCATTCGCCCATCTAGGTAATTTAGTCCCATATCAAACCTAAATCTCTATTTTACAACATTAAAGACTTCATTTTTGTGATTTTGTTTGTTGTTGTCAAATCTCTATTTCATTTTGTTGATCTTTTGTTTCATTCATTTCATTAGATCTAGCTAAATTTGCTTCATTGATTGAATTTCTTAATTTAAAAATTGTATTTAAAACAATCATTTTTAGATTATTACATAGTATAATCAGTGAATTATCATGTTATAAATAAATAAAATTGCATTCTCCTTTTGCATGTTTTCTCTATCATTGTCAAATTTCAAATTTGTAGGAAAATTATTGCATCATGTTTTTATTGTAAAAATATATGGTTATCATACTTGATGTTCTATTTTCAGATTATGTTGAGTACTATAAGAATTTATTTTTATGTGCATATGAAAATGAAGTTCTCTTCCCACTCTTTGTGTTCTTCATTGATCCCACTCCTAGTATCCTTCCTATGAGTGAGATTAGTCTAGTGAAAGAGAATACAATCTTGGGCACTCATAACAATCATATTCATTCTTATCCTACTATCTCTCCTATTTACGAAGAAGATATTTTGGTGTTAGAAGAACCAATAAATGAGATTTTTGAGAAACCTAGTTGTTTCTCTCTTCCTATCTTTCCTATTGGGCAAGATATTGATGAATAAGAGGACATAATCATAGGTAATCATGACTATCACATAACACAGCAAGAAGAGACCATTGAAACCTCCCTAAATACAACTTCAACTATTCTACATTCATCTCCCAACATCTTCCCCACTTGTGAAAATATTTTAGTGAAAGAGAATGTGATTATAAGTGAGGAGGATGTGTTGGTGTTAGATGATCAAATCTTTAAGATCCATGACAAACCTATCTATTTTTCTTCCCCTACCTTTCCTATTTTGGAAGGCATTATGGGACAAATAAATGTAATCATAGATAACCATGATAATCATACTTGTTCTTCTCCTACTATCTCTCCTATTTTTGAATAAGATATTTTGATGTTATAAGATCTAACCAATGAGAGTCATGAGAGTCCTATTTGTCTCTCTTCCCCTAGGAAAAATATTATTGAACAAGAGGGTATGTGCAGGATCATGGGGGTCCAAACTAGGCCTCTAAGTGGCGATGAAAATCTAGAGAATCAGAGTTAGACAACTTGACATAAAAAATTTAATAGGTTATTAACATAATTTTAAAAATATGTACGAAAAAAACTTCTAGAAAATTTAATGTAGTTTCTAGGATACTAGTCCTTTTTTGGGAAAAGAGTAATTTTGTTTTGAGAAAATTTGAAATCTCAATGCAGTGGTACTAAATTTTCAAGAAAAAGATAAGAAGCAAGTGTATGTCTGACCACCCTAAGTACAAGAAAAAAATAATATTGTTTTCTAAATATTTCAATATAAGTAGAGGTCACATGCTTGGTTGTGCCGAATTTTTTTTTGTATTTTTTCCCATGTAAATATTTAGTTATAATTTTTTTATTAGAACTTTTCAAAATTATTAAAACGTCTATGTTTGACCACCATAACTTGGTAAAAAATTTATGATTTTTTTTTTTTTTATCCCATAGTATGTGAAGCATAGAATGTGATGCATCTTGTAGGTTCGAAAAATGTTAAGTAGTTTGAAATTTATAGAAGTTTTTCAATCAGCCTATCAATCAGGAATTTAGACATAATGTAGGTAGAAAATCAATAATAATTATTTATTAAATTCAAAATAAGGAAAAACTTATATTGGTGGAAAGCTGACAATTTTTTCTATAAACCATTTTTGTATGATGAAATTCGGATAAACAAAAGTCATCAGCCACAAGGGCGAACTTCGGAAAACTAAAAAAAAATTCAAAACACATTTTTTGGGTTGACTTTCTAGGTTAGGCAATCCCAAGCCAAAAACCAAGGCAAACCCAAGAGAAATCCCAAGGCTGCAATTTTTTCTAGACAAAATGGATATCTGTTTTGTTCTTCAAAATGGATATTTGTGTTGGAAAGCGGGAAACCATTTTTTTGAAAAACAAAACGGATATCCGTTTTGCAGACCCAAAAACCCTCTTTAGTAAAATGGGAATAACTTTTGTGTTTCTTATCAAAATTACAAATTTTTATAGGCATTACAAAGATGAGAGAGAGATATGCGCAATGGAATAGGTGGTTCTTCTATATTATACACACACAAAATAATTATAATCATTTAAACTTCATATTTCATTTTTGAAACATTAAATGCTCACTACTTTCACATGTAAAGTCGCCTTTTCATGATTGTTTTATAACAATCATCTCAAAATACTTGAAACTTTCGAAAAAAGTAATGAATAATAAAATATTTATATTTTTTGTAGTAAAGAGATGATAAATCTTCATAAATTTTCATATCTCTTTGTCCCTTTCTCTACCTCTCTATATATCACTTTGTCTCCCCTTAAGCTCTGGACCAATCCCTCCCTCCTTTCTTCTCTCTTTGTACCTCTTCTTACCTATCTCTCTCACTCTTTCTCCCCTTGAGCTTTAGACCTATCATTTTACCTCTATCTCCATCCTTCTCTCTCTCTCTCTCTCCCTCTCTCTCTCTCTCAGGTCCCTCCCACTCCCTCTCCCTCTCTCTCTCTCAGTCTCCATCTCCCCTCTCCCCCCTCTCTCTCTCTCTCCCTCCCTTTGAATTCTCTCTTCCACTTAAGCCTCTCTCCCTCTTAGGCATCTCTCTTAGATCTCTCTCACTCCCTCTCTCCCTCTTAGGTCTCTCTTTTAGATATCTCTGACTCCCTCTCTCCCTATTAGGTCTCTCTCTCTCAAGTCTCTCGAACTCCCTCTCTCTCTTTGTTCTCTCCCACTCCCTCTCTCTCAATCTCTCACTCTCACTCACACTCTCTCAAACTCACACTCTCTCACACTCACACTCTCTCCCTCTCTCACTCTCTCTCCCTCTATCTTTCTCAAGTTGCTCTCCCTCTCCCTCCCTCTATCTCATTCTTTCCCTCTCCAGACTCTCTCTCTCTCTCCCTCTCTCTCACTCTCCATCCCTATCTTAGCTCTCTTACTCACTCACTCTCCATCTCCCACTCAAGTCTCTCTCTCTCTCTCTCTCTCTCTCTCTCTCTCCTATCTCCCTCTCAACTCTCTCGTCCCTCCCTCTATCTCTCCCCCTCTCTCCCTCTCTCCCTCTCAAGTCTCTCTCTCTCCCTCTCTCTCTCACTCTCCATCTCCCTCTCAGGTCTCTCTCTCTTACTCTCTCTCAAGTCCCTACCACTCCCTAGATCCCTATCTCTCCATCTCCATCTCCCTCTCTCCCTCTCTCTCTCCATCCCTCTGAAGTCTCTCTTCCTCTTAGGTATATCTCTCTCTCACACACACATAGTCCATCTCCATCTCAGGTTTCTCTCTCTCATTCTCTCCTCTCCCTCCCTCTATTTCTCTCTCCCTCTCAAGTGCTCCTATCTCTCTCTCTCTCTCTCACTCACACTCCCTCTTGTTGGAAAATGTGCCTCAACTTGCTAGCTTGAACCTCTGTTAAGGACTTGACAAATTTACCTTCTTTTCATGCTTTTTACTCTATACTGCGGAGTCCTTCCTTCTCTTTGGTAGTAGCGTGATGAACCTTGGTCTCATGGGTAGAACAACTGCATATCGGTGAGTGACAATGTGTTGTCTCACCGATATGTTGATATGTGATGAACTGTATTGGTGTGACTTGGGGTCATCAGTGGAACTCTTCACTAGGCTACGCCAATGGACCAGTGGAAGATGGAAGCGACTTCAATTCTGACGATAGTGGGGACCACAACAAAAGGTGATCTTGATCTATGGTTGCAATATGATTTATCCAACGGTGCTCATTTATTCCATGCTCCTTTGTGGTGAGGACCGACATACTCTTATGAAGCAAGTGGAATTGACTGAGCGTTTGACACTTGTCAACTTAATCAACGGTGCTCGCTAGTCTCGTGCCTCTTGTGGTGGATCCCGAGTGACTCATGAGGGGTGTGCTAGCTTCAAACATGTGTTGTTGTGTTATGTCTTTTCCGAGAGACATATTGGGAATATTGTAGATTCCCTTTTGATTCTCCAAAATTACATAAGTTGTGTACATGTGTCTTGGTGAAATTTAGTGGTTTGGCAGTCGGACGGTTACCGCCATACCATGGAGACTCTGACTATGGAGAGCAGAAGCATAGAAGGGGGAGCTCAGGGCACAGTTAGCTGGTCTGACTCAATAGTCAAGGTGATGGACAGATGGTGTTTCACTCATTGATTTTACAACGTTGTTGTAAAGCAGCGAGTAATTGGCTGAAAGCTTTATTCTTTGAAAATGATATATTTGCATTAAATGTATGATTTGATTTGGGAGGTTGACAAAGTGTAGATATGATAATTCTCTATAACCCAATTTAATGTTGGGCAACTTGATGTGTGTTGCATGGCAATGCACGTAATGAGAGGATGAAAGAAGCTTGTCGGTGGGGTAATTAAATATGCCTTGTTGGTTGTTGGTTGTGGGTGATCGGCAAAAAGGTGTGAGATCAGATCGATTGAGAAGTGTATTTGTTCGAACGGTATGCACAGAGTATTGTAACTATGAACACTAAGACAAAAAAAAAAATAGAAAGATGTGAACCTGTGGTGGCTATGAGGCTAGGCTAGTCGAGAGGTTGGTTGAGAGAGTCGACTGGTGATGTGAAATGAATTTCCACTATATGTGAGAAAATTGTAATAGTGCAAGGATTTTATTTTGTGTTGTTTCCTGTATTCTCCAAATGGAACAAGATGTAACTCCTATAAAGTCTATGAGCCTAAGATTGTATTGTAACTCTATTTGTTGCTGAATAATACAATGGCTTGATCTTTTGGAGGATGGGGTTTTTTTTACCCGAAACGGTTTTCCCCACATATATCTGTGTGTTCATTAGTTTTTCTTCCATGTTGTTAGATTTTGTGATTTGAATATGTGTATGCACTGAGTCAGGTTTTGTCTGCATGTACTTTTCTCAGAAGGATAAATGCGGGAAAATAATTGTGCCTGTTTCTACTTTATGGCATAGTAGTTTGTGTCTTTGAAGTGATTTGTAGAAATGAAAATCACCAAAGGAATTGTTCTTCTTAGATGTTTCATTCTAAGTTTACCTGTCCTTTCCCAATTAGTGTTATCAGAGCTGGGTAAGGGAGGTCAAGGTTTGTTTATGATACCAAAAAGTGGTATCAGAGCCTTCTTCTGGATGCTGGTTTTGGGTATTTCTCCTGTGAAGATTTCTTAGTCTGCCAGCCTTGAGGAAATTTGAAGAAATCAACCGATGATTGATCCTTTGATGAGAAAAAATATTTGCTCTCTTGAGAAAACACACAACATGAAAGATATTGAATATGGAGAATCTAGAGTTGATCATATTGTGATGATGTGGTATGCGGCTCCTTTGGCAACAAATGATCCTAATGCAAGGGGTGTGAGTTTATGCTTATGGTTATGTTGCAGTAGAGTGTGGTTGATATTGGGTGTCTGTGTGAGGGGCTCCCTGATGGTATGGAGATGATTGGGTTGTTGTTCAACCATGAAGTATTGTGATTTATTGGGTGTTTTGACTTGGCATTGAAAGTGTTGTTCTTTGTCACCCTAATTGCATGAAGGCTACGAAATTGATCTTGGGTGGTCTGAAAACTTTTGAATAGCCTGTCTCTCGTATGCATGTGCACGATTGTGGTTCTAGAATTGGTCTGGAATGGAGATAAAATTTTTGTACTACTTGTTCCTTTCGAATATCTTGTACTTGCATGTTTCAGTTTCATGTTCTTTGGCTCTGATGGTTGTGTGTAGACTCTTGGGTCATCCAAATGAGCAGTGGATATGGATGTGCATGAGTGTTTTGGAAACACGGTGGTTTTGCAAGTTTTGCACGGTCAAGGAAAACTTGTGGTTATGTGGAGTTGTTGTTAAGCTATTTTCTAGACATTGGCTTTTGGGGTGTGACTGGATGAGATAGTTGTAGTTCAACATGGTTTTGAGGAGATGTGATGTCTTCTCTACATGGGAGTGTTGGTATGTGTTTTTTCACTCAACATTCTTGTGGTGCTACTATTGGTTTCCTAGACTATGGTGCTTGAGTTGTGGATGTGATTGGAAAATCAGATCTATTTTTTGATCTGGTGTTTGAGTCAAGTTTGTATACATTGTTGTTCTCTTTGAGACCTCAGTTTTGTAGTTTCCTTTGTGATGACGGGTTTGCATTGTTTTTGTGATTAATCTTCAATTTATGTGGCTAGTGGATTAGCTACCCATTGATTGCAGTGAGATAACTTGGAAGTGGATTGTCTATATCCACAAGGTTGTTTCAGTGGTGGTGCAGATCTCTTAGCTGGCCTTGTCTATGGTAACTTGTGTATTGGCATGGTTGGTTCTGGATGAGAGGATGGATGGCATTGAGTACCTGAATAGTCTGTTATGCAGACCTGCAGCATGTTTATCATGATTTCATGGAGAGCTTGATACACATTATAGTGTAATTTTTTTTTTGACAGTGATGGTGTCGTCTGCATGGTTTGGAGATCTTGGTGCACCTATGTGAATAATGCAGATTTAAAATATATTTCCTGCTCAATTAATCTATTCACAATGGCAATTGGAAGTGAGTAGACAAAATGATAACTCCTACTCCTACTGCATAAAAGAAAGAATTTTAATATGTTGTTTATTATGAATTTTATCATCTGGGTTGTGATAGATCAGTGCCTTCTATCCACATGGGCATTGGAGTTAAAAATAAAAAATTGTATGTGTTTCCCTATCTGGCTTAATTCAAGTTGCTAGGCACTTTGAAATTCTATGACTGGCATATAACTTCACTCAATTTATGACTTGCATAAATTGTGTAGGAAAATTTTTCTATCAGGTTCTTCTTTAATTATCCAAAAGAAATCCTTAAATCACTGTGATTTATTTAAAATAATTTAATTCTGACTTGCAGACACCAATCAACTAAATCACACAAAATGAAAGTGCACTTTGATAAATCAGAGATATACTTGATATAATGATTTAAATGATTAAAGACCTCAAGTTGGAGACAACTAGACAAAGATTATAAATTAATATATCACAAAAACTGAATACCAAAAATAATTCACCAGTTAAATATTTTCTCCATTGATATGATTCAAGAAATTCTGTACATTATTTCCCCTTTCCCAGTTCTCGTTTTCTGCAAAAATCTAACTATTCTAACTACTATCCTTGCCCCTACTCTTTTTTTTGAAATATTTATACATTACATATCTCAAGGGTCACGACCCTTCAGTTTATGTTACAATCACTTGCATTCTCTGATAGAAAATAAAATATTTTATTAAGTTGCCTTATTGACAAATCAAATATTTAAAACTATATTCGTGCTTTTAATTTTACTTCATACTTCTTCCCACCTTTATATTTCATGTCATATATGTTGCTGCGAATCTTCTTGTTATTTCATGTCTCTGTATTTCCCTTTATGTTTACCGTTCCACCGTGGTCAACCTTTTTTCCACTCGCAGTATAGCGGTGACTAATACTGACTGCTATCCTCGCCGCCAACCACATTACCATAGTCATTGTGATGACGACCAGCAGTACCACGGTGGAGTCTCTTGACCGCTACGTTCACTATCTTCCACCATCCACCACAATCACCGTGGTCTCCTTTCTGACCCTCCACAGTTGCTACTGCGGTCACTGACATGATTTCTAGCGGTACCATGGTAGCCACTCTACAAACTACTAGTTGCTTCCACCGACCACTCACCGCGCTACCGCATTCACTGGCTTGACTACCATTGGTACCATGGTAGGCTCTGTCCCTTGCTTACTGACTAGGCTGACTGTCCACCACATAACCGTCGGCCTGCTCATGATCATCTATAGTGCAACGGTAAGGGCTATTGTGACTACCCTTAACCTCTCATCGTGATACCATGAGCCACTTTGAAAAAGGCCATGGTAGAGCGATAAACAATATAGGTTGTAAAATATGGCAACGATAAAAGGTTTTTTAGCTTTATGAAAGGAGGTGAATTTTTTTTTATGAGAAAGACAGTGAAAATATTAGGCTCAAAATGGGAAAATCATTTAGGTTTTTGATGGAAATTTTGGATTCTAAAAATGGCTCCTATTGGGGATGAGTGGTTTTGGAAATCACTGCAAGAGTCCATAATATCTTTGGGAGAGCAGACAAAGCCAAGGATGGAAAAATGGAGGCAATCGAAGATGAAGGGAATGAAAGAGCATGAATACGAAAGATGGAGCAAATGGAGAATGGAAAACCCTATACTACTATACATGGAAAGAAAATGAATGTTTTCAGAAAGGGAACTCCTAAGAATTTCCATGTACTGACAAACCAAGACCCTTCAAAATTTTCTAAAACTGTTGTGCATGGAAAAGAATGATTAAAGAGTTTTGTTAGGAATTACTTAACCCTCTATATCTACTATGGTTGAAAATTCAAACCATAAGGATGGCCCCAAGCCACCCAAAATAAAATCCTGCACTTTCCTCTGTCATAGACCTTATTCTAATTTGAGTTCATCAGGTTTCTTTTGAGACTATCCATTCCATCTGCCCTGTTACATGCACTGTCATTAAAAACCTTCAAGAAATCATTGTATTCAGTTTGAATCATATTCATTTCACCACTCTGCATTTCATCATATAAATATTTGTCACCTTTATGATACAAAGTGTATCCATATTCAACAAAACACTCATAAGCTTTCCCATTTGGTAAATGATCTTGTAGTTGCACTAGGATTTGAAAATTTGAATGATTCTCATGGGAATCTACAAATTTTATCTCATCAGCATCTTCTGAAACAATCAAATCAGAGCTCATTTCCATTTATTTTCTATCACCAGTTGGCATTGGCACGTACCTTTGATCCATACAGTCCTCTTTATACATACTTGAATCAAAAAATATTGAACATTCATCATCAATGATATGCAAACCAATATCCTTCTCTTTTAGGAAAAAAATATTCAAATCACATACCTCTTCTTGTACAAACATGGATCTTTGATCAGCTTCAAAGAATTCCTCATCACTGTGAGAGATGCACATGGGGTCATACGAATTGTTACACATAGTATCTTCACTGTCAAAGTAGATATATGCTGGAGTCAAAACTTCAGAATCATCTTTATGTGCATACTTCTGGTATTCAAGAGTTAAAAAATCTGAAACTTGCTCATTGTTGAGTGAATAGGTCTTCGTTTCCATATCTTCTACTATGTCTCCAACTTCCTGATTGGTGCAGGAGCACCTAGAAAACACTAGGCAATTAGGAAAACTAGTTTTGAGTTTTTGTTTTTGAAATTACCATGAAGGTCATGTTGACCATTGAGATAGAGTTGGAAGCTTAAGAATCAGTCTTGATCAGTAGTGATCAGTAGTGATAAGTAGGTTAGGGAGGGGAAAGGTTTAATGAGTCTAGAAACTCATTTTCCTTAGGTTACTAGAAATCGGCAAAAGTTGCAATATGGAGAATTTTGCAACTTTGCCACATTGTAACTAACATGTTCGACCAAGGGGAGGCATAACTAATTTTTTGACCTATATAGGGTGTGCCTCGACCTGAGTGCAAGGTTGGAATCTTTTGCAATATTGAAAATTCATGAATACAAGTGAGGATAGTGAGAAGGTTGTGTAAATTTTGTGTTTTGTTTTGAATTTGTGTGATCATGAGCAATCATGGCACTATGAGTAGATGTAGAATGAAGTGTAGTTGTGCTTAAAGCTTTGTGTGGTCGTATTTAGTGCGTGTGTTCAATTTTCAGGCATGCTTTGTAGTTAGTTTGTTTCTTTTAAGTTGTTGTTCTGACTGGCAAACTGTAAATAATGGAGGTTTAGTTACATTCCCACTGTACTTTGTGTATGGGCCCTTGGGAAATATGACTAGGCTCCATGTCTATAAATAGGTTAGGGTTAGGAGTGGTTAGGAGTCAAGGAATCATGGAGAAAGTCTTCTCCTAGGCGAGCTTGACAGTGCCCAGCTAGGGAAGACAGGAAGTGCAAAGCACTTGGTTTGCAAGGGTGACCATTCCCTGTCAAATCACGTTGTGGAGAGATAGATAGATGCCTTGCAAAGACTTGGAATGAAGGAGGAGGCTTCATCAATCCATTTTAAGGGAGAGCGAGCTGACAGTTTGCTGTGTGGCTAGGAAATGGCTTTAAAAAAGGCCTAATTTGCTAAGTGAAGGGTTATGGCTGTGTACGATCAATTGAGGATGAAGACCTCCAAAATATTTGAGGGATGGGCATAAGGACCAAGAATCCAAAGAAAAAATTCTATGTTCTTTGGAGAAGTTAGGAGAGCTAACCTATTTCCTCAGAGAAGAAGACCTAATTGGAGAGCCTAGAACTAGTGGACTAAAACCCTAGATGAGGGTTTAGTGAAAGCGATGAAAAGATGGATTTTGGTGAACTTCCAAGAACCCTAGGAGGATGGTTTGAAGCTATTGGAAACATCTCTACACCCCTGCAAAGATCAAATTGAGTGTTGAGGGTAGGTTAGCCTTTAGGGTAGATTAAGGGCTAAGGAAGAGTTAGAGGCAGTGCACCAAGATTGACTTGGTAAGTTGAATTGTGATGGTAGTGGGGTTGGCTAGGAGAACCAGGGGTACCTAAACATGAAGAAGGTCCTAATGGTTAAGGTGGAGAAGTAAGACACCAAGGAGATCTTGCAAATAAAGATCCAGAGCATGGAACAGTGATTGTTGCATCCAACGCCACCCTATCAGATTGGTATTTTAGCAAGTTAAAGATTTGGGATAGAATCTTGTATGTCAGACCTTGAATCCAGTGGTTCCACAACCATGGTGACAAACATTGATTTGGAAAAGAAGGTCAAAGATCAAGAGGAAGATAATAGGAGATTGAGAGAAAGATTAGCACAACTTGAGGAGACATTAAGTAATGTGCAAATCAAGGCCGATGAGGTCAGTGATAGATTGGAGGGAAGCGTACCAAAGAGTGAAGAGGTTGTAGAGGAAGACAAGACCCCTGAACCTGACCCTATTCTGCATGAGGAGCCTTTCTTGAAGGCATTGAAATCTTTGAGTGGGAAATCACTTGAAGGCATACCACTGTTTAGTGGGAAATTGGAAGCTGATCTAGTCATAGATTGGATAGAAGACATGGAAAACCATTTTGAATGTGATGGAGTCACTGAAGCATAGAAGGTGAAGGTGGCCAAGTATAGATTGAGAGGATCTGCCTTGACATGGTGGAAATTCATTCAAACAGAGAGGGAAAAGGAAGGCGAGAAGCCTATTTCAACTTGGAAGGGTATGGTGGAAAAAGTGAGAGAAGCATACATACCAGATGATTATGAGATTTAGTTACATAAGAAGAGACAAAGCCTGAGGCAAAGAGACCAAGATGTGAACACTTATATCGAGGAGTTTCAAAAACTTTGTATGAGGTCTAATGTTTTAGAAGATGAAAGTCTCAAGGTGGCTAGATATCTTAACGGCTTGAAGTGGAACATTCAAGAAGAAATGACTCTTCTCAGTCCTAAGGCAGTACACTAATGTTACCAATTAGCTATAAAGATTGAGGAGAGAAGCAAGAAAAAACATGATCAGGCTTTTAAGAGTAGAGGCAAAGGAAAAGATCAAAGAGATCAGAGAGGACATAGAGGTGGCTACCAAGGTAGAGGAACCGAGGAAAGAAACCAAGGAGAATCTAAACTCACAGGGCATGGAAGTGAAACATCTTCTAGAGGAGGTTATGGAAGAGGTAGAGGATCTCAAGGAGGTTCAAATAGAGGAAGAGGAACAGGCAGGAGAAATTCATACTTTGCTAATATGAAGTGTTACCATTGTGGTCAAATAGGCCATCCAACTTATAGGTGCCCGAAGAAATCATCTTCATCTAATATTGAGAAGAGAGTGGCATATGCTCAAGAGGACACCATGAGTACTAAATCACTAGAGGTCAGTCACATTGAATCAGAAATGTGGGAGAATATGATGTTTAGGAGAGTTTTGATCAGACAACCGGTCAAGGAAGAGCCAAAACAAAGAAGAGCTTTATTTAGAGGGAGATGCAAAGTACTTGGGAAAGTATGTAAGGTTATTGTGGATTCAGGTTCAACAGATAACATCATCTCAGAAGAGGCAGTAAGGAAGTTGAAATTGGAGAAGGTACCCCACACTAACCCCTACAAAGTAACATGGTTGAACAAAGGGCAGAGTGTTCTTGTCAATGAGCAAGTAACGGTGGAGTTTTCCATTGGAGGGTACAAGGATAAGTTGATTTATGATGTGTTACCCATGGATGCATGGAATATACTATTGGGTAGGCCATGGAAGTATGACAGAAGTGCCATGCATGATGGGAAAGAGAACACCATTTCTTTCAAAAAGGATGGGAAAACATTTAAATTGCAGTCACTATCAGATGAAGAGGAAGGACAGTCAAAGGCACCTAGTGTCTTGTTAAGTAGTGGTAAAGAGTTCCTTAATAACCTACATCAAGGGGGTGAAGGATATGTGGTCATGTTGCAACCTAAAGAAGAATACAAGGCTAAAAAAATAGTCATACCCAGAGCAGTCCAAGAGTTGTTAGAACAGTTCAAAGATATAGTTAGTGATGGGACACCTCCAACTTTACCTCCAAAGAGGGCCATTAGCCATCAAATTGACTTCATACTAGGGGCTTCATTGCCAAACAAAGCAGCTTATAAGCTTACACCGGATCAGAATCTAGAGGTAGCTAGACAAGTGCAGGAGTTATTGGATCAAGGATTGATTAGGAAGAGTATCATCCCATTTGCAGTACCGGTGGTCTTAGCAACCAAGAAAGGAGGCAAGTGAAGATTATGCACTGATTCTAGAGCAATAAATAGAATCAGAATCAGGTATAGGTTCCCTATCCCTAGGATTGAGGACTTGATGGATTGTCTTGGAGGAGCTCAATACTTTACCAAGTTGGATCTCAAGAGTGGATACCATCATATCAGAATCAAGGATGGAGATGAGTGGAAGATAGCCTTTAAGACAATAGATGGGTTGTATGAGTTGAGAGTTATGCCATTTGGCCTCTCTAATGCCCCTAGCACATTCATGAGACTCATGAATGAAGTGCTCAAAGAATTTACAGGGATATTTGTGGTGGTCTATCTTGATGATATACTCATCTTTAGCAAGACAGCAGAAGAACACCTAAAGCATGTGGAGTTGGTTCTTAGAAGATTGCAAGATGATAAGTTAGCCATCAACCTAGAGAAGTGTGAGTTCTTTAAACAAGAGCTTGTGTATTTGGGGTTTGTAGTATCCCAAGGATCATTGAAGATGGATCCAAGCAAGGTGGAAGCTATCCTAAATTGGCCTACACAAACCACAGGGACAGAGGTAAGAAGTTTTCATGGATTGGCTCAATTTTATAGAAAAATCATAACAAACTTTAGTGGCATATGTGCACCAATCCTAGATACAATCAAAGGTGGCTTAAAGACTAAGTTTAAGTGGACTCAAGAAGCTGAGAAAGGTTTTGAGAAACTGAAACAAGAAGTGGCAACTCAACCTATACTATTATTACCTAGCTTTGACAATTTTTTTACCATGGAATGTGATGCTAGTGGAGTTGCAGTAGGAGGAGTGCTAAGTCAAGAAGGCAGGCCTATAGCTTTCTTCAGTGAAAAGCTCGATGAAGCTAAGAAGAAGTATTCTACCTATGACCTAGAATTTAATACTTTAGTTCAGTCACTTAGGAAGTGGAGGCATTACCTTCTACCCAAGGAGTTTGTGGTCTTTACTGACAATCAGGAACTTAGTTATATCAACACCCAAGAGAAGTTGAGCAATAGAAATTTGAAATGGATGGAGTACATCCAAGCTTTTACTTTCACCATCAAGCATAAGAAGGAACAATTGAACAAGGTAGCAGATGCACTAAGCAGGAGATTGTTGATAGTACAATAGATACAGATCAAGAGCATTGGAATAGAGAGTTTCAAGGATCTCTATGGGGAAGATGAAGACTTCTCAGAGGCCTACAAGGTATGTTCTGACTTTGAGAATCATTTTCATAGCCAATACTCAAAGTATACATTGCAAAGTGGATTTTTATTTATAGGGAATCAATTATGTGTTCCAAAAGGATCCATGAGTTAAAACCTCATCCAGGAAAAGCATAATGATAGTCTTAGTGGACATTTTGGCATCAACAAGACATTGGAAAAAGTGCAAAGGTTCTACTATTGGCCTAAGTTGTCAAGGGATGTCAGGAGGTATGTGGAGCAATGTGTAGTGTGTATGAAAGCTAAGGGAGGAGCTAGTTATGTTGGTCTATATCAACCCCTACCCATTCCTAACAGACCATGGGAGTGTGTTAGCATGGACTTTGTGGTAGGACTCCCTAAGATCAAGACAGGATTTGACAGTGTCTATGTGGTGGTGGATAGATTCAGTAAGATGAGTCACTTTATCCCTTGAAAAACCATTCATGATGCTAGCTATATAGCTCACCTTTTATTCAAGGAAATTGTAAGGATCCATGGATTTCCTTTGAGAATTGTTTCAGACAGGGATGTGAAGTTCATGAGTCACTTTTGGAAGACTCTATGGAGCAGATTAGGTACCAACCTGTCTTTTGGATCAGCTTACCATCCTCAGACTGATGGTCAAATAGAGGTGGTTAATAGGGTCTTAGGTAACCTTCTAAGGTGCCTAACCAAAGATTATGGACAAACATGGGATATGGTTATCTCGCAGGCTGAGTATGCTTATAATGATAGTGTGAACCGGACCACAGGGAAGAGTCCTTTTGAGATTGTGTATGGAATGTACCCAAGAGGTATATGTGAGCTCAAGGATCTAAGAGCTATGGAGCATAAGAGTGGACATGCAGAGGACTTCACTTAGACCATGAAGGAGATTTAGGAGCAGGTAAAGAAGACAGTCATCGAGGCTACTCAAAATTTGAAAGATAAGGTAGATATGTCAAGAAAAGATTTGCAATTTGCATTAGGAGACTATGTCATGGTCCACCTCAAAAAACCCAGGTTGCAGAAGGATACATCAACCAAATTGCAGATGAAAAGAGTGGGACCATGCAACGTATTAGCCAAATATGGGAAGAATGCATACAAGGTGGAGTTACCTGCAATTTTATTGATTTCACCAGTGTTCAATGTAGCTGATTTGATCAGATATAAGGGAACAATCAATGACATAGATCAGAACAGTAGGGAGATCTTCAAGTATGTGAGTAACATAGCCTTACCTACTCAAGACAAGCTACAAGCAGAGAAGATCTTGGAGTCAAGGGTGAAGAAGTCTACCCGACATAAGGAATACATGGAACACCTCATCAAATGGAAGGGTAAATCAAAATCTGAGGCTAAATGGGTGGAGGAAGCTTAGTTCAAAAGGTAGGGTATTGATGTAGCACTGATCTCTCCTCACATTCCTTAGTGTTTGTGCAGAGGGGGGGAGAATGGTGCAGGAGCACCTAGGAAACACTAGGCACTTAGGAAAACTAGTTTTGAGTTTCTGTTTTTGAAATTACCATGAAGGTCATGTTGACCATTGAGATAGAGATGGAGGCTTAAGAATAAGTCTTGATCAATAGTGATCAGTAGGTTAAGGAGGGGAAAGGTTTAATGAGTCTAGAAACTCATTTTCCTTAGGTTACTAGAAATTGGAAAAAGTTGCAAAATGGAGCATTTTGCAACTTTGCCACATTGTAACTAACATGTCCAACCAAGGGGAGGCATAACTACTTTTCTGCCCTATATAGGGTGTGCCTCGACCTGAGTGCAAGGTTGGAAGCTTTTGCAATATTGAAAATTCATGAATACAAGTGAGGACAGTGAGAAGGTTGTGTAAATTATGTATTTTGTTTTGAATTTACGTGATCAGGAGCGATCATGGCACTATGAGTAGATGTAGAATGAAGTGTAGTTGTGCTTAAATTTTTGTGTGGTAGTATTTAGTGCGTGTGTACAATTTTCAGGTGTGCTTTGTAGTTAGTTTGTTTCTTTTAAGTTGCTGTTATGACTGGCAGACTGTAAATAATGGAGGTTTAGTTACATTCCCATTGTACTTTGTGTACGGGCCCTTGGGAACTATGACGAGGCTCCATGTCTATAAATAGGTTAGGGTTAGGAGTGGTTAGGAGTCAAGGGATCATGGAGAAATTCTTCTCCTAGGCGAGCTTGACAGTGCTCGGCTAGGGAAGAGAGGAAGTGCAAAGCACTTGGTTTGCAGGGGTGACCATTCCCTGTCAAGTCATGGTGTGGAGAGACAAATAGATGCCTTGCAAATACTTGGCATGAAGGAGGAGGCTTCATCAATCGATTTTAAGGGAGAGCAAGCTAACAGTTTGTTGTGTGGTCAGGAAATGGCTTAAAAAAAGGCCTAATTTGCTAAGTGAAGGGTTATGGGTGTGTACGATCAAGTGAGGATGAAGACCTCCAAAATATTTGAGGGATGGGCACAAGGACCAAGAAGCCAAAGAAAAACTTCTATTTTCTTTGGAGAATTTAGGAGAGCTAACCTGTTTCCTTGGAGAAGAAGACCTAACTGGAGAGCCTAGAACTAGTGGACTAAAACCCTAGATTAGGGTTTGGTGAAAGCGTTGAAAAGATGGAGTTTGGTGAACTTCCAAGAACCCTAGGAGGATGGTTTGAAGCTATTGGAAACATCTCTACACCCCTACAAAGATCAAATTGAGTGTTGAGGGTAGGTTAGCCTTTAGGGTAGATTAAGGGCTAAGGAAGAGTTAGAGGCAGTGCACCAAGATTGACTTGGTAAGTTGAATTGTGATGGTAGTGGGGTTGGCCAGGAGAACCAGGGGTACCTAAACATGAAGAAGGTCCTAATGGTTAAGGTAGAGAAGTAAGACAGCAAGGAGATCTTGCAAATAAAGATCCAGAGCATGGAACAATGATTGTTCCATCCAACCCTACCCTATCACTTATCCTCATAAGAACTGCAAGAATCATCCTATTGCATATCAAAATTCACAAGTTCATCCTCGCAATTTGAATCACAATCTGTTATTTAGGAGAAACTCTCCATATGTTCATTGTAGGATGGCATGATATATTCTTCAAATTCAACTTCTAAAACATTGTTGATGTACTCCCCGGACCTTGTCCCAATTATGGAATCAATAAATTCATTCACTACATCAAAGGCACATTGTTTTGATGATTCTGACCAATAAACTGATTCTGGCTCCGATGCTCTTAGAAATTGTGCAACAAACGTGGGTCTTGTAGGCCTATAATGAGGAGGAGGTAATTGCATATAGATGTCTATCATCCTGTTGTATAAAGAACTCACAGATTCTCCCTTATATCTCCTTATGTCAAAAAAGGCATCCACAAGGTTTTTACCTCTGTCTTGAATTTGAATATACTCATCAAAAGTGTTTTTCTATGAATAGAGTACACTACCTTTATGACCAAATTTCTCAGTTGCATCATGGGGCACTTGTGGTGTCCAAGATCTACTAGAATTTTTGTATTCATTCTCACTACATGATGGCCTATTTGGTGATGTATTTGGAGCACATTTGACTCCCAACTGCAACAGTCATTGGTTCACTTGTAGTATCTTTTGTGTCCATTGTAGTGTTTTTTGTTCCAATTCTTTCAACTCTTTTATTGATTGATGTCTTCTTTCTGCTTCTGACATCTTGACAAAATGTGAATGTTCCACAATATCCATGCATTATTTATCAAATCTGAAACAGAGTCACCACTTACTTTTCCCAAAAGTAGGAAAATGAAAAGGATTTTGATATTGCTTTGGTTTTCCCCCAGCGGAATCCCCTATGAACTCAAATGAATGCAAAAATTTGAAACTTTGTCGACTCTACAAATGGAAAGGATGGAACCAAAATTTTTGATGTTTGTCCCTAATGGAGTTGCAAAACTGTTGGGTCTCAAAAACATAGGTTTGAACCATGAGAGGTTGCCAAGATGTCACAACGCTTTTGGCCAACGTACAAGGCCAATTGATGAAATTGTACCTTCTTCTCTTTAGGCTCTGCTAAACCTAGGCGAGTGCACCTATGTGAATAATGCAGATTTAAAATATATTTCCTGCTCAATCAATCTATTCACAATGGAAATTGGAAGTGAATAGACAAAATGGTAAATACTACTCCTACTACATAAAAGAAAGAATTTGAATATGTTGTTTATTATGAATTTTATCATCTAGGTTGTGATAGATCAGTTCCTTCTATTCAAATGGGCAATGGAGTCAAAAATCAAAAACTGTATGTGTTTCCCTCTCTGGCTTAATTCAAGTTGCTAGGCACTTTGATATTTTATGATTGGCATATAACTTCACTAAATTTATGACTTGCATAAATTGTGCAGGAATATTTTTCTATCAGGTTCTTTAATTATCCAAAATAAATTCTTAAATCACTGTGATTTATTTAAAAGAATTTAATTGTGACTTGCAGACAACAATCAACTAAATCACACAAAATGAAAGTGCACTTTGATAAATCAGAGATATACTTGATATACTGATTAAAATGATTAAAGACCTCAAGTTTGAGACAACCAGATAAAGATTATAAATTAATATATCACAACAACTGAATACCAAAAAGAATTCACCAATTAAAATATTTTCTCCATCGATATGATTCAAGAAAGTCTGTACATTATTTCCCCTTTCCGAGTTCTCATTTTCTACAAAAATCTAAATATTCTAACTACTGTCCTTGCCCCTACTCTTTTTTTTGAAATATGTATACATTACATATATCAAGGGTCATGACCCTTAAGTTTCTTTTACAACCGCTTGCATTCTAGGACAAAAATTAAAATATTTGATTAAGTTGCCTTATTGGAAAATCAAATATTTAAAACTATATTCGATACTTCTTCCCGCATTTATATTTCATGTCATATATGCTACTATGAATCTTCTTGTTATTTAAATGCTCCACCGCAGTCAAACATTTTTCCACCCATGGTATAGCGGTGACTAACACTGACCGCTATCCTTGCCGCCAATTGCATTACCGAGGTCATTGTGATGACGGCCAATGGTACCACGGTGGAGTCTCCTGACCGCTACATTCACTATCTTCCACCGTCCATCGCAATCATCGTGGTCTCCATTCTGACCCTCCATGGTTGCGCGATAGCCGCTTCGACAAACTACGATCGCCGCTTACCATTTCACCACGCTACTACGGTCAATGGCATGACTGCCAGCAGTACCGTAGTCACTGGCTTGACTACTAG
Source organism: Sequoiadendron giganteum (assembly GCA_007115665.2). Lineage (NCBI taxonomy): Eukaryota > Viridiplantae > Streptophyta > Pinopsida > Cupressales > Cupressaceae > Sequoiadendron > Sequoiadendron giganteum. Next base: position 590,988,100 of record CM021107.1, on the reverse strand, counting down.
TGGTACTGTAGTAGGCTTTGTCCCTCACTTACTGACCTGGCTGACTGTTCACCACATAACCGGTGGCCTGCTCATGACCATCTACGGTGCAATGGTAAGGGCTATTGTGACTACCCTTAACCACTCACTGTGATACCATGAGCCACTTTGAAAAAGCCCATGCTAGAGTGGTAAACGATATCGGTTGTAAAATATGGCAATGATAAAAGGTTTTTTAGCTTTATGAAAGGCAGTGAATGATTTTTTATGAGAAAGACAGTAAAAATATTACGCTCAAAATGGGAAAATAATTTAGGTTTTTGAGGAAAATTATGGGTTCTAACAGTTAGTTCACTTGAAGCATGGTATCGTCTAAGGGGGATGAGTAGATCATGATGTGATGATAAGTTCCTGGTATCAGATGTTTGGAGCTTTGATAGTCATCTAGTAATTCTCTATGTTTTGAGTACATTGGTCATATGCTTGAGAAATTCTCGATAGTGCAGTAGTGCAGTTTGGAGTTTAGCATGAGATGATAGGCTAATGGTGCTCATGGATATATGGAGAATGAGGTGAGGCTGTGTTTTCTCATGAGATGAGAAAGGTGTTGTTTCCAGCTGAAATTATGAGTAGTCTACACCTTGGTTGAACGTGAGCTCAACATAGACCAATGAGGAGATTGCTCTTGGATGAGTCACGGTGGCTTGTATATCTTGGAGGAGCATCTTCTTTTCTTATCCTTGATCTTCTTAGAAGAGAAGTTTATTTCAGAGGTATTTTCCTATTATATCTTTCAGATGTGTTATATGCTTTATCCTTCATAGATATGGATTGTGAATTATTTTTTAAAGTTTTTGGAGGATTCATAGTGGAAGGTGGACATCATAGATTATCTCCTTGAGCTTTTGTGTTATATATTTTGATGAGAACTAGTAGGAGATAGTTATATGGGCTAGTTTGATCTTCTTTTAGAGGCTTTCCTTTGGATGTGAAGGAGATCATACTTGACACAACTAGCATTTAGAAGTGTATGTAGGAGGATGCTACATGTTATGATTTGTAGTTTCTCTTTAGTATGGTTATTCTTCATGTATGTTCGATCTCATATGACTTTAGATGTGAGATGTCTATGTGAAGCTTTGATGGTCACTAGTTTGCGGTCATGTGTTGTCACTTGGGTGATGACATGGAGGTTCTTGTGCCTATTTCTTCTATCGGATATGGAGAACTTGGAAGAACTTTGGAAGACTATTGTGAGAGATGTTGCCTGTAGTAGTTGGTTGCAAGTTGTGCATATCATTATGGATGATCCTTGGTACTACATGGTTACATTTTCTATGTGCTGAAATTGGTAGAATTTATTATTCCATTGTTCTTTCAAATGTGGCATTACCCATGCAATGGAAGTACCTATATGTGTTTGGTCTTCTTGACTGGTTAGCACATGGGGCTTGTATCTAGGGTTGATGGGTTGCTTGTGCTGCTGGCATGAGTTTACTAATGTGGATACCTTGAAGGTATGGATAATTGGATGTACTAGCACTTGTTGTGGCTTCTATTTTTAGTCATGTGGGTTTGATCAGTTGGATGGTTGCATTCAGTGTTTCGGTTATTGTTCTAGCTGATATTCTATCTTGTTTCTAGAGAATGGCTTCACAATTGTGTTCATGATTGAGAGCTTTGCAGTTGTTGCATTGTTGCTTTTATATGGCTAGTGAGCATAGTGGAGTGGTGGCAGTGTTGATGCCTTTTCCATTTGTAGGATTTGATGCTGGTGTTCTTGAGACTGGTGTCTTGGTTGGAGCACAAAAGGATTGAATTAGATTCTTGAGTTCCAGTCTGGTGGAAGCTAGTAAGTCTTAACCAAGTGGGATATTGTTGGAAAATGTGCCTCAACTTGTTGGCTTGACCCTTTGTTAAGGACTTGATGAATTTAACTTTTGTTGATGCCTTTTTTGCTATACTGCAGAGTCCTTCCTTCTCTTTGGCAGTAGCATGATGAACCTTGGTCTCATCGGTAGAATGGCCACATATCGGTGAGTGACAATGTGTTGTCTCACTGATATGTCGATATGCGATGAAGTGTACCGGTGTGACTTGGGGTCATCAGTGCAACTCTTCACTGGGCTACGCCGATGGATCGATGGCAAACAAAAGTGACTTGGATTCTAACGGAAGTGGGGACTGCAACAAAAGGTGATCGTGATCTACAGTTGTGATATGATTTATCCAACGGTCCTCATTTATTTCATGCTCCTTTGTGGTGAGGACTGACAGACTCTTATGAAGCAAGTAGAATTGACTTAGTGTTTAACACTTGTCAGCTTAATCAATAGTGCTCGCTAGTCCTGTGCCTCTTGTGGTGGGTCCTATGTAACTCATGAGGGGTGTGACGGCTTCAAAAATGTGTCATTGTGTTAAGTCTTTTCTAGGAGACTTATTTGGAATATTGTACATTCCCTTTTGATTCTTAGAAATTAAATAATTTGCGTACACATGTCTTGGTAAACTTTGACGGTCTGGTGGTCAAACGGTTACCACCATACCATGGTGGCCATTAGGCCATGTTGTGGTACTATGATGTGTGCATCGCCATACTGTGGAGACTCTGACTATGGCGAGCGGTAGCACAGTAGGGGGATCTCGGGGAACAGTTGGCCGATCTGACTTGATAGTCAAGGAGATGGATGAATGGTGTTACAACATGTGGCATGATATCACTCATTGATTTGATATTGCTGTTGTAAATCAATGATTAATTGGCTGAAAGCTTTACTCTTTGAAAATGATATATTTGCATTAAATGTATCATCTGATTTGGGAGATTGACAGAGTGTAGATGTGATGAATTCTCTATAACTTGATTTAATGCTGGGTGACCTGATGTGTGTTGCATGGTAGTGTACGTAATTAGAGGATGAAGGAAGCTTGTCGGTGGGGTAATTAAATACTCCTTATTGGTTGTGGGTGATCGACAAAAAGTTGTGAGATCAGATTGATTGAGAAGTGTGCGTGTTCGAATGGTATGCACAGAGCATTGTAACCGTGAACACTGAGACAACTAGAATATAGAAAGATGCGAATTTGTGGTGGTTGTGAGGTTGGGTTGGCTAAGAGGCTGGCTGAGAGAGTTGATTAGTGAGATGAAATGAATATGCACTATATGTGAGAACATTGTAACGATACGAGGATTTTGTTTTGGGTTGTTGCCTATATTCTCCAGATGGAACAAGATGTAACTCATTTAAATTCTATGAGCCTGAGATTGTATTGTAACTATGTCTATTGCTGAATAATATAATGGCTTGATATTTTGGAGGGTGGGGTTTTTTTTAACCCAAAAGGGTTTTCCCCACATATATTTGTTTGTTCATTAGTTTGTCTTCCATGTTGTTAGATTCTGTGATTTGAATCTGTGTATGCATTGAATCTAGTTTTGTCTGCATGTACTTTTCACAGAAGGATAAATGGGGGAAAACAATTGTGCTTGTTTCCACTTTATGGCATAGTAGTTTGTGTCTTTGAGGTGATTTGAAGAAATGAAAATCACCAAAGGCATTTTTCTTCTTATATGTTTTGTTGTAAGTTGACTCATTCTTTCTCAACACCTCTTAGCTATCTCTCTCTCTCACACACACTCTCTCTCCATCTCCCACTCAGGAATCTCTCCCTCTCCCTCACTCCTTCTCTCTCTCCATCTCAAGTATCTCTCTCTCTCTCCCACTACCTCTCTCACTCTTAAGTCCCTCCCACTCCCTCTCCCTCTCTTTTCCTCTCCATATCCCTCTCTCCCTCTCTATCTCCCTCTTTTTAAAGTCTATATCTCTCTCTTAGGTCTCTCTCACTCCTTCTCAAGTATCTTTGTCTCAAGTCTCTCCCACTCTCTCTCTCTCTCTGACAGTCATACTCTCAAGTCTCTTTATCTCCCTCTCAAGTTTCTCTCTCTCACTCTCCATCTCCATCTTAGGTCTCTCTCTCACTCTCCATCTCCCTCTTAGGTCTCTCTCTCTAGTCCCTACCACTCCCTCTCCCTCTCCCTCTCAGTCTCTCTCCCTCTCCATATCCCTCTCCCCCTCCCTCCCCCTCCCTCTCCCTCCCTCTCTCTATTTCCATCCCTTTGAAGTTTGTCTCCCTCTTAGGTATCTCTCTCTTTGTTAGTTATCTCTCTCTCTCTCTCTCTACAACTCGAGTCTCTCTCTCCCACTCTCTCCTCTCTACCTCCCTCTCTCCCTCTGAAGTCCCTATCCCTCTCCCTCCCTCCCTCTATTTCTCTCTCCCTATCAAATCTCTCTCTCTCTCTCTCTCTCTCTCTTTCTCCTCTCTCCCTCTCTCTCTCTCCCCCTCTCTTTTAAGTCTCTATATCTCTCTTAGGTATCTCCCTCTCCCTCTTAGGTCTCTCCCACTCTCTCTCTCCTCTCTCTCTCTCTCAAATCTCTTTATCTCACTCTCTCCCTCTCAAGTCTCTCTCCCTCCCTCTCTCCCTCTTAATTCTCTCTCTCCCCATCTGTCTCTCTCTCTCTCTCCCACTCCCTCTCTCTCTTAGTTTTATCCTTCCCACCACAACTAGATCTCTCTCTCCCTCTCTCTCCCCATCTCTCCCTCCCTCACCCCCTCCATTTTAAGTATATTTCCCTGTTAAGTCTCTCTCTCTTAGGTATCTCCCACTCCCTCTCTCCCTCTTAGGTTTTTCTCTTAGGTCTCTCCCATTCATTCTCTCTCCCACTCCCCCTCTCTCTCTACCTTTCTCTCTCTCTCTCTCTCTCTCTCTCTCTCTCTTTCTCTCTCTTAGGTCTCTCCCACTCCCTCTCTCTCTTACTCACACACACACTATCCATCTCCCTCTTAGGTATCTCTCTCTCTCTCTCCATCTCAAGTCTCTCTCTCCCACTATCTCTCTCATCTCTCTCTCTCCCTCTCCCTCCCTCCCTCCCTGCCTCCCTCTCTCCCTCCCTCTATCTCTCTCTCTCTCCCTCTCAAGTATCTCTCCCTCTCTATATACCTCTCTCCACCTCTCTCCCCCTCCCTTTGAATTCTCTCTCATTCTTAAGTCTCTCTCTCTTAGGTCTCTCCCACTCCCTATCTCTCTCTCTCTCACACAAAAAATTTGTCCATCTCCATCTTAGGTCTCTCTCTCTACTCTCTCCCTCCAAGCTCTCTCCCTCTTAATTCACTCTCGAGGTCTCCCTCCCTCTCTCTATCTCTCTCTCTCTTAGGTCTCTCCCACTGCCTCTACCTTTCTCTCTTCCCCTCTATTTGAAGTCTCTCTCCTTCTTATGTCTCTCTCTCTTAGGTCTCTTCTACACCCTCTCTACCTCTTATGTCTCTCCCACTCCATCCTTCTCTCTCTTCCTCTTCCTCTCCCTCTTTCTTTCTCTCTCTCTCTCTCATGTCTCTCCGACTCCTTCTCTCTCTTATCTCATGTCTCTCTCACTCTCTCTCTCTTTGTGACACTCTCCATCTCCCTATACAGTCTCTCTCCCACTCTCTCTTCATATCCCTCTTAGGTCTCTCTCTCCCCCCTCTCTCTCCTTATGTCTCTCCATCTCAAGTCACTCCCTCCCTCTCTCCCCATATACATTTACTTCCCAAGGGAGAGAGACTTGAGAGGTAGGGAGGGAGGGGAGAGAGAGAGAGAGAGAGAGAGGGGGGGGGAGAGAAAGAGTTATCTAGTTAGGGTGGTAAGGTGACACCTAATAGAGTTATATAGTTAGAGTGGGAAGGAGACACTTGAGAGAGAGATACCTGAGAGGGAGGTGGAAAGTGAGTGAGTGTGAGAGAAAAAAGGGAAATTCAAGACCTAAGAGGGGGAGAGAGGGAGAGAAGGAGATGGAGAGTGAGATTGAGAGGGAGAGGGATAAAGAGGGAGAGGGAGTGAGAGGTACTAAAGAGAGGATGGGAGGGAGGGATGGAGGGAGGGAGGGAGGGAGAGAGAGAGAGATAGAGAAAGAAAGAGAGGGAGAGAGGGAGGGAGATAGATTGGAGGGAGAAAGGAGAGAGAGACCTAAGATGGAGATTGAGAGAGAGGGGGAGTGGAAGATATCTAAGAGATACTTAAGGAGAGAGACTTCGAAGGGATGGGATAGAGAGGGGAGAGAGGGAGATGGAGAGGGAGAGGGAGTGGGAGGGACCTAAGAGTGAGAGAGTGAGAGAGAGAGAGAGAGAGAGAGTTGAGAGGGAGGGAGAGAGAGAGATAGAGGGACTTAAGGGGGATAGATCTTCGAGGGGGAGAGAGACATGATATGGAGATGGAGAGAGAGAGAGACCTAAGAGGGAGAGATACTTTAGAGGGATGGAGAGAGCGAGAGAGGGAGATGGAGAGTGAGAGGGAGATGGAGAGGGAGTGGTAGGGACCAAAGAGAGAGACCTGAGAGGGAGTTAAAGAGTGAGTGAGATAAGGAGAGAGAGACTTGAGAGGGAGAGAGGGAGGGAGAGAGGGAGATAATGACTTGAGAAGGAGAGAGTGTGAGTTTGAGTGAGTCATTGAGAGAGAGAGAGGGAGTGGGAGAGAACAAAGAGAGAGAGGGAGTTGTTATGCCTTGCATAACCACCCCATCTTTACTTTGGTCAAAATGGGTCCCCCTTGTTTCTTGTTCTTGGTGTTTTTGTTTGGGACCGAGGAGTTGGTATTTTATCCTAGGTCTTTTGTCTTTTCTTTTGTTCTGGTGGAACCAAAACCGAAACGAAACCTAAATTTGGAACTTGCATAGATTTCATGTCCTGATTTCATCTCGACTCCACTTCCATTTTGTTTCCCTCTAATTTTTCATTTCTCGTTGATTCATTTTGGGACAAGCTCAAACTTGGTCTAGATTCCTTTGTCATTTCTCATTTTTTCATGTGTAATTATTTGTCTTTGGTGGAACCAGAACCAGAATCAAAACCAAACTTGGAAGTTTACAAAATTCCCAGTTTTGTTCCCATTCTGATTTTGCCCCTGGCTTTGTGTTTTACTTGTCTGTTTTGTTTGGGCTCGGTTCCTTTTGTTTTGATCCCTTTCCCTTGTTATCCCTTCTCGTTCTTTTTCATTCTTGGTGTTTCTTTGTCTTTGGTGGAACTAGAATCAGAACCAAAATCAAACTAGGAACTTGTCAGAAGTTCCCTGACTAGTTCTGATCCTGATCTCGCCCCCGCTCTCTTGTTTTTCTCCACTTTAATTTAGTTACAAAATAGTTTTTGTGTTGTTCCCCCTGTTATTTTAGGTCTGACCAACCGTATTAATGGCATTAATTTCATACCCTCCGCATGCAAGAAATTGAATTCATAACCTTAATTAAGGTTAATTTGTTGACTATTTTTGTTGTTTAAACTGTAATAGCAAACCAAAGTTGAGGTAGAGAAGGAGGATCATGATTTAGTCAAGAAGAAAGCATCTACGTGTGGATTGGATCAATTTTCAACCTGTTGGGTAGTGTTTGAGGAAGGTGGGCTTTCTCCCACTTCATTTTGCTTTTAGTTTTCATTGTTTTTATTTGCACTTGGTGTTCTTCACTCATTCACGAGAATTTTCTCGTGAATCTTCGCTCATTGTTGTGTTGTCACCTTGATTTTACCTTTTTGGTTTTCTTTCTCTTTTTGTTTCCCTTTTGTTTATTTTCTTGTTGGTTTTGTTCATTGTGGTCACTTTTGTGTTTGGTGGTTTTCGTTTTTATATGCGCTGGTTTTTAGGGTTTCATCTTCGACAGATTTTGAGGGCTTTTAAAGGTCTCAAATCTATCGAAGGGTTTGTTCCATGTCATTTGCGTGTTGATTCAATGATTTCCATGTCGGGTTTGATGCCCTAAAATTCTTGAGTCATCCGGTTATAAAAACTAGAGTTTTGTGTGTAGTATTTCAATTTAAAAATCATGCCCTAGCTGGTGGTCTTCCCTTAGTGACATGATGGATTGATGAACCTTGTTATTTTAAGCCTCCTCGGCTTACCATAGGACCCCATTTTAGAATACTGTAAGTTTTTTTTCAGTTTGTGCTATTCTTAATGATAATGAGTAGAATCGCAACTAGGGAATGGGTTTAACCGATAAAATGTCCTTTCGGCAGTTCCAAATCCGATCCCAAGCCTCCTCCCGATGAGATTTTGACTATCAAACATCCTTTACTTCGACGGAATCAAAATCGGAATGGAGGAAGGATTTGGAACTTTTTTATGTTCCAGGTCTGGTTTCCATCCCAACTCCAGTCCTGGTCTCGACATCCATCATGACTCCAGTCTTGGTCCTAGTTTCGATGATGATCTCGACCCCAACCCCGCCATACTAAAGGATTTCCAATAATTTTCCTTTCTTGGTTTCGCCTTCGATAACTTTTCAAATTTCACTAAGTGCAAAAGGCTACCTAGAGAAGGACATGGTAACATAAAGGCTAAGTCCTCTAATACTAATTTTCATATTTTCTATTGATCTAATCCAACATTGTCCTACAAGAATAAGTAATGTTAGGGGAATCCGCTGAATCTCACAAATGGAGGGCCAATTTGTAGAGTATTCAAGGTAGGTGAAGCCAAAGAAGATAAATGTGGAACAACTACATTATAATTTGAGGTGCAAGCATTAGAATGCTACTCCCATAGCTAGCAAGCTCTTTTCAGGATGGTTTCATATCATTGATACCAACTTGGGATCCTTCAATTGTGAGGAGTCAGTTCTAGAGACCTTTGCAAAAGAAGTAACTCAAAGGAAGAAGAGAATATATAGTCTAGTCTGGGATAGCACATGTTTCATTTTTCCCTCTATCAATGCAATGCCTAGAGCTCATTTTGGCTGCAACAAGGGCTTATAATTTAGTGTCAACGCAGTGCATGGATCAACAAGGGAATGTCATAATTGATCTGTCCCCACAAATGATGAGGTTCATGTTTAATGCACCTACTCCAAGGAACCCTAGACAACTAATTGAAGTGGAGGCATTACAAATATTCAATAAAAACAAAGAAGTCAACAGATCCCACATAAATAAGAAGTGGTTAAGGACTGAGAAGAAGTCCTTAACTAAGATTCTTGAATAGCCTAAAAGAGGCGACTTCAAGAAGGAAGTGGATTATTTGATTTTAACGCTTTCCAAGGTATTTTGTCAAAAGGACTCTGCATAATTCAAAGAATGAATGTCCCCATACATAGAAGCCATTTTTTATGGTAGACAATAGTTTCATTGGTGCATGATCTTGTCTGACAATTTACAGAATAAAATGTTGAATGTAAGGGAAAAAAAGACCTTCTTCATGACTTCTTATGTCATATATGTTTCTGGAAGGATGGGTATCTTTCTCGGATTGAATGCAATGGGGGTATTGGGAGAGGCTCCAGGACAATAAAATGTTTGGAACCATTATGATCAATTAACTTTGCAAACATCAGAGTTACATTATAGGAGGTTTAATGATGCATTCCTCTATGTCATCATCAACTTGTTAATAGGGGATGTTGGATTAAGGTTAAGTAGAGATGCCATGGCCTTCATATCTCAATGGGAACATTGGTATATCCAATATCCTAAGTTTTCATATTTCAGGTTGGTAGGATTTGATGGTCATCCCCATCTACTCCCAAGGTGTTGCAGTGATAGGATAGTCCTTATGGAGTTTATATATCAAGCCTTAGGAGTTAATGCAAAAAATTACCTCAAACATAAGCCTGAGTGTCACAAGTTCCTTATGAATTTGGGAGAATATTGTTGTCTTCACAATATAGCTGGAAAGGCAATATGTGAAGAATTGAGCTATCTGAAATAAGGATTGTACACATCCCGAAAACACTTTGACCCAGGGAATAAAATGAATATTATAAATCTAACTCTTTTTGATAAACAATATAATTTTATTGGAGGACTTTTGGATTGACTTACAGGATGATTATGATGTTAGGGGGAGGAATTATGAAATATTGAATATTCCTCAAATGATTGAGTATGGGGTAAAAGAAGATATCCCTGACACAGTATCAGATGATGGTGTACCTTTGGATCTAGTATATGAAGTAGAGAGGATTGGTACCAAAGACTTGTACCCCATCAATTGGAATGAAGATGAGTCTATTGACATTAAGTAGATTTCTAGGATGGTAATGGATAGGAGTATCCAATGGGTGGTGCTAAGAATCAAGGAGACATAGGCTCATGTTTCAATTGATACTATACCAAAATTAGAATATCTTTCTCCTATCTTTGGAGGAGATACTGTACCAAAATTACCTACTCAGGAAGTTAATGAATCACAAGGCATCAATACCACAAAAATTAGAGAAGGATCCTCTTCTCAAATTTCCTTTACTCAAGATTCAAGTAAAGAAATAACTATAGGAAGCCTTCATGAGAAAGCGAAAACTCTAAAAGGAAAAGAGAGTGAAGTTGAAATTCATGATATAGAAACTGATTTAGAAGAAACATTATGATGATGAGATTGCTAAAGATATGTCTACTCAAAATGTTGGAGAAGAACATGTTCTTAGACCAGAGGATCAATGGAAGTTATTTGAGGATGCTAAAAGAGAATTTTATGCTAAAGCGCAAGCTAAAGAAATAGAAATAAAACAAGAAGAAGAGGCTAAAGCTAGAGCTGATGTACTTTCCAAACAATAGGAGTTAGAAGCTATTGCAAAAGCTGAAGAATTGGAAAGACAACAGAAAGAGAAAGAAGATCTTCTACTGCAACAAAGGGAAGCAAATCAGAGGGCTAAGGAATAGAGAGACAAGTTAGCATTGTTACAAAAGATCCATGAGCTGGGAGAAGTGAAGGCTCAACAAAGAAGAGAAAAGGAAGCTCTTGAAGCAAAGTATAAAGCAGTAGAAGAGGCTCAGAGGAGGAAAGAAGAAGATGAACTGGAATTAAAAAGAATACAGGAAGAAGATCAAGCTAAAATTGATAGAGAGGTAGTGGATGCATGGGAACGGGTGCAATAATTAGAGAAAAAAATAAATCGGTTGTTGGAGGAGAGGAGATTAGAAGAAGAATGATAGGCCAAAGTTGAACAAGAAAGGAAAGAAAAAGTTGATGTTGACAGATTGGATAAAGAAAAACCTGAAAAGGAGAAATGACAAGAGGTTGATTCTCAAACCAAGGCAATACTTTGTCAATCTCTCTCTCATACCACATCTTCTTCCACTCAGGTAATAACTCCCCTTGCTGCCTCGACATGGCTAAAACTTAATCTAGAAAAGAAACAAATAGTGCAACCAAAGCCCCTTAATTGGGATGATGTTAAAAAATAAATTGAAAAGGAGAGGCCAAAGAAAAGGGCTAGAGTGCTCCATTCCACTAGATTAACAGATGTCAAAGAGATTTTTTTTGAATGTGCTATCCCCATGGTTGACAAGGATAAACAAGATATGCAATTAAGTGATTGCCAATTGAGTGCTATAAATCTAGGAAGGCCCACAAGAAACCAACAAATGGACTTAATTGATATTGTAGCATCATCCACCAACTCAAGGATGGTCAAGGATAAGCAAAAGAAATATGAGCTAAATTCACAGGTGGATCAGTTACATAAGTTTTTGAAAGACTTGTCTTCCCCTATCTCTTCATAGTCTGCTGCTCCTGAGATTCCCATTGTGTTGAGCAAGCAAGATGCAGATAACTTGGTGGAAATGAGGAATAAAGTGGGAATTATGGATAGATGGATTGATAGATTGAACCAAGAAGTGGATGACTTGTTTGAGGAAAGTTGCAAAGCTCATGAATGAGCATTAGAACTAATTAATGACATGGTCAAACATGTTGAAACTCTTGGGAAACAAGAGGAAGAGTATTCAAAGCATGCAAGGAGGTTGGAGATATCAATAAGTTACCTAAGCAAACCTTGTTAGCACAATCCATCCTTGAAAAAGACAATGCTGATTTTTTTGACAAGACTATTAGCATCATCAACTTCTAGTCTTTGTTCATCTATACGCACATAAATGAGGTGAAATAGGTTGGGAAAGATCTTAATGAACATGTTGATGAATTAGGAGCAAGTATTTGAATACTTGTTAATGAAGACATCCCTATGGAATATGGCCTCATCCTTGACAAACTCAAGGAAAAATGGAGTTTGCAGATTTGAAGACATGATGCAAAAGGGGGATGATGGTGATGACCTCTTGATCGATAGGCTAATGGATGTTGAGGAAGAGGTAAAGGCTACTAGAAGAGAACTCATTAAACTCAGAGATATGAAAGAGTTTGCCTCTACCGATCTAAAGAGAATAAAATTTGAAGATAGTTGGGTAGATGGGCTAGATACATAAATTCTTCAACAAGTGATCACTAGTTATGATGAGTACATGCTGGAGCCAAAAATGCAAGATTAAGGTAGCTATACACCTATCTTGGCTAAATCAACATCAAGAAGGCACGATTTGATGGACATGTTTATTCCCTATTTTTAAGGGAGGTGACATAAATTTGACTGAAGATCTCAGCAAGTCCGCCTTCCTCCTTTTGAATACAGGTTTTGAGAAAGAGTCTTCAATCAACAACTAAAGGTAAAAATGGACACTCATCCTGCACTGCTCCAATCACCTCCATAATTTATGGATCTAGATTTTGATGGGAGGAATTAGTGCTATACAAGTTTATATATAGAATTTCTCTCCACTTTGTAAAGGTCAGCTAATTGAAGCAAGATTAGCCACCTAAAGGAGATTTAAGATAGTTTACATATTTTTAGAAGCTTTTTATAGTTTATGCAAAAACACTTGGATACATTTTCCTTACAAGTTTTAATATAGTTATGTTATTTTCCAGAATTAGTTTAATGGTAATGTTGGTGAATTATAGTCATTCATATGCAAGTGAATGTTGTGCATAAATGTTTCTTATTTGATGAGAATCAATAGAAGACTCTGAATTGAAGACTATTTCATTAAATTATCTGTGAATGCAAGTTCTCTATATTTGTTGATCTATGAATTTTATTGATGAGTTGGTAATATGTTCTAGTTTGATCTTAAACTTGATGATGATGAATGGTAGTACGTCTTGAATCAGCACTATGAATGCATGCAATCGTACAGATTGTTTTATGGATTGAATCATTCTCTAGTTTTAGTTATTTTAAAGGAAAACTCATTATGAAATTTGTATGTCTGAATAAAGAGGAATTTACATTTATGATTTGTTGTTCTATGCTCTGTTCGATCTTTTAATATTTATTTACACCCCCAAACATTAAGACTAGTTTGAATTATACAATTTGCATTCTTTACCAGCATACCACTTGATCATTACAGTTGCATGGACTACTGAATGAAACAACATAGTTTACCAACTATAGAGACCTTGGAAGATAGATGATTTTAGATTAAATATCTTTTTTCAGGAGAAATAGAGTTGAAATATTTTGTTTAATGTTGTTGTTCTATTTTTACCAGCAACAAAACTGGTTCTAGAAGGAGGGCCCAAAGGAACAAATTGGAGCGAATTGGATCATTTTCACCCGAAATGTTTGGAAGAATTCTCAGAGCTTCTGCAAACACATACCCATTTATCGAACTTTGAACACCCATTGGGCCCAAAACTTGTAGGGTTTGAACACCACTACCCACTCCACCTATATTTTAACCAATATTACCACTGGCACAACCACCTCCACCGCCACCCATGGAATTATTTGCCAATAACCCTTCACCATTGGGAATCATTTATGGTGGTATCCATGAGATGCCTAAGAATCCTAATTTTTTTTATCCCAGGTACTCTCATGGGGAGTCTAGAAGTGTTGAAGAGCAAATATAGGAATTCAAAGATGCTTGTACATGGGCTCAGGTAGCCCATCATGATGTTGCATGCAAATTTTCTCATATTCCTTGGGGGATATGGTCTACAATTGGTACCTGAACCTACCCACTGGATCTATTTTGAGTTGGGAAAGCCTAAATGATGTCTTTATCAACCAATTTCGGGTTTATGTAGATCTAGGTATCCTATATCATCAATTTTCCACAATCAGGAAGGAACCGCATAAGTCGTTGCCCCTCTTCAACACTCATTTTTAAAGAATGTATCGATGATTACAAGATCCTTACTTGGTAGCCGAAAACATTTCTATCCAAGCTTACCTTAAGGCCATAGATCCCTTGATTGGCCTATTTTTGCAGAGAACATACTGTATAGTTGACATTGATTCTCTTTCCAAAGTTTACCACTTAGCCATTAAGCTAAAACAACATATTAGTTTGCAAGTAGGAATTTTAGGAGGGTTTTTTCCTCCTATAGGATATCCTTAAATGCCTAACCCCACCCTACTATTTAATACAGTTCCCAGGATGTCAAATTATTCATATGGGCCCTTGTTCGAGCTATAGTCCCCATCACAGCAAAAAAAAATTAATAGCCAGGCCCCTGACTCTTTGCAGCAAGCTCAATGCTCGTATAACTTCACTGGAGGATCCAATCCTCCAACTTCCTCACCTGTCGTGAATTTGGCAAAAAGTGAATGCACTACCCAAATGACCTCTGAGGTAGAGACTTTGAAGAAAACCCTATCACATGTGACAAACAAAATGACCCAACTTAAGTTGAACCCTTCCCAAGGCCAAAACTAAAACCAAGGTTACCAAAATTAGGGAGGGTTTTCAAATCAAAATAATTATTCGATTCAAAATTCCAACTAGAACAAGAGGAATTACCAGGGGGGTAACCCCACAATAGTGGTTTACAATTTTGATGAGGAAGGAAATTTTTAAAAATGCTCACACATTCAAAATTTCATGTTTTAAGGGACTCGAGTGAGCTAAGGAGTTCACACAAACCCAAAAGAAGGGTTCAGTCGAACTTGTAGTTTGAGCGAACCCCCTTTTCCATGGTGGGTTCACTTGAACGCTATGATGTCACATATTTTCATAGAAATGAATGGAAAATTCAAAAAAAATGGGGGTTCGAGTGAACCCCCCTTCGAACGAACCCCCTTTCACCCTTTCGAGCGAAGGGGGGTTCGCTCGAAGGGGGGTTTGCTCGAACCCCCCTTTTTCGCCCTTCTCCCCCTCTTCCACCAAATTTTAGCAGATTTTTGCCCTTCGAAGCTTGGGTAGATGATGAAAATGGAGGAGACTTCATAGACCCAACTAGAATCAGGTAGTCCTCGGAACATGCTATCCAACAACTATAATTTTGATATGTTCTGGTTTCATTATGTATTTATTTTTTTCATTTTATTAAACATAGGTCTTTCATCGAAAATGAAGGTCTTTGTTCTGCATATGTGGAAAATAGCAGATTATCAAAAAAAATAAAAAAATATGAGTGCACCAGATATGGAAGTCCTTGATCCAACAAAATAAAATAAAATCAATATATACAAAAAATGTTACGCATTGTACAGTCGTGCTATGTCTGAATTGTAACTGGTTTGACTTCAAAACTTGATTAAAGAAAAAATATTCAATAAAAAACTGTCTAACCAAGTGGAAGCACTAGGTATCATAGTTACAAATCTAAATTTGAAAGAATTATAATTTTAGCCTTCATGGAAAAAAAATTATGCGTTATACAATGTCACTTTTTAAAAATGTTGTTTTTTGAAAAAAACTAGTTTTCGTGGGAGATGGAAAAAGAAGTGCAATCAGATTCCAAAAAAAATGAAAAAAATATTTTTAGAATCTATAGACAAAATGTGACGAGACTATAGTTTGCATCATCTTTAAATTCCTCACGGATTAGCTACTATAAGTGCCCGAATGTGAAGATTTAGTTAAAAATAATAATTTCAGTGTCCAGTTTGGCCAAAAATTGTAAACCACTATTGTGCAATCACCCAGAGCCAAAAATTCACTAGTCAAAACTACCAAAATCAGAATAGGGGATACAATTAGAGGTCAAATAACAATAGACAATGGAATACATGATCAAATAATGGGGGGTATCTCATAACTATTAGGCCAATGAGGACAAGCCTCACACTACAAATGTTGCAAATTTGAACCTAATAAAAAATTGGTGTAGGTTACATGATACAACCTCGCATTCTAAAGTTAACTGCCCAGAGATGGAGAAGGTCATAAAAATAGCACAAGTTGATTCTTACCCACCACAAGGGAATCCTAACCCAAGTGGTCGGTTAGTGGATACAACCATGACTTTGGAAACTGTTGACAAACAATATCAATTTCCCATGTAGGGAGAAAATGAACCAAAAGAGGATACTTATGATGCTTAGGCCTTCGAGACCAAAGGAGGCCATTTCCTGAGAAATAAAAATAAAGCCACATTCACCACATCTACTCCTCCAAATACCATAGTTCCACCCAACCAGAATGCAGATAACAACCTGCCTCCACCCAAAGGCCCACCCAAATTCCAAAATAAAGGTAATTTATCATTAGGTCCTAAATATCAAATAAAAAATAATGTGGAATTTGATTTTGTTTCAGAGATTTAGAAGAAAAGGACCTCATTGTCATTATTTGACATCTTGAAGTGGTGCCCTACCTAATGCGACATTGTGTTGAGAGCTTTGGAAGAAGCAGATCGATCGAAAGGAAAAAGCGAGGTGACTCCAACCAATGAAATGAATGCAACCCTATACAAAGGAAAGGTAGGAAATCCATCATTCTTGTAAAGTCTGAGGATCTTCATAAAGAATATATACAATTTCCTCTTGGATTATGGAGCCTCAGGTAACGTCATTCCCTTTTCCATTTGTAAAATTTTGGGGTTAAGTCTAGTTGAAACTCATAAGAAGGTAATACAACTAGACAAAACTGAGGTTAACATAGGAGCGGAATTAAAAAATACTCATGTATAGGTTGGGTTAGACCCAAGGATCCAAAATTACATGGATATCCATGTAGCTGATATTCTTGAGACATACGACATGCTTCTAAGCTGAGATCTAATGAAGAGTATTGGGGGTTATTTATCCTTAGAATTTTCACATATGTGGCTCCCATAGAAGGGAGTAGCAACAAAAAATAGGATTGAAAGTGAGCCTCGTATCAAACACATGATCATTGAATATGACTGTCCTAACAAGGTAGCCTATTTCAAAACAAAGACAGGAGTATATACAAGAGAGGAAATCATGACCTTTTTAATATTCAACCCTAATGCCCTACAACCTTTAGAACATAGGGACCTAATGAACATTGTTAACCAACAAGTTTTCATTAGAAGGTTACAACATGATAGGTTGGTTTAGGGAGAAGAGGTTGATCTATGGAGTTTGTTTCTCCCAAACTGGTGCAAAGTCCACTATGAATGGCATTCTAAGCGGACATACTAGCCTTGTGCGGATATTCTTAATTATGTTTATGAGTCAGAAGAGACTTGTGAACCTCATCCAGTAATACCTCTGAACCAATTCCCATTCCAGGCTAGAGATGCAACTATCCTGACAAGAACTAATATCACCCAAGAGGAAGATTCTTCCCAAGTTGAATAGGAGAAGTTTTATGTTATGTTTTGCAGAAAAAAAACTAAGCAATCTCAATAATTGTATGTTACACCTACCCCTGATAATCTTTTGATGCCTAAGGGGTTGCAGAACTAGTTTCTACACTAGTTTCAAATGTGAATGGAATTGTTGATAAACATCATGAACAACAGTCTCCAAATCCAGATAACCTAAACTTGTTCGAGCCGCCACCTATTCCTTGTAAAAAATACTTGTAGTGTCCAAAAAGAAGGAAATTCCTGCTCCAGATCAGCTATGGATCCTTAAATTTGATGGTTCTAAGTCCAAAACAAGGAGTGGAGCAAGAATTGAACTAACCATCCTAAAAGGGAAAACATACTTTGCATCTTACAGGTTGTAGTTTGACTGTACAAACAATGTAGTAGAGTATGAAGCACTCGCTAGAGGTCTGATGTTTGCACATCAGAAGAAGTTTGCAGCCATCAGGGTTATGGGAGATTGAAAAGTGATTTTTAAACAGGTTCGTAGCCAATACATTGTCACAATAAGAGACTCATTGCATATTGGAATCGAATATGGAATTTAATAGAAGAATTTGATGATTTTGGTATCAATTTGATCCCTAGAGAGAGAAATCAGATTGCAGATGCTCTCGCTATTGCTACAAGCACTTTGGAACCTCTACAAGATTCTAAGATCAAGAGATTCTCAGAGGAGTTAGTCTCAATTGCAGCCATCCCTAACAATGTCTAAAATTTTCAGGTCTTTGATGATGACCAACATATACTTTCCTTTGTGGCAAGCTCAAATTTCTTTGGGGGACAAATAATTGATGAATTAGATAGAGATCAAGGAGACTAGGACCCATAAATATGTGATGTAGAAGGGATCATGAACCTTAAAATGAACAAAATTCCTAAAGGAATGGTAGCATTGGAGAGGATATTTGACTCAGATCCTCGTGCTCGTGAGAAACTGCCCACAACCACTAATGGGGGGAAATATGAATTAGTTAATTTGGTAGATTCAGGCCCAAAAAATAATGTATTTCTTGGCAAGGATTGCCCAAAAAATATCCGTGTCAAAAACATAAAAGAATTGAAGATGGATATTGCAACGATTGCTTGGGACTACAAGGACTTGAAAACCTTTAAAACATCAGTAATAACCCACACTATTCCCTTGAAGCCTGACGCAAAGCCTTTTCATCAAAAGCAGTGCCCAGTTAATGCCCTGATTGAACCATTAATTCAGAAAGAGGTGCAGAAGCTTTTGTCAACCAAAATAATATTCCCAATAAAGCCTTCCACTTGGGTCACCAATTTAGTCCCTGTACAAAAGAAGAGCGGGATATTAGGTTATGTGTTAACTTCTGGAACCTCAACAAAGCATTAGAGAAGGATAACTACCCATTGCCTTCTCTTGATGAGGTACTACAAATTGTCAAAGGTTCTCAAATGATATCATTCCTTGATGGTTACTCAGGATATAACCAAGTCCTGGTTAGTTACAAGGACAGGATGAAAACAAATTTCACTACCAAGTGGGGGAAATTTTCCTATCGAAGGATGTTGTTTGGCCTCATTAACGGTGGAGCTACCTTTCAGCGTGCAATAGATGTGGCATTCAAAGACTTGGTTGGTAAGTGTATAATCATATATATAGATGATTTGACTACATTTTCTAAAGATAGGGAAAATCATGTTACAGATTTATCAAAGGTTCTTAATAAATGCTTAAGTTATGGTATATCTCTAAATATGAAAATGTTTGTGTTTGGGGTTTTTGAAGAGAAATTGTTAGGTCATATAATATCAGAAAGGGATGATAGAGCTTTTAAATTTTCTACAAATCGTGGCTTTTTCTTTTTTATGTCTAGCTATTACCCTTGTGCTTTAGGGGACGAATGTTAGGGTTTAGGGTTCTATTTCCCTTGCTTAAAATATTCATACCTTTTGAACCCTCGGATTATGTTTCCATGTTGACCTATTACTCGGGCTTTCCAGTCGCTTAAGCCATCGATGGAGCCTTTTATGTCATCCATGTCACTGACCCCTTTACCTGACCCGTCGGTATTTTTCCATGTTGGAAATTAATATTAATCTTTGCCTAGTGTAGGGTTAATAATTTTTTGGATTTTTAGACTTATGTCAAAAAATTTTGCCTTAAGCGTTGCCCCTCATTTTCATACATCGGCGCACCTTTATAAATAACATTGTTGCATGTGCAGGCTTATGGACCATCAGATCGATGAAATTTTGATCTTGACCATTCCCTTCTAGCCTCACAGGAGTTTTCGATGACATCACTAAAGTATGGCAAGGTGGCGAGATGTCGCCAATTGTCATGTACGGTAATGGGGCCCAGTCTGAATTCGCCAACAATATTAATAAAGGATCTCAAATCGACAGTTGTCTTGTGATAATGAGGATTAATTGTGGTTGTTCCATGCCAACCACACATGATTAAAATAATTGTTTTAAAATTGTTGTGAGGTGTGCGGATGGGTGACGCGTGGCCTCGCTTGGCGGCACAAGGTGGATGGTTGGGGCCTGTGGGTGACGTTCTTGTTTTATGACTGGGAGGTATATCATTGGCCAAAAGGATTTCCGTGTGATGACATGGGATTTTAAAATATGTTTGACTCAATTCAAGTCATTCAATATGCCAACTCGTTGGTGCATCAACATACCGAATTCAAAACATTAAACCAACCATGTGATGGCTATTTGAGCTTTGCAAATGACATATATTACTGGTGCAAGCTTTTCGATGGATATCATCCTGATTTCCATACGTGCGAGTGGTTATCTCCTAGAAATCATGATGGATTGTATGTCATTTTCCATGAATATGGAAACTAACAGTGGTGAAATTGATGTCAGCCACTAATCGCTTGCTCGCTTCTACTACAATTGGAGCATTGATGGTTACTGCATTAGTTTTCTCAATAAATACTTATTGGTTATTCATTTGCATCATAGAACTTTATACTCTGATTTCCTCTGTTTTGTTGCAATGAGTGGTCGCTACTTTTGCAAATACTTTGGGTTTGAGGGCGAGATGAGCAAGCCAATTACTTCTAGTTTTTCGATGCATAAGTCTCCAAGAATGGGTACGAGAAGGTCTCAAGAGGACATGAAACAACATGAATAAAGCACCATTCCTGGCACTCTTGGATGCAAGGAAGAAGGCACAAGCTCCCTCTCGGGTCTTATTAGGAGCAATCCTCGGCTCAATGGTCGAGTTGCACGAGCAGAGGTGATAAGCTATGGAGAGGAAAAGAGATATGTTAAGCGTGATGAAGGACTAATGGATGAGCCAAAGTTCAATCAAGGTTCTCTGGGGTAGCATGATTGACCCACTGAGATCATAGGTGGCTTTGGTAGCAATAGTTCTGAGACTCACTCAGATTATCGCAATTACTTTGTGGCCTTAACTAAATTTGTTGGTGTAGATGAAGAGGTCCTCACGGTCTCTCCTGTTACCTGGTGGCACTGTGTGTTGGCTCTATTTCTAGTGTTAAGTAGGGTGTTGATGAAGATAATGTGGTGGGTTTTCCTCCCACTAAGGTGAAAACACGAAGCGACCGTCTATATCATGGTCGTTGTGCTCCAGGTTCTAGTTGATATGGTTTTCTAGGTTTTGCAATTTTTTCTCTAATGGTATTGTTTTTTTGGGTCTGATGTGGACATACACGATAGAGCCTTGGTGGAGTTTTGTTGTGGTTATGGTGGTATCGACTGGTTACAAAGGTTATAATTTTTTTGATTCCCCTGTTTACTGAATGATTGCATCCAATTGTGTGGGAATTACGAAATGTAGATGAAATTCCATTTTTGAAATGAAATTCTCTTGAAATGTAATGGCAATGAACCTGAAGCTTGTCGCTCTTCTGTTCTATAAAGGAGATCTCAAGGCTCATTTGCAGGGTCAAATTTTTGAGTCTTGAAGGTCTAGGTGGTATATATTGAATGCATATAATGTAGAGTTTGGGAATAAGCTAGCTATTTAGTTGTCTTGTGTAGGGAATGTATAGGGTATAGTCTTAATATATTTTATGTAATTATTGATATCAAAACAAATCTAAAATATATAAGGTAATTTCTCTCTTGTGTGTGTTGTGACAAATCATGAATGAAATTATCAAGGGCTTTCATTTGTCTTCAATAATTCATTTGAATGTATTATTCTCTTTCTTGCCTTAACTTAATGAGTTAATCAAATGCTTGAGAAAGGATTGTAGGTCTGTGATAATGTGCTAAGGATCTGGTAAGGAGTGATGTTTTAAATACTGTGAAGTTTCATGATGTAATGCATTGTGTGAATTGTTCACTGATATCAGGGTTGAATTTATGTATGATTGAATGTTTTATGTATGACTCTTGCCCAATTTGATGAGGCACTAGCTAGTTCTTTTCAAATTCTTTCAAGTAATTAAAATCAGGAAGCACCTACATGTGGATTCAAGGTCAAAATATTATAAATTCAAATTCTATCTGATTTGAGATGAAAATCTCACATAAAAGCTCTATTCCTAGCAAACATGCAGTTATTTGTGTGAAGGTCAGCCAAACCTTTGATAAATCTTATATGTCTGCAAAGTAATAGGAATTTATCTATGTGTGAAGTGTTCTTGTAACAATGGATATCAAATGAACACAAATAGGCACACCCTCCTTGGCTTCACATAGCCTAAAGAGTAGAGATAAATCCCTGAGAAGCTTTATATTTCAGTTGGCCACCAGCTTTTGTGATTCTCAAACATAGAGATTGGCTATCTCTTAGAGAATTGTGAAGCCTAGCTGTAAAATAAAATAACCAACAAGGGGAAATTTAATTGACCCAGATAGAGTTGAATCTATTCTAAAATTGACTATGTCAGGTATCAAAAAGGAGATGAGGTCCTTTTTTGGGAAGATAAGTTCTTTGTGCAAAAATTCATAACTAGATTTGCAGAGATTGTTAAGCCTCTCAATGAAATTATGAAGAAAGAGGCTAAGATTGAGTGGAGAAATTTGGCTAAATCTGCCTTCTCGTAGATGAAACAATCTATATCAAAGGCACCTGTCCTAACTAGCCCTCATTATCTAAAGCATTTTTACATTTACTCTTTCACATCTGATCACTCTTGTGCTGTTGTCCTAACATAAATAAAATGCGAAGGAGATGAAAGAACCATTTCCTTTATGAGTTCCCATTCAAGAACGCTGAAGTTAGATATCCGCCTTTCGAAAATTAGGCTTTTGCACTAGTACGAGTAGTCAAGAAATTTTGTCACTATATTCTCAACAGTCAAATTACTGCAATAGTCCCAAACCCTCCTGTGAAGTCCCTTCTAATGGAAAGAAAATTGGGGGAGAGAGAAGGAAAATGGATGGCCATCCTGTAGGAATATGATCTTGAAAGTCATCGAATGAAGCTAGTCTAAGGATAAGGCTTGTCTAAAGCAATGGAAAATGTTGATGCTAAGATTACTTGTCAATAATACATAGTGTAGTCATTTACAAGTGATCCTTGGTACTCAGATTTGATCTTCTTATTGTTGAATAAAAAATGTCCAAATGGGATGAACGCCACTCAAAGGAGAGCACTAAGGCTGAAGATCTCCCATTACATGCTTAAAGGAGAAGCTTTGTACTAAAGAAATTTTGAAGGTGATTATCTACGCTGCCTTGATCAACAACAAGCAAAGCATGCCATTATAGAATTTCATGGCAAACATGGTACTGGACATGGATCTGTTGATTCCATGGCACATAAAATCTTGAGATTAGGCTATTATTGGCCCCATGTGTTCCGGGATGCACACCAACATGTGGGGACATGTCATACATGTCAGACTTCCACATCTAGGGAACACAATTCGGCAATGCCCCTACAACTTGTATATGCGGTAAAACCATTTTCCCATTGGGAATAAGATTTTGTAGGGATAATTAACCCAAATTCATCTACAGGTCATAAATTAATTTTGACAAAAATAGACTACTTTAAACGTTGGACTGAGGCCTAGCCTTGTAAAAACAACACCACTGAGGTGGTCATCAAATTTCTCAACGAATGCATTATTACCAGGTTTGGAGTACTATTTTCCCTAGTGTGTGATAATGGCCCTGCTTTTTCTTCTGCAAAATTTATTCAAAGGGCATATGAACATAAGATAGGGTTGAAATATTCTTCTAATTATTATCCATAGGGGAACGAAGTAGCAAAGTCTACTAACAAAAATCTGTTGGAAGTGATTAAGAAGTTGTTAGAAAGTAACCCTAGAGATTGTCACTCACAACTAAAATATGCCTTATGTGCAAGTAGAACTTGTATTAAATACACCTTAGGGAACTCCCCTTTTCAGTTGATATATGGACAAGACCAAGTCTTTCCTATGCACTTACATATACCAATTCTCAGGTTCATGCAAAAGTTTTACTCGAATGATGATAGGATAGAAGTCAGGCTTAGTAACTTACTAAATTTGGAGGAACAGAGAGATGCTGCTTTACAACAATTTTCTAAACATCTAGATATTGTCAAAAATTGGTTTGACAAGAGAGCGAAAATTAAAGCTTTCAGAATATCAGATTTAGTATTGTTGTGGGATAAAGCTAAGGAAATAAAAGGTGATCACCAAAAAATTGACCGACTTTGGTTAGGTCTGTATTAGACCCCTGAGATCTTTGGTGAGAATGATTTTTACTTAAGAACTATAACGGGAGAACCTGGTCCCTTTCCCATCAACGAGAAATTTCAAAAACACTACTTTGGCCCATGAAGGGTCTGATGATTAGTTTTTTTGTAAGTATGTAATTAATTAATTTTTTATTTTGGTTTGTTTGTTTGTTATTTTATTTTTATTCTTGTATTTTTTTGTTTTGTTTATTTCTCGGGTTTTCATTTTTATCTGATTCAAGTGATGGCTGAATTTATTTGAAGCATGCTGAAGGTACTAGGAGAGAAGTTGGTTGAGTTGTTTTCACGTATGTCTATTGAAATTTTTCATTTCATGACCTATGAATTGTGTTATTTTTGTATAAAGGTGTGATAGGTTAAACACAAATGGGTATATTGTAAGAGATCTCATCAACCATGGTTGAATCTGTCACAAAATAGATAAGAAAATTTGTTCTACATAGAAGCTCATTTGTCTCTAGGTGGCTGTATTTTAGATTCGAGTGAAAAATATGAATCTTGACACTTTCATGATGTCCATGGTAGTTCTCAACCCCAAATTTTAGGTTGTTATACCTAAATGTTGAGAAAAGCTAATAAAGAATTCCTTCAATAAAATGTTATAAAACGAGAAAGAAAAGAGAATCATTGAATGATGATAAACTCAATACAAGAAGGGTAGTTCAAGTATCTCTACCGAGGCTATGGATGCCTAATTGGCAATAGAGAAATGCTTTGAGAGAACTAGAGGTATATCTATTGGGGCTATAGATGCCTCAATGGCAATGGAGCAATGCTCGAGATATTTTTGCATGACAGTTAAAATGATTCAACTCACGTAACTTGGGTCTTGAATACAATTTTTTAGGAATGGAGGGAGTTTTTTACCAAAAAAAAATACACCATACATGCACACACTCAGATTAGAAGTTGTTAATGTTGATTAACATTTGAGATTCCAGATCAACCTTGTTTTCTATGACTAATCACACTTGAGTGTAAAACATTCATGAACCAAAGGTTCTAGGTGACTTAATTCTTTAGTGTCTTTAAAATACGTAAACCATTTTCCCAACCGAGTCACCATTTGTTAGGCCTTGCATAACCACCCCATCTTTACTTTGGTCAAAATGGGCCCCCCTTAGTTTTTTTCCTTGGTATTTTTGTTTGGGACCTTGGAGTTTTTCTATTCTCCTAAGTCTTTTGTCTTTTATTTTGTTCTGGCAGAACCAGACCGAAACCTAAATTTGGAACTTGCATAGGTTTCATGTCTTTATTTCATCCCGACTTCGCTTATGTTTTATTTCCCTCTTCTTTTTCATTTCTCATTGCTTCATTTTGGGACAAGATCGGTATTGGTCCCTCTTCCTTTTTCATTTATCGTTTTTTCATGTGGCATTCTTTGTCTTTGGTGCAACCAGAACCAAAATCAAAACCAAACTTGGAACTTTGCAAAATTCCTAGTTTTGTTCCCATTTTGATCCCACCCTCACCTTTGTCTTTTTCTTGTCCAATTTTTTTGGGCTTGGTTCCTTTGGTTCTAATCCCTTTCCCTTGTTTTCCCTGCTCGTTATTTTTTTTTTCTTGGCATTTCTTTGTCTTTGGCAGAACCAAAATTGGAACCAAAATCAAACTGAGAACTTGTCAAAAGTTCCCTGACCGGTTCTGATCCCGATCGTGCCCTCGCTCTCTTGTTTTTCTCCACTTTAATTTAGTTACACAGTAGTTTGTGTGCTTGTTCCTGCCATGATTCCTCTTCTAACCAACTGTATTAATGCCATTAATTGTCGATCCTCCACACGTGCAAAATCAAATTCATAACCTTAATTAAGGTTAATTTGTTCACTATTATTGTTGTTTAAATTGTAATAATGAACCAAAGTCGAGGTAGAGAAGGAGGATCATGATTTAGTCAAGAAGAAAGAATCTACGTGTGGATTGGATGAAGTTTCAACCTGTTGGATAGCTTTTGAGGTAGGTGGGCTTTCTCCAGCTTCGTTTCACTTTCTCGTTTTTGTTTTGTTTTTGTACCTAGTGTTCTTCGCACGTTCACGAAAATTTTCTCTTGAATCTTTGCTCGTTGTGATGTTGTCACATTTTTTCCCCCTTTTTGGTTTTCTTTCCCTTTTGTTTCCTTTTTTTTCTTTCCTTGTTGGTTTTGTCCATTGCGATCGCTTTCGTGTTTGCTAGTTTTCATTTTGTTGTGCCCTAGTTTTTAGGGTTTCATCTTTGACAAATTTTGAGGGATTTTAAAGGTCTCAAATCTATCGCAGGGTTTGTTCCATGTTGGTTTTGATGCCCTAAAATTCTTGAGTCGACTGGTTATAAAAAATAGGGTTTTTGGTGTGCTATTTCAATTTAAAAATTGTGCCCTAGCTAGTGGTCTTCCCTCAGTCACATGATGGATTGATGCACCTTGTTATTTTAAGTTTCCTCGACTTACCATAGGACCTAATTTTAGAATATTGTGTGTTTGATCAAATTATTCTATGCTTAATGGTAATGGGCATAAGTGTGTTTAGGGAATGGGTTCAACCCATAAAATTTCCTTTCGGCAGTTCCAAATCTGATCCCGAGCCTGCTCTCGATGAGGCTTTGACTATAAAACATCCTTTACTCCAACAGAATCGGAACCAGAATGGAGGAAGGATTTGGAAATTTTTGATGTTACAGACCTTTTGGTTTCCATCCTGACTCTGGTCTCAGTCCCGACATCCATTCTGACTCTGGTCTTGGTCCCAACATTTAGTCTAATCCCGGTCTCGATTCCGTTGATGATCTCGACCCCGAACCCGCCATTCTAAAGGCTTTCCGATACTATTCCTTTCTTTGTTTCACCTTTGATAACTTTTCAAATTTTACTAAGTGCAAAAGGCTACCTAGAGAAGGACAGGGTAACATAAAGTGTAAATCCTCTAATATTGTTTTTCATATTTTCTATTGATCTAATCTAAGGTTGTCTTGCAGGAATATGGGGTTCATGTTTAATGCACCTACTCAATGGAATCCTAGACAACTGACTGAAGTGGAGGCATTACAAATATTCAATAAAAACAAAGAAGTCAACATATCCCACATAACCAAGAAGTGGTTAAGGACTGAGAAGAATTCCTTAAATAAGATGCATGGACAACCTAAAAGAGGTGACTTCAAGAAGGAAGTGGATGATTTGATTTTAATGATTTCTAGGGTATTTGGTCAGAAGGAATCTACATACTTCAAATAATGGGTGTTCCCATGTACATAGAAGCCATTTTTAATGGCAGGCATCAATTTGATTGGTGCATGATCCTATTTGACAATTTACACAATAAAATTCTGAATGTAAGGGAAACAAAGACCTTCTTCATGACTTCTTATGTCATATATGTTGCTACAAGGATGGGTATCTTTCCCAGATTGAATTCAATGGGGGGTGTTGGGAGAAGTTCAAGGACAAAAAAAGGTTTGGAACCATTATGATCAATTAACTTTGCAAACATCAGAGTTACATCTCAAGAGGGTTAATGATGCATTCCTCTATGTCATCATCAACCAATTAACAAAGGATGTTGGATTTAGGTGAATTAGAGATGCCATGGCCTCCATATCTCAATGGGGACATTGGTATATCCAATATCCCAAGTTTTCATATTTCAGGTTGGTAGGATTTGATGGTCATCCCCATCTACTTCCAAGGTGTTTCAGTGATAGGATAGTCCTTATGGATATTATATATCAACCCTTAAGAGGCAATGAAAAAATTTACCTCAAACATAAGCCTGGATGCCACAAGTTCCCTATGAACTTGGGGGAATATTTTTATCTTCACAATATAGATGCAAAGGTAATATGTGAAGAATTGAGCAATCTGAAGTTGGGATTATACACATCCCTAAAACACTTTGACCTAGGGAATAAAATGAATGCTATAAATCTAACTCTTTTTGATAAACAATATAATTTTATTGGAGGAATTTTGGATTGACTTATAGGATGATTATGATGTGAGGGGGAGGAATTATGAAATACTCTATTCCTCAAATGATTGAGTATGGGGTAAAAGAAGATATCCCTGATACACTATCAGATGATGGTGTAACTTTGGATCCAGGATATGAAGCAGAGAGGATTGGTACAAAAGACTTGGCCTCCATCAATTAGAATGAAGATGAGTCTATTGACATTAAGAAAATTTCTAGGATGGTAATGGATAGGAGAATCCAATGACTGGTGTTGAGAATCAAGGAGACACGGGCTCAAGTTTCAAAGAAAATGAAGGCGGGAGCAACTAAAGGTTATCAAAGGACTAAGAGGAGAGCACCCCCTAGGGAGAAATTATAATATCTTCCTCCTAAATCTGGAGGAGATACTATACCAGAAATACTTGCTCAAGAATTCCATGAATCACAAGGAATGGAGACCACAACAATTGGAGAAGGATCCTCTTCTCAACCATCCTTTACTCAAGAGCCAAGAAAATAAATACCTATAGGAAGCCTTCATGAGCAGGCAAAAACTCTGAAAGGAAAAGAGAATGAAGTTGAAATTCATGATATCGACACTGATTCATAAGAGACACATTTTGATGATGAGATTGCTAAAGATATGTCTTCTCAGAATGTTGGAGAAGAACATGTTCTCACCCCAGAGGATCAATGGAAGTTGTTTGAGGATGCTAAAAGAGAAGTTGATGCTAAAGAGTAAGTTGAAGAAATAGAAAAAAAAAAGAAAGAAAAGGCTAAAGCCAGAGCTGATGTACATGCCAAACAACAAGAATTAGAAGCTATTGCAAAAGCTGAAGAATTGGAAATACAACAAAAAGAGAAAGAAGACCTTCTACTGCAACAAAGGGAAGAGGAGCAGAGGGCTAAGGAAGAGAGAGACAAGTTATGCTTGTTACAAAAGATCCATGAGTTGGAAGAAGAGAAGGCTCAAAAAAGAAGAGGAAAGGAAGCTCTTGAAGCCAAGTATAAAGCAGTAGAAAAGGCTTAGAGGAGGAAAGAAGAAGAAGAACTAGATTTAAAAACAATACAAGAAGAAGAACAAGCTAAAATTGATCAAGAGGTAGTCGAGGCATGGGAAAGGGTGTAGGAATTAGAGAAACAAAGAAACCAGTTGTTGGAGGAGAGGAGATTAGAAGAAGAATGATTGGCCAAAGCTGAACAAGAAAGGAAAGCAAAAGCTGAAGCTCACAAATTGGCTAAAGAAAAAGATGAAAAGGAGAAACAACAAGAGGTTGATTCTCAACCCAAGGCAACACTTTGGAAATCTCTCTCTCCCGCCACATCTTTTCCCACTCAGGTAGTAACTCTCCCTGCTGCCCCGACATGCCTGAAACTTAATCTAGAAAATAAATAGGTAATGCAACCACAACCCCTTAATTGGGATGATGTTAGAAAATTAATTAAAAAGGAGAGGCCAAAGAAAAGGTCTAGAGTGCTCCATTCCACTAGATTAACAGATGCTAGAGATATTTTTGTTGAATGTGCTATCCCCATGGTTGACAAGGATAAACAAGATATACAATTAAATGATTACCAATTGGGTGTTGTAAATGTAGGAAGGCCCACAAGAAACCAAAAAATGGACTTAATTGATATTGTAGCATCATCCACCAAGTCAAGGATGGTCAAGGATAAGCAAAATAAAGATGAGCTTAAGTCACAAGCGGATTGGTTACATAAGTTTTTGAAAGATTTCTCTTCTCCTATCTCTTTACAGTCTGCTTCTCTTGAGATGCCCATTTTGATGAGCAAGAAAGATGCAGATAACCTAGTTGAAATAAGGAACAAAGTGGGAATTATGGATAGATGGATTGATAGATTGAACCAAGAAGTGGAGGAATTTCTTGTGGAAAGTTCTAAAGCTCATGAAGGAGCATTATAATTGATTAATGGCATGGTCACACATGCTAAAGCTCTTGGGAAACAAGAGGAAGAGTATTGAGAGCATGCAAAGAGGCTGAAAGATATCAATAAGTTACCCAAAAATATCTTGTTAGAACAATCCATCCTCAAAGAAGATAATGTTGATTTTGTTGAGAAGACTACTAGCATCATCAGGTTCTAGTCTTCATTGATCTATACAGACATAAATGAGGTGCAACAGGCTGAGAAAGATCTTAATGAATAGGTTGAGGAATTAGGAGAAAGTATTATTATACCTGTTAATGAAGATATCCCTATGGAAGATGGCCTCATCCTTGATAAACACAAGGAAAAATGGAGTAGAAAATTTGAAGAGATGATGCAAAAGGGGGATGATGGCAATGACCTCTTGATAAATTGGTTAATTGATGTTAAGGAAGAGGTCAGGGGCTACTAGAAGGGTACTCATTAAACTGGGAGATATGAAAGAGTTTGCCTCTGCCAGCATAAAGAGAATAAAATTTGAAGATAGTTGGGTAGATGTGCCAAATACATAAATGCTTCAACAAGTGATCACTAGTTATGATGAGTACATGCTGGAGCAGAAAATGAAAGATTAAGGCAACTATACACCTGTCTTGGCCAGATCAACATCAAGAAGGCACATTTTGTTGGACATGTCTATTCCCTATTTTGTAGGGAGGTGACATAAATTTAATTGAAGATCTCAGCAGATCTGCCTTCCTCCTTTTGAATGCAGGTTTTGACAAAGATTCTTCAATCAACAATTGAAGGTCAAAATGGACACTCATCCTACACTGCTCCAATCACCTCCATAATTTATGGATCTAGATTTTTATGGGAGGAATTAGTGCTATACAAGTTTATATATAGAAATTCTCTCCACTTTTTAAAGGTCGTCTCATTGAAGCAATATTAGCCACCTAAAGGAGATTTAAGATAGTTTACAGATTTTTACAGTTTATGCAAAACCACTTGGATACATTTTCTTTACAAGTTTTAATATAGTTTATGGTAATGTTGGTGAATCATATTCATTCTTATGTAAGTTAATTATGTGCACAAGTTTTCTTATTTGATGAGAATCAATAGAAGACTCTAAATTTAAGACTATTTTATTAAATTATTTGTGAATGCAAGTTCTCTATATTTGTTGATCTATGAATTTTGGTGATGAGTTGGTAATAAGTTTTGGTTTGATCTTAAATATTATGATGATGAATGGTAGTATGTATTGAATCAACACTATGAATGCATGCAATATTATAGAGAATTTTGTGGATTTTATCGTTTTGTAGTTTTAGTTAATTGAATGGAAAACTCATTATGAAATATGTATGTCTGAATAAAGAGGAATCTCCATTTATGACTTGTTGTTCTATGATTTTTTCTATCTTTTTATATTTATTTACACCCCTAAACATTAATATTAGTTTGAATTATATATTTTGCATCCTTTACCAGCAAACCCCTTGAACATTACGGTTGCATGGACTACTGAATTAAACAACACAGTTTAGAACCAACTACCTTGGAAGATAGGTGATTTTAGATTAGTTATCTTTTTCAAGAGAAATAGAGTAGAAATATTTTGTTTAATGTTGTTGTGTTATTTTAACCATCAACAGTAGTGGGGAAGACTTGAGAGAGAGAGACCTGAGAGGGAGAGAGGGAGTGAGAGAGAACTAAGTGGAAGACAAAATTCAAATGGAGGGCGAGAGAGAGGGAGAGAGGAGATTGAGAGTGAGAGGGAGAGGGAGAGGGAGAGGGAGAGAGGGAGGGAGAGGGAGTGGAAGGGATCTAAGTGAGAGAGAGAGAGAAGGAAGGAAATATGGAGAGAGGGGTAGAGAGATATGTCTAGATCTCAAGGAGAGAGAGTGAGAAAGATAGGTATAAAGAGGGAAAAATAGAGAAGAAAGGAGGGAGGGATAGGTCTAGAGCTTAAGGGGGGACATGATGATTTATGAAGATTTTTTCATCTCCTTGCTACAAAAAATATAAATATTTCATTATTCATTAATTTTTTCTAATGTTTCAAGTATTTTGAGATGAGTGTTACAAAAACAAAATCATGAAAAAAAAGACTTTGCATGTGAAAGTAGTGAGCATTTGATGTTTCAAAAATGAAATATGAAGTTAAAATGATTATAATTTATTTTTTTGTAGAATATAGAAACAAAACATATTCCATTGCATATATCTCTCAATCACCTTTCCAATGCCTGTAAAAATTCAAAATTTCAAAAAGAAATGCAAAAGTTATGCCCATTTTACTAAAGATGGTTTTTTAGGTCTTCAAAACGGATATCCATTTATCCATTTTTTTTTCAAAAAAATGGGTTCCCGCTTTCCAAAATAAATATCCATTTGAAAAAAAAAATAGATATCCATTTTGAAACTGGTATTTGTTTCAAAATGGATATCCATTTTAGTTTGGTATTACCAAACCAAAACAGATATTCTACCCAAGCCTGCAAAAAAGTCAAAGCGGAAGTTTTGCATTTTTGGGTGTGTTAAAAACACCTTTTTTCACATCACCACTTTTTGGACCCTCATGATCTTTCACATACCCAAGATAATTAGATCATTGATAAGCACAAAATTCTAGCCATTGATAACTCTCTTACTTACATGATGAAGTCATTGTAGAAAAACCAATCTTTGAATGTCATGAACATCTAGTTTGTATTTCTCCTAAAAACTCTCCTACTAAGGAAGATATCATGGTAGAAGAAAATGGGAACATTGAAACATGTCTTTCAAACAATAGTGATGAGGCTTCCTTAGATGAAGATGATTAAGTGACATTAGACTCCCCTTTACTAAGAGATCATGAAAATAAGGACAAGAATTTTGAATTTATGCACATTGGATATTGTTTACCCACCCTCAAACCAACCACAAACTAAAACCAAACCTATCCTCATTCTCGAAGAACCTAATTTAATAATTTTTCACAACAATCAAATTATAACACCATTTCTCATACATATAAAACTAGAAAAAAATCGCAACCAAGACAAACATCTTCAACATCCCTCCCACTATCTAACCCTATCTTTCCTAGTGCTCCTCATTTTCCTTTGCAAAGTGGAAAGGAGTATGACCATGTTGAACAACTAAAGAATACTCCTACTAAGATATCCTTATGAGACCTTATTAAAGCCTCACCTAGTTATCATAACATGCTTCAATGTGCTTTACAACAAGTTCATATCCCTCCTAATATGCAACTGAATGAAATAGCAGCCCTAATTCAAGGAATGAATATGAACATTATTTTACACCAAAGTGAGCTCCCTCCTTTGGAAGTGCAAAACAAAATGAATCTTTCATAATAATAGCCAAATTCAATAGAAAAGGGATAAATCAAACCCTTGTTGACAATGGACCAGCTCTTAATGTGTGTAGTGTAACCCTTTTGGATAATCTTGGTGTGGATAAATCAAGAATTGAACCTAATTCCTTATCGATTCAAGGATTTGACAATGTAGTAAAATAATTGCCTGGTCTCATCACTTTGTCTATTATAGTAGGAAAAGCAACATTACAAACTCCTATCCATGTTATGCCTCATGATATATCATATATCCTCCTTTTAGGAAGACCATAGATTCATGAGATGCATGTGGTGCCTTCAACTCTTCATTGTATAATGAAATATGCCTACAACAACAAAGTGTACATGATCAAAGTTGATCCTAAGCCTTATATTGTTTTACAACTTGAGAAAGACAAGGAGTGTCCTTTGAAAAAATTGGCATTGAGTATGTAAGTGGAACCCATGAAAGAAGAACAAAAGGATAAGTGGCCTAATACCTTCAAAATGTTATCGATAGATGATTTGGGATCATTAGATTTCACACCTACATTCATGGGAGAATACAAGATCATAAAAAAAGGAGTCTAAAAAGGGAAAATAAAAAAGTGGTAATTTCAACACAAAATTCGAAAGCATCCACCTCAACTACTTTAGAAGAAAAGACAACATACACAACAAAATTTGATGAAGTTGATTATGAGAAACCACCAAATCCAAAAGAAATGAAAAAGCTTTATGAAAAAGATTATGAACTTACAAAACAACTTGGGTATAATGGAAAAGGATGTGGTGCTAGAGAACAGGGTATACGTGTCCCTATAGACCCTAACACACAAGGAACAACTAATGGTCTTGGTTATTTCCCTTCGAAAGAAACTAAAGAATCAAAAAAACCACTTAAAATCAACACTCTTACAAAAGATTCCTCCAAGACAACTCTAACCTTGGTGCATCTTGAAATAATAGATACTACATACATGGAAATACATCATTAGATATGAATCAATTTGATACATTTTTTACTCATTATAATAAATAAAATTAGTTGCTACTCCTTTCCATGTAATAGTTGTAGGATCATAGAACACTCACTATTGCATGTTTTAAATTCATTGTAAATCATTTCCTTTTTTGCAAGGAGCGACATATCATCAATCACCTCAACTAATCCTTGTCTTGCACTAAGTGGGAGAAACATATTAGGTTAGCCTTGTCCTCATATGGCACTTGTTGATTGTCTCTTTTGGCTAGTTGACCACCTTCCATGTTTATATAAGAGCAAGTTTTCTCATGTGGATGACATGCCTTAAGTTCACTTGCATGTGTCATACTTTTATTTCTATGTTTAGCATTTCATTTTGGGGGTAA
Source organism: Sequoiadendron giganteum (assembly GCA_007115665.2). NCBI lineage: Eukaryota > Viridiplantae > Streptophyta > Pinopsida > Cupressales > Cupressaceae > Sequoiadendron > Sequoiadendron giganteum. The sequence continues at coordinate 590,953,568 of CM021107.1, read as the reverse complement.
CCCATTTTTCATGACGTAGCCTATTAGAAACATATTACTTGGCATGGGGATTTCCGAATAAGCTCTCATGTCCTCTTTATTCTTAGCATTTATCATTTGCTACTTTAAAGTAATTTCTCACAACATGGTTTTTAGCAATTTCTTTAAAGTGGGGGCATACATTGGCATTATTCTCTTACAACTCATGCTTCATTGTGTATTCTTCTTACTTCATGTGATGTGTCTTTCTCTTTGTGGTGAAATTAGTTATGATGTACCTTAAGATCGTGATCTCTCTTAGCATATTATATTCCTCTTAGTGGCTTGATGCGACACACTGCATCCCCTAAGTTGTGAATCTTCTATTATTTTATTGGTTCTCTCTTAGAGACATTAGGCACTATGTTCCCTAAGTTAAGACCTCACATGAACTAAGAAAAACTCCTTTGAACGTACCCTTACACTATTTTTCATTTAAAATTACTATTATATGGCCGCCTTGCATAACACAATTTGCCTGCTTGTGGAGACATCCTGTTTATTCATGGATGTTAGCATACAATTTTTTTCTTGCCTTATGAATCCTATTGTTCATATTGTGTGGCGCTTTATCAAATTTATCAGGAGGTATAGCTTTGGTATGGTTAACATATGGGATTTGAACTTAGGTATGACTTTCCCATAGCCACTTGCTTGTCTCCATGAGTGCATAACAGTCATGTGTGTATGTGTCTTTGGGGGCTCACCTAATGGATGGCCTGAGGATCCACTAGCCCTTGTGAGCATGTGTTTCTTTTGAATAGTGGACATCATGCTCCACTTGTAAACATTTTTTCACAAACAACTTAGATCTAATCCACATCGCGTTGAACAAACGGTCGAGGCTTGATCCAGACTCTATTTTTTTTCATTCTTCTTTGTCTTTCACAATGTATGCTTGTATCTTGTTGCTTCATACATCATTCACAAGTGTGTTCTTTTGTGCCTATGTTGGTTTTCCATAGGATATTGATCCTGTGGGCTTGATCATCCCTCTTGATCATTTTCATCCAATCTCACCAACATTGGTACATTTTAAACCCTCTTGATGTGAATTTGTCTACTTTAGTGTGAGTTTGAAGCAAGTTCCTCCTCTCACTAAAGTGGGGGCTAAATTTAGTATAGGAAAAAGGTATCCCTTTACATTTTAACACTTTTTTGTCCCCTCCCTACTAAAATTGGGCTTCTTTATGCCTTATTTGGTCCTATTATGCATCCACAAGCCTTATTTAATGCATTTCTCTAAGGATAATCTCAAAATTTCATGAATGACCAATCATGATTCATTTTTTTGGGTTGTGTGTTCTAGATCTAGTGATTTGGGACTCATATGCCACCTTGGCAATATTGTTCCCACCTAGGTTTTGAGGCTTGATCTTGAATATTGCATTGAACTTAACATTTCTTTAAGTTTGTGTCCAAAGCTAAAGCTACTAGGACTCATATGCCCCAACTGGCATATGAGTCCTAGTTTAGCTTGGACCTCTTTTGAATTTAATTCTTGGCAGGATTTTCTCCTAGATCTTATGTTGGCTTGTAGTGTTGTAATTTTGGGAAAATTGGAATAAACAAGTATAAATACAAGGTTATTTCACATGATTTCTCCTAGATATTTAAGTATTCAAGTATCTTAGCGAGTTTACAAGTCATCTACCAATTTTCATGAGAAAGTGCCATCTAGCTATTCAAGTATTCAAGAGCTGATTATAAAGAATTTGGAGGAGAATTCAAAATTCAAGCATCATGTCAAAGTCATCATGCATCATATGTGTTTTTGAGCTAACATTTATGATGTAGGTTTTCATGATTCAAGAAAGAATTCAAAGACATTATCTCATATCAAGATCAAGAGTCAGGATCCACATCCATTGGAGAAATTTCATGCAATTTTTCAACCTTTATATCAAGGGTTTGGTGAGTTGCAACATTGCATATTGTTCATTCATCATTCATTCATTTTATTTCATTTCATATCAAGGTTTAATTACCCAAATAGGGTTTGACCAAGGCAAACCCTATTCCATAACACAATAACATTTCTCTCTTCACGAGTGATTGCAGATCTAGGCGATTTGGAGCTTAAAGATCCCTTGAAGAACAATTTGTAAGATTGGAAGAAAGTTGTCAAAGTTGTCAAGAAATTTCCATCTTCACAGAAACTCACCCACAACTTGTAATTCAGACTTTCAAACTTGGAGATCAGACAAGATGAAAGCTATAGAAGGTCACTTGAGGATACAAAAGTTGCAACCTGACCCTAGTACTGGGACTAAATCGCTACCTTGGGTGTATGAGTCCAAATATACCTCTTTTTAATAGTTTTTTATAGATCCTGACTTGTCATCTGAAGATTCTAGATTTTGCCCAGATTCCAGTAGCAGGACTAAATAACCCAATTTGGCGTATGAGTCCTAGTGCACACCAAAAATAATAGATTTCAAATTTTTTCAGATATGCTCTAGACCTCTACTAGATCCTTCGGGTAATTTTCTATATCTTTTTTTATAGTAATTTGAATTCATGTTCTAAATTTCTAAGGTTTAGTTTATTCATGTTTGCATTTCCTTATTTCTAAGAATTTTCTTAGTGGTGAACATGCTTTCTTTAAGAACACCTAAGGAAACCTCCTACTAGTCCTATTAGTAGCAACCTCGTTCCTCAATTGAGCCACTTGATTGAGGGATCTTGGTTTCCTCATGACCTAAAGTGAAAGAGGTCCCCTTGCCCTTGTATTCCAACTCCTAAAAGGTGGAGCACCCTATTCCCTTGTGTTCACATGGAATGTGAGTTTTCGAGGTGCTGTTATTTTGTAAATTGTAGGTTTTGCATGTGTAGGTTTAGAAACGTATAAGTATGTGTATGCATCACGGTTTTAGAAATTTCCATGTTGCATCTTCATCCTTTGATAACCGATTTAGAAATTTCTAGTTTGTGCATTATACGCTCTATAAATATGATATTTTTCTTGAGGAGTTATATGAGGAGAGATTGAATTCATAGGGGTTATGCTATCAAATTTTCTCTAGATGGAACCGAATTTGAATCTGCATGTAAAGGATTAGAGCCTATAATTGTAATGTAACTGTGTATTTGGTTGTTGAATAATACAATGGATCTATGCTTTTAGAGTGTGGGAGTTTTTACCTGAAAGGGTTTTCCCCACGTAAATCTTTGTGTTCATGTATTTTTCTTTATCTTTCAAGTTTAATGATTTTGTTTATTGAATCTATTTAATGCATGTTGTTGAAACTGGTTGATCTTGCATGATCTAAAATTGCATGAAATTTCCTCTAAGGATTAATGGTCAGAAATAAACTATGTCTAATTTCTCTTAATGGCATAGTAGTATGTAATATTTGAGGTTCTTTAGAGAAACATAGCTTACCAAAGGCACCTACTGATTTCAGATGTTTGTTCTGAGATGAATCAATTTCCCTTCACTATGCATGCCAAAAATCCTAGTTCTTTATTATCTGGAAATAGGGGTTCATAACTTTTGGATTGTTCATGTGGCTTACAAGAGACCTCAATCAATGGTGTTGGCAATTCATTATCTTGGCAAAAAAAAATGATTTCAACTGTCACTTCCTCTAGCTTCCCAAGTTAGAATTTATCACTTTTGTAGATCTGACAGAGCTTCAATGAGGTGTTGAGTGGTGGAGGTCAACGATATTTTAGGAATGTAATTAAATTTTATCCATCAAAGATCATGTCAATTTCATCTCCATCCTTTCCTTCTCTGGCTAGCTTCACTGAAATTTTGTGTAGTCCTCTACCTTTTTGATGCTCTAACTCAGTTTCGAAGATTTTCTTGCATAGAGTTATTTGTGACAGAGAGGATTATTTGCAAAAACATGTCTTTCTATTCATAGATTCACAAAAAAATGGTTGAAATTTGGAGGGATGAAATGGAGGAAGAAGTATGCATCTACTCTTGTATCAGAGGTTTCTTCATCATATAAAATTTGACTCTTGAAGACAAAGGGAAGGTGTTGGATAATGTCCCTTTGTTTTTCAATCAAAATTTCTTATTTTAAAACAATGGTTCCCTTCCTTTTACCCTTGATCTAAGACCTTCTCCACAGCATTTGTTTGGGTCCATCTAACTTATCCTCTATTGTAATTTTGGGAATTAGAGAGTTTGTAGGCCATTGACAATGGATTAGATAAGCATTATTGTCCCTCTAAAGAAATAATTAATTATTCCAACTCTACTTGTATGCATTTATGAATTGAAATTGATCTTTCCAAAGGTCTTCCTGTAGAGATATCTCTAAAGGTAGGTGTAGATAAGGGGATTCAATACTCATGATTTCTCTTCATTTAGAGACCCTCACAAGGATAATTTCTCTAAACTAACTCAAGGAATAGTGCAAGAGTTCTTGAATCTGAAAGAGCAAGTCACAAAGGTTTTCTAGATAGACTGACAAGCTCTCGAACAAAGGAAAAAAGAATGGGTCTGGGATGATAGCACGATGCACTGGAATCTCTCTGGTGCAATGGCATCCGTATGACCAAAAAGTGAGAATGTCACAAAAAATGGCTAAATGACTACCTACAAGCTGATTACTAAGGACTTATAGAATGTGATAAAGTGATAGAATGTGATAAAGCTAAAATAATGTGAAATAGAAATGATAGAGAATGAGATATGAAAGGATATTCTCACAACCATGCAAGTGATGAGGCCTCAAGCATGTGAATGTATTCAAAAACTACATGTGTAAGATCTGGAGAAATGTTTGGGGTTGTATAGGGGTTTGCCTCTGTCAAACCTCCATTTTGGTGTGCCTACCTCCACAGATAGCCAGATAGAAAGAGAGAGTGTAATCGAAATGGGAAAAGGGTGTGATGAAAGAAAAACCTACTCCAAGAGTAGAACTCGCCCCACCAAGTATGACTGATAAAAGAAATCCTCACTCGAGGAGGAAAACTAGTATCACAAAATATGAGTGATAAAAGAAAATCTCGCTCAAGGAGGAGAACCCATATCACAAAAAAATAGATGTAATAGATAGGGGATATAGATTCCCAAGATTCTCAAAGGTGCAAGGAACAAGGTAGATATCACATGAAAGTCTTAGAAAGCCAAGGAGGAAAACCAAGAGAGCTACAAGAACCAAGAGAGTTATAGAGGGTGTTGTAATGGCTTGAGAATGCTACTATAAAAAGAGTGAAATATAAGAGCCATGACTTTAAGGAAGCTATAGGTAGAAGAGATAGGAAACCAAAAATGGATTGAGAAGATGAATTTTAAAGAGGAAAAAGAAGCTTCTTGAGTCATTTCAGGGCATCCTAAGCCATTACCACTGGAAAAAGTAGATGAGAAGTGGAAAACATGAACAAAAATAGTCATTTGAATGAAAAAATGTCACAGAATGCTATCATGGTGCGTAGATGTCCTTGTGGCGCACTAGTGTCCAAACACATCACACTAAACATTGATATGAATGGGGAAAGAACAAGGTTTGACGCAAATCTTACGCGTGAGGGTAGCTGCTGAAAAGGGGTGATGAGTATCCTAAGAGGGGAAAAGGATGATGCAGGGGCTAAAATGAGCCTGCATAAGATGCTAAGGGAGTGGATATGAAAGCAAACAAAAGAATGTATGCAAAATTGTAAGGGGTGAAATTTAATATATTACATTTTCCACCCACTTTACTGGGCATATGAATCTACACTAATATGCAAGCTAAAGGAAATATACTAAACATAAATAACATCATTATGAACAAAATCATATTGTTGAGGAAGCAGATAACTCTTTGAACCAGAGAAGCATGCCCCTAGGTTGAAGACCTGCAAAACAACATATTAGACAAGAAAGACTTGCACAAGAAATCAATGTTCGAACACAAAAAACTAAAGGATGTGAGTTAGAAAAGTGAAAGAGGCCTTGATGTAAAAGGTTGTCTCAACACTATGCGTCATCCCCAAATTAAAAATTATAACACATAGAAGAATTATTAATCATTGAGAGGAAGGTAAGGAAAAATTTCTTCAAGAGAAGAATGCACCCAACAGTCAGTGAAGCAACCGATATCAAAGAGAGAAAGAGCATATACTTAGGATGAAGAAGATGCAAATATGCAATCCAGTATATGAAAAAGAGAAGACGAAGCATGGGAAGCAGGAATGAAAACACAAAGAGAGATGGCCCTATAGGTACTCTCTCCTGTCGAGGTTCGAATAAAGGACTTTGTAGCTTCACAGAACTATTAAGTTGAACAAAGTACATCAAAGACCAGCAAACCAACAATGAACAAATCTTGTAGGATGTAATGTGTCCCCCAACTTATCTCTCATGAGGGAATCCCAAAGAAGTAAGCCCCTTATAGGCCAATAGACCTACAAGGAGGCATCCCCCAAGTTCTCTCTCATGGAGGAATCCCAAAGAAGGGGACTCCTTAGATTCATATTGGAAAGTTACTTCATAGGCACACCTACAAAGCGAAGTGTTAATCCACAAATAAAGCATGTTAGAAAGAAAAGAGGCCAGACAGGAAATTAAGTGGATAATCACAAAGAAAGTCAAGAAAATTAGAATTCTTTCAAAGGGGTCCCTTGGGAACCCTTCAAAAGAAGAAGGGGTCCACTCAAGGGATGTACCATTTGAAAAGCAGGGTCTAGTCAAGCTTCCCTCAAGATAGACACCAATGAATTCTTTTGAGAGAAAATATTTCATAGGGGGTCCCTTAAGAACCCTTCAAGATAAAAATTGGTCCACTCAAGGGATGCTTAATTTGAAATACATAGAGAAGAGAGGGGGTCCTTAAGAAGGATGCACATCTCTAGAACAAGCTATCAATGTCCCCAGCATACATACAGGGGAGGAGAACCATGCAAGATACTTAGAACATACAAGATAGAGGTAGACCTCAATATCACTTGTCATGTAAAGAAGAGGCGGGTGCATCAGCAAATGAATGAGTGATGGCACCTAAATCATGAAGTTGTTATATTTTATCCTTCAAGGCCTTAGATTCACTAGTGGAATGGCTAAGCACTCAACGGTATGCATAGAAAGAATATTTTTCTTTATCATGTTCAAGAGATTTCTTGCATGTAGGAGGAGGAAGAGTAATTAGGTGGGCTTTGAGAAGCCTCAACAACATACAATTTTTTTTCAGAAAAAGGATGATGGGAAAGAAGCAACCCTTTCTCTTGTGGAGAAAATTTTTATTTCTCACAAGAACTAGATACGAAGATAGAATACAGAGGATGGAACAATCTAAAAGAATGAGGTTGAGTGTAAACCACGTCCACATTCAATTAAGTTTTTTGTTTAGATTTTTCATTTGAGCAACCAAGCCCCAAATTACATTTACGAGATAAAAATTCTATAGGAACCTAAATGCCTTGTTCATTATACCCACAACCTTTACAACCATAGCCATATTTAGACACAAGCTTAAAGCCAAGGCCATATCACACTTCCAAATCTTGAGAAGTAGGAGGATCTTCATAGAGGACATGGTTCCAACAATGGGGATCACACTCCTCTATGCGATCACCATCATCCTTTTTAACAAGACTTCCAACAATATCCTCTTTAGCAGAAGCATAATCATCTTCCTCAAAAGGAGGATCAACACTAAGAACATTACAATTTATGTTTGCATTATCCAACGATGCAAAAGTGAAATCATCTTTGATAGCAGGTTTGGATGATGTTATCAGAAGGGTTGTGTGGACTAGGTTGACTTCATATTCTCCAATGAAGGATTTTGTAAAGTCTAAAGATCCCAAATCATCACCAAGACATGTATTTATTTAAGAAGTAGGAGGAGTATACTTAGGATTTCTTTCTTCAAAAGGATCTTCTCCAGGGATATCTATCTCAAGAGTATCATTTATAGTGGGTACTCTTGTCCAGTAAACATCGACACATTGGAACACTAAAGGAATAAGAGTAGGCACAATTGAAACTTGACCAATAGTTTCCATCTCACATAAGTAGATAGAATCGAGGTCAACCTTGACTATGACTACTTGAGTATTGCAAATGAATTTAAAATATTTATGCAAGGTAGATGAGACTGCACCCATATCATGAATCCATGGTCTACCAAGAAGAAGGTTATAAGGTGACTTTTTTGACATAACATGTTGGAGTTGAGAAGATACAACTTCATAGGAGCCCAAAGATCTTTGCAAGCAAATAACCTATTACAAGGAGAAGCAAAGAGAAGCAATAAAAGAAATTCTCAAGAATGTGGAGCAATGTATTCACCCAAAATGTAAAATGAATAATTATACAAAAGATAGTTTTCAACCACATATAGGTGAAAACCCTAAAAAGGAAAACACTAGGCTTGTACAATAATAATTAATAAAGTAATTAATTATTATGCACTTAATGTTAGCTTAAGTGAAAAGAGGTAAAAGGGAACTTTAAGTAACTAAACAAATATTGTTTAATTAATAAAGTAAATAACCAATTACTCTAACACCCCCCCTTAAGCTAGACTTAGGGAGAAGCTAAAACCTAGAAGAGCTACTGAAAGCAAAAGCAATGGGCCCTGGCAACAAGGCCAGATCAGGTACCCATGTACAAAATCAATGCAAACTAAATGAAATGGGGTAAAGGAGAAAACCCATTGGGAACAAAACTCCTCCCCAAAATAGAATGCAAGGAAGGAATGCAATGCACTAATGAAAGAAGGAGAGGAGGTGGATAACATGATACCCCCCATAGACAACTTCTATCATATAAGTACATGTACAATGGTCTCCATAGGATAGATAGAAAGAGAGAAGAAGGCCCCCCCACAATGAAGAAACTCTTGTCACAATGGTAGATGCCTGATGTAGAATCCAAAAGGAGATCCTGAAGTGGCAAATGATATTCCTCCCCTTGGGAAGAAATGGATCCATGGGCCTATGTCGAAGAAACCCTGTGAAGAATGATGAACCAATCTATCTCAAGATGTGTGCCATGATAGGATTCTGAAGAGTCTCACTGTCTGAACTAAAACAAATAATGCCAAATCCAAACTGATGTGGAGAATACTGAAATGCAACCTTTGAATGCATGGATAATGGTGGGCGAACAGTGATAACCTGACTGTCAAGGTAGAGGAGATGAATGTCCTCAAAATAATCCTCCAAATCTGCAATATAGGACTCAACAAACAAGAAAGATATGTCTGCAACATAAGAGTCCAAAATAGCTATGTCTGGAAGATGTATGATTTCCTGTTGCACTGAATCAAGAACAACAAGAGATGCTGATGAAGTCTCAGTCGAAAGGGTAGGAACTATGAGACAAACCTTTGATCCATTGGAACAAGTAAGGGTGTCTAAATACTCAAGCTCCTCTAAAGTATCATGATCAAAGGGTGTATTTTCTCTCCAAGCAATGGGTAAGAGACAATCTGAAGCAGGATCCTCTGGGAATGGACATAGAATAGGGTCTCCATAGATCTCCCAAAGACGTGTCCAAAGTGGGTGAGGACAATCAATGTCCAATATAACCAACACAGTGTCATGATCAACACTAGACAATATAAGTCCTACTATGTGATTTCTAATAATATCCCATGCTAATATTCCCTCTAAAGTTGCTGGTTCAGGTATGAGATCATACAAATAAGGCAAAATATTAAGCCACCTACAATGTGTAAGTATACCCTTTGCCCATGACTCATAATTACCCTGTTCCAAAAGAACAACAAAAGGGTGAGTAGAAAAACTCATGATAACTCTTCAAATGAAAAATTCAAAGACTAATGATCTCAGCAATGATAAAGCATATCAACATAACCCTTCCAACGCAAACAAGCCCCATGTAGGAGCCAAGATGACCAAGTAATTGAGCAAAGTGTAAAAAAACACAAAAGTTGAATAAAAAATACCTAGTAAATATTTTGGTAAAATAGAATGTAAATCTGGAAAGATCACTGTAATACCTTTCCAACGCCTATTCGTTTACACAAAACGGAGTTCGGACGCAAAAGATACGCCCCTTGGAGTGAAAAAACCAAGTTCTGACTTTGACTGGCAAAAAAGACTGCAAAACTGCAAAATCAGGAAAAATTACTAGTACCACTGGAACAGTGCCGAAACTAGCTTTCCGACGATATCTCATTTTCAAAAATCCGAGAAAAATGCCCATTCTACACCCGATTTAGTGCAAACTATTCAAAAAGGGAGAGAGAAAAAATGCACAGCCCTCAGGCGCTAAAAAAACCTTTGGCCCCTGGTCACATTAATGACTAGGGGGCTGGCAGCTAGGTGTTGGGCGCGTGGCCCCCGATTCCTCGTATGACCTGGCGGGTGGAGTTAAGCCCTCAAGGGCTGTGCATGCCGTCGGCGGTTGGGCGCTTAGCGCCTGGTCACCACATGACCGAGCGGGCGGGGTTTGAAGCCCACGGGGGCTGAAGGAGCCGACTCGGGTTGGCGAGCCAGCAGGTGGCGAGCTCGGCTAGGGTAAGCTCAGTGGGAGCAGTTCGGCGAGCCTGTAGGTGGTGAGCTCAGCAGCGGCAACGGCAGCGGCCGAGCGGAGCTCGAGCTGGTGTCAGCGGTAGCGTGCGGAGCGGGTGTCGACGGGCTGAGTGCGGAGCGGCGCAAGCGGTGGCCACTTCATGGCAGATGGGCGCCAACAAAAAATTGCAATGACTGCTGAAAAAATCAAAATTAAACCTTAGGTTTTATTTTTTCAATAATTTTTTTTGCGAATTTTTTTGTGAGGGGGCCGTACGGCCAAACCCTAAATTTTTTTTTGCAACCCTAGTTGACTGTGGCCAAAATCGACGATTTGACAGTTGATTTAGGGGTTTTTGGGCGCTACGAATCCAATGGCACTATCCGTTTGGGTCCAACGTGAACCTAAAATTCAGAGTATGCTGAATCCACAAGAAGAAACCTTAGAACCCTAGATTTGCTTCCAATGCAAAAATCTCAAAACAAGAACAAGCAGCTGCAAATATGAAGCTCTAATACTGTATTGGAGTTGAGAAGATACAACTTCATAGGAGCCCAAAGATCTTTGCAAGCAAATAACCTGTTACAAGGAGAAGCAAAGAGAAGCAACAAAAGAAATGCTCAAGAATGTGGAGCAATGTATTCACCCAAAATGTAAAATGAATAATTATACAAAAGATAGTTTTCAACCACATATAGGTGAAAACCCTAAAAAGGAAAACCCTAGGCTTGCACAATAATAATTAATAAAGTAATTAATTATTATGCACCTAATGTTAGCTTAAGTGAAAAGAGGTAAAAGGGAACTTTAAGTAACTAAACAAATATTGTTTAATTAATAAAGTAAATACCCAATTACTCTAACATAACATATACAAGGGTGATTACAGTAATGGGTCCCAACCTCCAAGGCAAGAATATCATGTTGAAGGATTGCCGATCAACATTATCGAACCCACAAATGACGACAAAAGAAGCATTAAGAGAAGATGAATCAACATTAATCTTAGGAAATAGATCAATACTACATACATTGAGTGCCAAACCGACATAAAAAATAGTACTGTCTAATGTCGATATTGTTAATGTTAGCTATAATCATTAGAGGATCTTCTTTCTTTTTTACTTCTAGAGGTAGGAGTTCCTATGGATAAAACATAATATTTGGCGAATCCACATGAATATACACTATCAACGCATCGACATTTGTCAGACTAGTGGAAGAAGGCAAGATAATCTTTCGCAAGGCTTCCTAAAGCATACCTTTGTAAATTGGAGTAGACTGAAGCAAGTATCACAGTGAGATCTTACCTAGAATAACTTGAGGTTGCTTAAGGAAGGCTTATTTGAGAAGGTGATAATGAAGTAGGTTGATCAATATTTTTTTAATTCTTTCTGATGGAAATCTTTAAAAATTCTTGGTTCCATCCTGAAAAATTGTGAAAATTTTGGCTTGTTCCCTTGTTTTCTTATTTTAGGTCATGTTCTTATCATAGTGATAGGGTTTTTATCTTCATAAAGTCTCCATAATTTGGCATAAACCATTGATCATTTTAATTTTACATTGACCTATCTTCCCTATTCCTGGTCACTTAAGTTGCCACTTGTGCCATGATAGTCATTGTTTTACCAACCCCTAACCTTTGGTTTGTCGGTCGCCTTGTTTCATCTTGGTCTTAATTTATTATGATCAAAGGCTTAGTTCTAAATTTTTTATATCCTTATCCTTCATTATAAAGGGTTAGTATTTCGTTGCCTGGGGATGACCCCTTTTTATAACTAACTTTTGCTAAGTGTGTAGAAATTATGCATCATATTGGCCGTCTGATTGTAGGAGTTGATCCTGGTCATCCCTCGTATTCCCATGCTAGTTTATTAATTATTATTTTATTTGCACAGGCTAGCGGGATTCGGCCACATGTCTCATGTAATGGTGGACCTGGTCTCCTTGGTAAGGATGAATAGCACTTGTCAAGGAGGATCGATGGTTGATGAAATAAAGACATGGCCATATATATGCCGCTCCCTGTGAGCCCGTATTGTTTTATTCCATAATATTTAAAGGATATGGGCTAGAAGGCGATGGCCACATGGTACTTTTAAATATGAAATGTGTTCCCTCATAGGACAATGGAGGTTGTTTGATGCATAATCAATGACAAATGTCATGACATGTGTTCTCATCAGGGTTGTTCCCTGCGCACCCGTATCTTTTCATCATTAAGGAGGAATGGTCACAAGGGTTAGCAGGCAGAGTAACATTTGTCATTATGTTTGACCTACCAGATATTGGGAACCATTTTTTGCCTCATATGTATAAAAAATTTATGGTCGATGGAAGGTGATGTGGCCTAATCCTAACCACTCCTCGCCATCCCATATGGGTGTCACTTATGTCCTATATCTTTTGATGGGCACACAGGTAAGTGCCACGTGGACCTTCCAAATTTAGAAAGATCTTGATGAAAATAGGTGCAATTGGAGGTTTTAGCTGAGATCATTCCAAGATTCCAAGATAAAAATGACACTAAAGTTAGAATTTTTCTTCAGCACGCTTGTGAGATTGATAAACAATTTTTAAAGCCGTCAAATCTATCAGAGGTCGGTACACGTGGGAAAGTGAAATTGAATTAAGGCAGGGTATGGGAAGATATGTTGAAGATAAATCATGATTGTTCCCACTGTCCTACTATGATGAATTACAAGGGAGTTATTTTCTATGTGCAAGCAGGTAAATGCGACACGATATGTCTACTTGGAAAATTAAGCGTGTGATTGACATGAGAGTTAAGGAAAATACTAATCCCACTCAAGTCTCCTGATTTGGGATGAGTATCAAATGTATGTGCTTAATTTGTCATCATTAAGAAGATATAGTTTCTAACTGTTGTTTTGGTTCAAATTTTTGATCAACGGTTGAGGTTTAAAACAATGTTAGTGGATTAATAATACTCTCATACAAGCTCTCCTGGAAAATTAATGTAGACTCACACCAGTTACTCTATTTAATGTGGTTCACTTCATTTTTATATTGTCCAATTGTGAAAAAATTTGAGGTTTGAGTGAGGAAGTGATTTTTAGGTAGTTATTTCTGAGTAAGGTTGTAATTTTGTTTGGATAAATTTTTGTAGAAAAGTTGGGAAATGGGAGAGATAACTGTGGATGTCAGCCCAGTTCATTGTTCCAAGAGGCTCAATCCTCTTGAATTTCAAGACTCTCCTCCTCATGGTGAGCAAGGTGGAACAAAAGTACCAGTAACACCAATGAAGAAGACAAGAGCTGCCAGGGATTATGCACGAGGTGTTCTTAAATGTGCCTATCACCTTAGGGGCCGAACTATCTCAGAGGAAGTGATCTTGAATGGAAAAGGTAAGAAGGTTGAGAGGCCAAAAAGGGAAGTTACTAGGAAGAATAGGTATCATCTCACCTAAATGGGACATCATCAAACTCCCATTGAGGTTTATGATGATTCATCTAATAGTGGGAATGAGACTGACTCTAGCTATCACCAATATCTTATGGACATCAAGGATTGGATTGATTCTGAGGATGAGGTTATGATGGCTACTCCTCTGAAGATAAGGACATCGAGTGGGTGCACCTATTCACCAGGTGACAAGGCAAAGTAATATCATGTTACTTTCCTTGTTGGGTGCTCAAAATTTTGTCCTATGTGACAATTTGCTTGCTTTTGTTGGTGTGTTATGAAGTAGGTCTTTGGTATTTTATGCTTTTCTGCTGATGGTGATTCTTTTCAAGGTGATATGGATTTACATGTTCTGATGCACCCACAAAAATAGTTTTTGATGACTAAAGGGATGGTTTTGATTAACGGTTTCTTGGACTTTGTTTTTGTTTTAATTTGAATTAAAATGATGAATCCCAAAATGAGTTGGGAGATATCTTTGTTTTTCTATTGAATATCATTTTGAAATGAAAAGGAAATGAAATGTAAAACATAATTCAACCAAGTGCTTTTTGCTCCCTTTTCTTATAAAAGGGATTCTACGACTGATTACAAAGGGGGGGTTAGGAGGTCAAAGAGTCAGAGGTTAATAGGTACTTATTTTCAAGGGAAATAGATACAAGAAGATGGATGTTGAGTTATGCAATAATATGTTTTAGAAACCAGTCAGCCAATATATGTTCTAGATAAGCAATATAGACAAAAAAGTAGTACAAAGTTTATCTATATTTCCTCTCGTATATGAAAATTATACAAGCTATAAATATGTTTATCAATGGTTATCTTGTGTATCTCTATTGAGTTCCAATGGATGCACTTGTTTCATTCTTGCTTATTCATTCTATGAATGTATGTAAATGATTGAATTATAACAGTAGGTTTATTATAATATTTGTATAAGGATGTTAGTAAGAAGTTAACTGCAGATATAATTGGTGGGAATATTGTAAGGAAATATCTCTAAGGCCATAGGTATTTTCTCTAAAATACAAGTGTTATCCAATCATATAGGTTTATGGTTTGACTCTTTTTTCTACAATATGGCACTGGTTGAGTTTAGTATTAATGCTTCAGTTTGGTAACTGACTTGATTGATGATCACACAATATAATTAAATTACTCTTTGATAGCTTTACTAGGTGTGTAGGAAAGATTAAAGGATCATATCTTCTCTTGTTTAAGTTAATCATTACTGTGAAAGTGCCAAAATTTCAAGGTATGGTGATTTTAAACATATATGGAGAATCATATATTTCCTGTGTTTTAATACTTGACACACCAGTATATAGGAACACAACTGTTTTAGGATCACCCTCCCTGGTCTAACATATCCTAAAGAGAAGAAGGACCCAAAAATCCTTTACTTATGTGTTGGCCAATCATTTCCCTTACTAATAATTATCCTTGGCAAGTTCATAGGTTTGTGGTGAGATTAAGTTTGGTTCTACAAAAAAACCAACAAAAATGGTGACTCTACTGGAGGTTATTTTAGAGAAGTACCTGCAGTAGATCATCTTGTCTTGATAGAGTCTGTGAAGTTATGAATTACAAATTTTCATTAAAAAGTGAGCGGTGACTGTGAAGAACTCTGAACCAGTGAAAATACTATTGAATTTTGATCCTCCACAAAGGAGGTGGCAATTCTATGAAAAGAACTTGATAAAGTGTTAGACCTGCTAATATATCTAGGTATTCTACCCTATTTTTAACCTATAAAAGAGAATAGATCTAGATGGGTTCCATTTTTAATAAATCTAGAAGTAATGTTGTATTCCCATTTCAGTGAACCAAAGAACTAAGGGAATAGTGAAGATTGTTCAGCATGGTTCATAAATTGAAACTTTTAATATCTAGAATAAGAAGCATATTTGCATTGAAATTGACCCATTGGAGAGATCTTAGATGTGTTTGTATTTAAAATCATGATAAAAGCATGAAACATGGTGGTAATCATCTATAGAGTTGATGTTTTAAATTGTAAAAGGGTGTAAAAAAAAATGTATCATTCAATTATACATCCTTGTGGGGTGCATGATGTGAATATGAATAATGTGCAGCCCTTGTCATGCCAACAAATAATTTTCTCTATGGAAAGATATAAGCAATTGAATTTTAATGTTGTTCATGTTTTCCCAAACCCTGTTCCTAATGAAGTTAGGGAACATCTACCAAAATTTGAAGGGCAAAGATTAGAATCAGCATCTCAACATTTGCAGATAGTTTTTGATCTAATGTGAGATTATGAGATAAGCCATGAAGATGTTGTTATGAATTTCTTTGTTCAATCTCTAAAGGGAGATTCTAGAGATTGGTTTTCATATTTTCCAGTGTGTTCTATCTCTTCATGGAATGAGTTCATGGCAATATTCATAGAAAAAGTTGGAGAAAGAATCAATCCATACTCAGTGAGACAAAGATTTAACAACATCCAAAAAGAATAAGATGAGTTGGTCCCAACTTTCAATCTCAGATTTTCAAAAATGTTGACTGACATTCCTGAAAGTTTGAGACTAAATGATGCAGTATGTTTGATTGTATACTTTGATGCATTCAATGAAGAAATGAGCTATCTATTAAGAGATAAGGAGCCTGCAACATTATATCAGGCATATAAAATCATCATGGATATTGAGAACAATCTAAAATATTCAATGATGAAAGGATACATGGTTGCAAGTGTTGCTTATTCTAACACCCCACATATCAATGGAACTCATGAACAAGACCATAGAAATGATTTTCAAGATGATGGTGCTTATTCTGTTCCTATTTTCCCATCACTACAACACACTAATCATAATGAATTCGAAATTGAGCATCAACAAATTTTGAGAAAAATTGATTAGATATGTTTTATTGAAAATTTGTCTAATATGAAGAGGCATAAGGGAGAATCCCCTTATGATTTGTTCTCAAGATTTTTGGATGCCTTGTTGGAGGTCCCCAAAAATTTTAGACATGAGGATTCAACATGCATTGATTTATTTTTTGAAATCTTTGAGTCAAGGCTGAGTACCTTGCAAAAATAATTGAAACATCACGGTTTTGATCAGATACTTGATTAGATAAAGAGTGTTGAAGAGGCCAAGTGTGACCATACACAAAAAATGATGCATCAAGATGTTAATAGCTATTGTCCCATTGTGGAAAGTCAGAACATGATACTCAAAAGTGAAAATGGTGTATCTAAAGATGAAAATTCATCTGGTTGTATGGATGAAGATATAAATTGTAATCATCCCACAAGAAACATATGTGAAAATATGTGTACTAGTGATGGAGATAGAGATATACTTGCAAGTGTCGTTGATTCCTTACAACAAGACAATAGTCAAGATGTTGAAGATGAAAATTTAAGCATACATTATGAGATTTTTGAACAGAGTTTATGTAATGATGGGTTTCTTTGTGATGAAGATTGTGATGTCAATGAACTTGAATATTCAAAGGGTTATGGATGCTCCTATGAGGAGGATCTAGATATTTTTTCTTCATTTGAAGGATCTGATGATGTAAATAATGATAAAGTTTCTTGTTCACATGTAAGTGAACAAGTTTCATATGATGAGTATTTGGAGTGTAGATCATGCCTATTATCACTAGAGCATACTGATTCGATGGATGATTATCACTTTGAAAATAAGAACTTGTGTATTTAGTATCTTGAACTTAGGCATAGTGTTAAAAATGATAAAGATTTTGATGGTGTAGACAATGGTTGATCTTATGTTAGTGAATGTGAAATTGAGTTCTTTGCTAATGTTCCTTATCTCCACACTATGATTATGGACATATTTTCATCGAATAAGGAAAGTATTTATGTTCGAGAAAACCAAGATACTTGTTCAAAGGTTAAGGAACAAACTTTAAATAATAGTGAGTCTTTGACACCTAAAGAAACATACCTCTCAAATTATGATGCACATGAAAATGTTTTTTTTTATCCTATTAATCCTGAAAGTAATGGTATTCAATGTAATTCAGATGAAGGTATTGAGGGTTTTGGTAAATCTAATTTTCACAATCTTGAGGCATATGGTAATGAAATGAACTATGGTGCAATTCAATTAAAGGAGTTTCAAATGTGTGAGTATTTCTTGCCCCACACATAGAAGAATTGCATATTATGTGTACGACATGATGTTTTTATTGGGCCTTACCACTATGAGAGTTTCATACTTGATATGCAGATGAATGATGAGGGGAGGTCTCGTAGTGAACCATTTGGAACACATTGTGAAATTTTCTATTTTCTGGTCAAGTCTAATGGGAAAATAATTATGCATGAGAATAATCTTGTTGATAAAATATTTAGTGATGTGATCAAGCATACCAAGTGTGGTATGTGTTTTTAGATAAGCAAGGATAGTATCTTCAGACTGGGCTCAATACAGTCAGTAGAGAACAATGTCTTTGATAGAGGCAAACATGAATTCTTCTTTTTCATTTGATGGTCTAGGGCCAGCAAATGTGGTTTGAAAATTTGAAAAAGAATTTATCACCCAGTGGATAAGGTATTCGGTCTATTTTCCCAAAGATTCTAAGATCTAACCATACCTGTGAAAGGCATGTGTCCCCAACAGGAGCCACTGATGGAACTCCTAAAAAATTATTGGTTCCATCCTAAAAAAATTGTGAAAAATCTGGCTTGGTACCTTGTTTTTTGATTTTAGGTCATGTTCTCATCATTGTGATAGGGTTTTTATCTTCCCAAAGTCTTCATAATTTGGCATAAACCCTTCATTGTTTTAATTTTACATTGACCTATCTTCCCCATTCCCAGTCACTTAAGTTGTCACTTATGCCATGATAGTCGTTGTTTTACCGGCCCCTGACCTTAGGTTTGTCAATCGCCTTGTTTCATCTTGGTCTTAATTTGTTATGATCGAAGGCTTAGTTCTAAAATTTTTACATCCTTATCATTCATTATAAATGATCAGTATTTTGTTGCCTAGGGATGGCCCCTTTTTATAACTAACTTTTGTTGAGTGTGCAAAAATTATGCATCATATTGGAAGTTCGATTTTGGGAATTGATCCTAGCCATCCCCCGTATGTCTATGTTGGTTCATTGCTTCTTATTTTATTCTCATGGGCTAGCGGGCTTCGGCCACGTGTCTCATGTAATGGTGGACTCGGTATCCTTGGTAAGGATGACTAGTGCTTCTCAAGGAGGATCGATGGTTGATGAACTAAAGACATGGCCATATTTGTGGTGCTCCCCACAAGCCCGCCTTGTTTTGTTCCATAATATTTAAAGGATACAGGCTAGCGGGCGATGGCTATGTGGTACTTTTAAATATCCAATTTCTTCCCTTGCAGGGTAGAGGAAGTTGTTCGAGGCATAATCAACGAAAAATTTCATGGTATGTGTTCTCATCATGGTTGCTCCTTGTGTGCCCATATCTTTTCAGCATTAAGGAGGAAGGGTCAAACGGGTTAGCGGACGGAGTAACATCTATCATTATGTTTGATCTACCAAATCTTGGGAACCATGTTTTGCCTCATATGTATCAAAATTGATAGTCGATGGAAGGTGATGTGGCCCAATCCTAACCACTCCCCGCCATCCTATATGGGTCTCACTTATGTCCTATATCTTTTGACGGGCACACTGGTAAGTGCCATGTGGACTTTATAAATTTATAAATCTCTTGATAAAAATAGGTGCAGTTGGAGGTTTGAGCTAAGATCATTCTAAGATAAAAATGGCACTAAAGTTAGATTGTTTCTTCAGCACACTTGTGAGATTGATAAACAATTTTTAAACCCATCAAATCTGTCAGAGGCTAGAACACGTGGGAAAGTGAAATTGAAGTAAGGCAAGGTATGGGTAGATATGCTGAAGATAAATCATGATCGTTCCCCACAGTCCTGCTATGATGAATTACAGTTGAGTTATTTTCTATGGGCAAGCGGGTAAATGTGACACGACATGTTTGGTTGGAAAATAAAGCGTGTGATTAACATGCAAGTTAAGAAAAATAATAATCCCACTCAAGTCTCTTGATTTGGGATGAGTATCAAATGTACATTCTTAATTTTGCCATCATTAAGAAGCTGGAATTTCTAACCATTGATTAGGTTCAAAGTTTTGATCAATGGTTGAGATTTAAAACAATGTTAGTTGATTGACAATAATCTCATACAACTCTCCTGGAAAATTAATGCAGATGCACACCAGTTACTCTATTTAATGTGGTTCACTTAATTCATTTTTTCACTGTCCAATTGTGAAAAAATCTGAGGTCCGAGTGAGGAAATGATTTTGAGGTAGTTATTTCTAAGTAAGTTGGTAATTTTGTTTGGAGAAATTTTTGTAGAAGAGTTGGGAAATGGGAAAGACAAGTGTGAATTTCATCTTGGTTCACCATTCCAAGAGGCTTAATCCTCTTGAATTTCAAGACTCTCCTCCTCATGGTGAGTAAGGTGGACCAAAAATACCAGTAACACTAACGAAGAAGACAAGAGTTGCCAAGGATTTTCAATGAGATGTTCTTAAACGTTTCTATCACCTTAGGGGCCAAACTATCTCAAAGGAAGTGGTCAAAGGACAAGGTAATAAGGTTGAGAGGCCAAAAAGGGAAGCTTTCAGAAAGAATAGGTGTCATCACACCTATATGGGACGCCATCAATCTCCCATTGAGGTTTCTGATGATTCTTCTGACAGTGGGAATGAGACTGACTTTGGCTATCACGAGTATCTTATGGCTATGAAGGATTGGTTTGATTCTGAGGATGAGGTTATGATGGCTACTCCTCTAAATATAAGGACACCGAGTGGGCACACCTATTCACCAGGTGACAAAGCAAAGTAATATCCTGTTAATTTCCTTATTGGGTGCTCATAATTTTTTCATGTGTGATGATTTACTTGGTTTTGTCTGTGTGTTATGAAGTGGGTCTCCGGTATTTTATTCTTTCCTGCTAATGGTGATATGGATTTACATGGTCTGATGCTACCATGATGACACTTTTTGATGACTAGCGGGATGGTTTTGATTAATGGTTTCTTGGACTCTATTTTTGTTTTCATTCGAATTAAAATGATGAATCCCAAAATCAGTTGGGAGATATTTTTGTTTTCTATTGAAATTCATTTTGAAATGAAAATGAAATGAAATGTAAAATGTAATTCAGCCTGATACTTGTTGCTCCCTTGTCTTATAAAAGGGATTCTGCAGATGATTACAAAGGGGGGGTTAGGAGGTTGAAGATTCAAGAGGTTAATAGGTACTTATTTTTAAGGAAAATACATACAAGAAGATGGATGTTGAGTTTTGTAGTAATATATTTTAGAAACTAATCAACCAATATATGTTCTGGATAAGCAATATAGACAACAAAGTAGTACAAATTTTATATATATTTCCTCTCCTATATGAAAATTATACAGGATATAAATACGATAATCAATGGTTATCTTGTTTATCTCTATTGAGTTCCAATGGATGCACCTATTTCATTCTTTCTTAATCATTCTAGGAATGTATGCAAATGCTTGAATTCTAACAGTAGGTTTGTTATAATCTTTGTACAAGGATGTTAGTAAGAATTTAACTAGAGATATAATTGTTGGGAATATTGTACGGCAATATCTTTAAGGCCATTGGTATTTTCTCTAAAATACGAAAGTGTTATCCAATCATATAGGTTTATGGTTTGACTCTATTTCCTAGAATATGGGACTGGTCTAATTTAGTATTCATGCTTCAGTTTGGTAACCGACTTGACTGATGATCAAACAATATAATTAAATTACTCTCAGATAGCTTTACTATGTGTGTATGAATGATTAAAGGATCATACTTCTCTTGTGTAAGTTAATAATTACTATGAAATTTTCCAAAAGGGTATGGTGTTTTTAAACATATATGAAGAACCATCTATCTATTGTGTGTTTTAATACTTGACACACTAGTATCTAGGAACACAACTGTTTTGGGATCACCCTCCTTGGTCTAACAAAACCTAAAGAGAAGAAGTAAGGACCCAGAAATTCGTTACTTATGTGTTGGACAATCCTTGCCCTTACTAATAATTGTCCTTGGCAAGTTCATAGGTTTGTAGTGAGATTAAGTTTGGTTCTAAAAAAATAACCAACACTTTCTAGTATTATAAGTATGGGATATTTCTCTATAAGAGGGAGCTTTCATATAAAGATCTAGAGAATCATCGAATGGAACACCATTAATCGAACAAATCCTTTTAGGAGAAGGACTAGATAGAGTGAGATAAATGAATAGTCTCTTAAGCCTTTGAGGGGAAATAGAGACATAGATTATATTTACAGACACATCATAACTAGTGGAGTAATTATTTGAAGACATATTCTCAACATCAATCCAAGGATGATCATATGTGGAAGGAGGCTCATCATTTGCTAATCTATCATCTGTAGAAGAGATTGCATTGGAATAAAGATGAGATTCAACATTCACCAAAGCAATGTCTCTAAAAGATAGTGCATTGGGATGAAAAGATTCATCATTCACTACTACATCATCTCTAGAAGAGAGTGAATTAGAATGAAGAGAAGGTAGAGTAACATTAAGAAAGGTATCAATGATTTCATCATCCTACAACAAGATATCCTTTGAAGCAAGAGGACTCTCATGAGAAGGATCAAAGATACAAAGCGACATGGGAAAAGCCAAGTCACTATCACATGCATGAAATGGAACATCATTAATGCTTTGAATAAAATTAAATACTAAGATAATAAAATAAGATATTAAATTCATTTTGGGGTGATAGAAAAAACCAAAATTTTCTAAGTTCTATTAATTTGCATTTTCAGAGGTCTTTGGAGCATAATTTGGGGTCGAAACTTGTGTCAATCCCTAAAATTCAATTTTCAAAGGCACTATATTTTAGGGGCTAAATTAGTCCTCTTGGAGACCTTTCTAATGGTGCAAGCGGTTCTAAATTCCGAGCACCGAGTCAAAAGTTATGACCCCACCAAGTAGGGGTAAATAAATTCCTAATTTTTTGAAAAATATTGTTGTTCATGTCGAGCTCACCAAAATGTAGAGAAGGGATGAGTCCTCTTCATTAAGAGAGCATCACAAGGAAAACTTCCCTAAACTACCTCATGGAACAACGTGAGAGTTCTAGAATCTGAAAGAGCAGGGCATGAAGATTTTCTGGACAGACTGACAAGCTCTCGACCAAAGGATAGAAGCACGGGTTTGGGACGATAGTGCGATACACTGGAGTCTCTCTAGCATGTTGGCATCCCTATGGACTAAAAAGTAAGAATGCCACAAAAAATTGTTGAATGACTACCTGTAAGCTGATTACTAAGAACTTGCAGAATGCGATAAAGTAATAGAATGTGATAAAGCCGACATAAAGTGAAATAGAAATAATAAGGAGAATAAGAAATGAAATAAAATGCTCAGAACCATGTAAGTGATGATTCCTCCAGCATGTGAATGTATTCAAAACCTGCATGCATAAGATTTGGAGAAATTGTTGGGGTTGTATAGGGGTTTGCCTTAGTCAAACCCCCATTTTAGTGTTCCCACCTCCACGAACAACAAGATAGAAAGAGAGAGTTTAATTGAAATGGACAAAGCATGTGGTGAAATAAAAACCCACTTCAGGAGTAGAACTTTAACCACCAAGTATGAGTGATAAAACAAATCCCTGCTCAAGGAGGAGAACCTATATCATAAAATGTGAGTGATAAAATAAATCCTCACTCGAGGAGGATAACTCGTGTCACAAAAATGTAGATGAAATAGATAGGGGATATGGAATCCCAAGATGCTCAAAGGTCCAAGGAACAAGGTAGATATCACATGAAAGGCTTAGAAAGCTAAGGACGAAAAGCAAGAGAGTTGCAAGAACCAAGAGTGTTGTAATGGCTTGAGAATGCTACTATAACAAGAGAGAAATCCAAGAGCCAAGGCTTAAAGGAAGTTATAGGAAACAAAGGTAGAAGATAAAAAATGGATTGAGAAGATGACTCTTACAGAGGGAAAGTAAGATTCTTGAGCCGTTTTAGGCCATCCTAAGTTGTTACCATCGACAAAATTAGATGACAAGTGGAAAACATGCACGAAAACTATCGTTTGAACATTGAAACATCGTAGGATGCTAGCGCAGCATGTGAACGTCCGCATGACACACTAGTGTCTAGACACATCAGACTACAAATCGATACGAATGGGAATAGAACAAGGTTTGATGCAAAGCTGGCACGTGAGGGTAGCTACTGAAAAGGGGTGTTGAGCATCCTTAGAGGATAAAAGGCTAATGCAAGGGCTAAAATGAGCCTACACAAGATGCTAAGGGAGTGTACACTAAAGTGGACACGAGAATGTATGTGAAATTGCAAGGGGTCCAATTTTACAAAATTACATCAGGCAATAGGTTATGGCAGCAACCAAAATATTGCAAAAAAAAATGTTCAGGTGTAGGAGATGTCTTACAACATATCATACTACCTCGCAATGCAAAATGGTTTTAACTTAGCAATAGGGTATGCATTCCTCAAATGGGTGACCCACTTGGTGGATTACCAGGGTTGAGCCCCATAATTATGTCATTACACCAACGACCCAAAATGAATTTGTAGATTCCCAAACTCCTCCAAAGGTCATCACAAAACCAAATCCACCCCCTCCACTTGACTTGCAAGACCCATCTATTGGATTTTTGCATGAGGATTACACATAAGGTGATGTTTCAGAGGTCTCATCAAGCATTCTATACCTTTCAAATTCTAAGAATGTTGGTTGTTCTGAGGGCTCTTTTGAGGATATTGAGAACATAGAGACAAATTTCTCTTGGAGGTACAAAAGGAAAAATTAATCAAAATACAACCCTCCCTTAGACAAAACATGAGTGGAAAAAAGTCAAGTGGAAAAAATCTCCCTCTTTATGACCCAAGAATCAAATGATGCTTATATTATCATCTTAGAAAGGGAATGTTTATGAATAAATGTATGATTCAATTGCACCATGTTAAAGGGTTGATGCGAATTAAAATCTTGAATAAAAGTGTGATGTTATGGCATACCTGTTTTAAGGGCTAATGCTATTTTTGTTTCTCTTTATGAAAATGGGCCCCATTTCCACAACATACTATTAAAAAACTAAAATAGTAAAAAAAAATATATTTGTTATTTAGTTATATATTTATTTTACGCAATGTAATATATATTATAAAATATAATATTATTTAAATTAATCTATAAGAAATCAAAGTATTTAGTTAAAGAGGTCCATCTTATAACAATAGGTATAATTACAATATGTATTTTAAAGTAGATATAATATTCTTTAATTTTAATATGTATGTATGTATGTATAATAAATTATTTAATATATTAAACACGTTTATTATTTCATATTAATTATCTAAGTTAATAATATTTTAACATTTAAATAAATGGTGGAATTACTAATTAATGAGGGAATGGCATGTTAGATGTTACAGTTGCAAATGTTAGTGGAGAAATCGGCATTGATATGTATATATATATATAAAATTCTCTCTCTATGTAATATATAGAGAGCGTTGACAAATAGAAATAGAGAAAATGGAGAATCAAAGTGAAAGAGATAAATAGAGAAAAATAGAGAGATAGAGATAACAAAGAGCGATAGGGAGATATGGGTAGATAGATATATGTCCATGGACGTGTGCCATATATATCTTTTTGTCTCCCTCTCTCCCTCTTTATCATTTCTCTATATATCTATTTGCCACCTCTATCTGAGCTATTTTTCTCTTTTCTCCTATCGCTCTTACACTTTTCACTATCATTGCCTCTCTATCTCTTCCCCGCCTCTCTCTCTCATGCTCTATCTCTCTTTTGATATCCCCCTCTCTTGTTGCATGTAATTTTAAAATGACAAAACAAAGAAAAATAAAATGTGACATTTGTATTAAAGAGGCACCTTCTCTTCAAAACAACAACTTGGATCTACTTCCATGATCATTCCTTGCCTAAGAGATGCCTTGATATCAATAATTTATAATACATGTAGATCTTTTATATCTTAATACATAATAAATCTTCCAGTACATATATGTTGAGAAACCAATGGACTAGAACTTATATATACAATCTCTTTATTTTTATTTTTTATGCATTCCAAGGATGTCATATTTAGGAAACTAAATTTAAAATATTAAATAATATATAAAGTTAATGTAAGTTGATGTGTAGTCAATCAATTCAGTTATCACTTTTGCATCGAAACATTGATTACACATACAACATCATTTGTTAGATAACCTACATATCAATCTCATATATTACATGAATATATGAAAAAATAAAAAAAAAATTAATCTTCCATACCTCTTTAACATACCCATTGTATATCATAATATAATACAATTGCTAATTATTTCTTTCATAAAAGAAATGAAAGATCCTTGAAAACCCACATCAAAACAAACAAAATAGGAACCCATTATATGATATTATGCTAGTTATATATTCTTTCGTAAAAGAAATGAAAGATCCTTGAGAACCCACGTCAAAACAAACATTTCCTTGGAAAGGAAATAAAATAGTAACTCAAACTGCCATGAATTTATACCGGCTGCTGACCACTTACACATCATCTATTACGTCTTAATATCTTCTAGAAACATAAAGTACTGTTTTTCATCGTTGATTGAATTTAGCAAACATAATGTATCTACCGACTATACTTATTTGTTTTTGCCAAATTAAGACTAAGAAAGATCTCGGAGCTTCTGCGGTACGTAAATGAAATATTTTACGTCCATTAATTTTAACTTTATCTGGCCGCCATCACCAATCAGAACGCCAACAGAGATCCAGTAAAATAAAATAAGAAAACGTGCAACCATAAACTATAGGCTACTGGTTCGGTAGATATCTCCATATTTATTTATATTTTTTTTGCTTTTGTAGTCGGTGGGCACCTAAAACAGCCAGTCAATGAAAGAAAGCCTTCTGAGCTTTAATTGACAGTACAAATGTGTATTATTCTAATTACGGATTGCGTAATATTGATGAAAAATTGCTCACAATTTATGAACTGTGGAAATTTTCTTGTGGTTGAAAAATATCTTCAATTAAAATAAAAAACAAGCATACGTGTACTTTACAGACTGTATAAACTTTATAGATCGTGAGCAGTTGACATCAACATTCTTTAGTTCATATCCACACAAACAAAAACCAAATCAAATTCCCCTATTCTTTTGTTCGCTCCGCTCTTCTACAAATTCCTCTCCCATCACAACTACCTCATATGCATCCCAGCTCTTGGAGCTTCTGTTCGGAAAAAAGAGAGTTTTCTTTGCATTAAAGAAAGAAAAACAATATGGTTGTAAAGCTGTTTGGCGCTACCTATGCCTCCTGCTGGAGAAGGGTAGTCGTATGTCTGATAGAGAAAGATATTGAGTTCGAAAACGTGCCTGTTGATATAAATAAAGGGGAGCAGAAAAAATCAGAGTTCCTGGCCTTACAAGTATGGGACCTTCCTTATAATATAAATATTTTTGGTTGTTCGTTTTAAAATAGCCCATTTACCTGGTCATGTTGTTAGTAACTTGCATTTGTATGATGTATGATGCAGCCATTTGGAAAAGTTCCAGCAGTCCAGGATGGAAGTCTCAGCCTGTTTGGTAATTATGTTAATTGTATATATGTTTAAGCATTATATGGGTAGTCTAGACTCTAGACTATTGGTTTCAATCTGATATTATCTTTTTATATAGATAGACCTAATTTGGCGAACGTAAGATTATCCTTTTCCATTTGATATGTTTTCAAAATTTAATGGTGAATGCATCTACCATTGATATAATCACTGTATACATATAGATCTGGTTTGGGTAGTGTAGATTTGACTTTCTATTTGGTGGTGCAGAGTCAAGGGCTATCATAAGATACTATGCAGAGAAATATGCAGGACAAGGGACTTGTTTGCTAGGCAAGACTTTGGAGGAGAGAGCATTGGTTGAGCAATGGCTTGAAGTTGAAGGACAGAACTTTAGTCCTCATGCTAATGCATTAGTTTATCAGCTGCTCGTCGCTCCAATATTTAATGAGCCTCAAGACAAGATATTGATGGAGAGCAGTGCCCAAAAACTAGGTGAAGTATTAGATGTGTATGAAGAGAGGCTGTCAAAAAGCAAGTACTTGGCAGGGGATTTTTACAGCCTTGCTGACCTGGTTCATCTTCCATCTACTGAATATATAGTGAATGCTATTGATAAGGGTCATCTGATTAAGAATAGGAAACATGTGAATGCAGGGTGGGAGGATATTTCCTCTAGATCTGCGTGGAAGAAGGTTTTGGCTATGTGAAGTCATGGATCTCATACACTATTAAGATTTCTATGTAATAAAGTCATCTTAGTGATTTGTAATTTAATATTATTATTGTATGATTAATCGTATTTGATAAGATGGTAGTTTAGAATATTATATTTATAAGATTTTATAAAATTCATATTGCAATACATTATCAAATGAACTCAATAGTATTATTATTATTTTATATTATATAATATTTTATTTTTGCAGATCGCTGTGATGAATGTGGTAATGTGAGTTCTGTTTTTGACCATAGAATGTGGAAATGTTAGTTTGCACAAGTCTGAATCTGATGCGCATTATGTGCTGGGAATTACCATGTAACTTATAATGTTTAATGTTTGCACAAATTTGCAGTCAAGAAAACATTGAAAGGAGCATCTCTTTAGTATAAAGATTTAAATAACACTTTAAATAAGGTAAATCAAAGTGCCTTGTAGTTTGCAGTTAGGTTTTTTCCATTTTTTAATAGAAATTATATATAATTATTTTTTTTTTTATTTTTTTATTTTGGAATGATTAAGTTGATATTAATTTTTTTATTTTTTAAAGATAAGGCATTAAGCCCATATATTTATATATATATTTGGCATAAAATTTACATAGGAGTAGGATTTTATGAGATCGTGATATCCCAGATTTTCATTTCCATGCACAGTTACAAAAACTGACTATAGTTTCTAGCTATCACTACTTAGCATTATCTGAGTTTTATAGCCAACTAGTAACCGATATTATAGCCAACCCAAAAAAGAACTGTAAATAACATAACCCCTCCTTCTGTACTCCTCCATAGAGGCCAACTGTACTGAATTCTCACCCTGTGCCTCAGAACTACCTCTAGCTTGACTATCATGACCCATAAGCACATCAGCTGCATCTGCTCGGCCCACATGATCATCCTCTGTTATTGGCTCTCGCTAAGTAGGCCACCTACGAACACTGGACCCTTGACCTTCCACTTGGACATTTGCTGCAACTGGCGCACGACGTTCAAGCCACCCACAGTCACTGAAACCTTGGTCTGCATCCGAAACATTTAAGATTGAAGGGCCTCAGTTTTGCCAAGCATGAACTGTCGACCCCAACTCTCTACCAGCCTCCATGCCATACGGCCCAACTGTCTTGCTTCCATTCGGCCCCACTTTGCATCTGGTGGAAACCCTTGAACATCCCCGCGAACCACATTTGGAGCTGGCGAATTCTCACGACCTTCCGCACGCCCCCCATTTTGGACTGGTAAGGAAACATGTCCTTCTAGCCCACTAGTGGATTAATAAGATCTAAGATATATTGTAATGATACTACAACCTTAGTGGATTATAATAATTATAATAATAAAATAAATACAACTACCTAGCCTAATAACAAACACGAATGTGCATGATCTGAAAATGTTAATTATGAAAATAGTTTGAATATAATTAAAGGACCAAATTTGTACTCAAACAATTACTCAATATAGCTCAAGATCTATGCACAAATGAAATAATAAATAATTATAGAACAATAAAGATATTGATTTGTTGCATCATTTATTTGATAGTAGCTTGAATGCTTGATATGTATGTTTCTCTTCAAAATAAAATAACCATGTTAGTGCAATGATAGTATGATAGCCAAGATAATGGTATTTTCTCAAATATAGTGGATATATATGAGATTTTATTGGATGCCAACTAGGAAGAAAAATTATTGGATTCCTAGGAGGTTAAGGCCTTTGATGGCTTGCCACTCTTTGGTTAAGAACACCAACATATCCTTTAAGGAAAAATCATTGGGACTAATTTTATCACTATTCTCCAAGGTGATAGATTGGGAATTCTCTTTGGTCTTTATTTTTTTGTTGGAACTTGAAGGGAAAGTGTTATAAGCTTCTTCTCTTTCATGCTTAGATTTGTTGTTCTTTAATTATTATTGAAGAACCTTAATAGTCATAGTTTTGTTCTTGACAATCTCCTTATAGTAATGGAAAAAGTATCCATTTTCCTTACTTAGTTTTAGAATAGTTGTCATTGAATTAACCTAATTTTTCCTAGGTTTAATGTTGTAATGTGTTGTAACACATTCACATTGATCTTGGACCCCTTTTTAATAAAATGTACTTAATTGGAACCCTCTTTTAAGTTTTGTAAAGTGTTGTAACATACTTTCACATTTATCTAGGGCCTCCTTAATTAATTGTGGTTAATTAGATTTAATTAGCCCCTTTTAATTCAAATTTAATCATATTTTTGACACCTCCTGAAGATCTATCTTGAAACACATAATTCAAAATAAATAAAATTTAATTGGGAAAATTTGAGGTACTAGAAAGTGGTGCTAGGACCCATTTTCCCTAGGTGGTGAATGGGTCATAGGACCCTCCTTTCTTTGTGTATTCTACATGGGTTTTTGATGTACTTTCATTCCCTGAAGGAAAGGTCCTAGAAAATAGTGCCAAGACCCATTCACCCTAGGTGGTGAATGGGTCCTCCCTTAATGAGGACACCCTTTTTTAATTTCATTCTGATAGGATTTTAATAATGTTTGTTTCTAGATCTAGTGTGATCTTGAATTGTTTAAATTTTAGGGTTAATATCTTGATTTAGTATAAATAAGGGGTTAATTCACATAGTTTTATCCTAGACCTTCAAGCATTCATGCCTTATAAAAAATTTGAGTTCACAAGAGTTTACAAGAGCAATTCAAACGCATTTCAAGGTAGATTATCAAGGTTTCATTGCAACAATTCAAGATAATTTCATCATGTCTAAGGCATAGTGTATTCAAGCATGTTGTTGAGATAAGATACAAGATGTACCATTGGAGATCTTCTTGCATACATTGTTATACATCTTATTCAAGGATCAAGGTCTACATTCTTCATGGCCACATCATGTTAGATTGTAGATTTATCCTCCAAGACAACTTCCAAGGTATCAACATTTCATCATTTCATGTCCATGCTTCAATTTCATTATTTCATCATTTGGTTTAATTACCTACAATGGGTTTGACTTAGGAAAACCCCTATTCACTAAAAATCAACAAGTTTTTCTTCCCTTGAACGTGTTTTTGTAGATTTATAGGTTGAAGATTAAGTGGAGAAGAAGTGTAGAGCAAAATTGTCAAAGTTATCAAGTTGCAAGATTGACCTTCATAGTGCAAGAACGAAGAATTGAAGCTACATAATTTATCACAGGTTTTTGGGAGTTGTCAAAAGAGAATCTAAGAGTGTGGGTATGTGTAGGATCATGATGGGCCAAAAAGTGGCGATATGTAAGCCATATGATGGCCCATGTGGTTGACGACTTTTTTTTTAACCCAAAATTGATGAAATGAAAAGGGTTTTTAGAGGAGATTCTCAGATTTCCACCAATATAAATTATGCTTTACTTTGAATTTAATAAATAATTATTATTCATTTTCTATTAGAATTATGAATAAAGTCCTGATTGATAGGCTAATTGAAAAACATCTATAACTTTCAAATGGTATCACATTTTTTGAATCTGAAACATGCGTCACATTTTATGCTTCACATAATATAGGATTAAAAAAAAAAAAATTGAATTTCATGAATTTTTGACCAAGTTAAGGTGGTTAGACAGATGAGCTTTTATATTTTTTAAAAGTTGTAATAAAAAATTCATAATTAATTATTTACTTGGAAACAAATTATAAAAAAATATGCATCACATCAAACATGAGTCCTCTACTTATATCTAAAATCTTATAAAAAAATATTATCATTTTATTGTGGTTAGGGTGGTCAGACAGACACCTACTTCTTATTTTTACCCTGAAATTTAAATACTACTGCATTGAAATTACAAATTTTCACCAAATAGATTTAAAAATAAAAATAAAGGTCTAGTAGTTTAGAAACTACATTCAATTTGCTACAGATTCTATTTTACATTTTTTTGAAATAATATAAATAACTTATTCAAATTTTTATGTCAAGTTGTCTAACTTTGATTTTCTATCTTTTTATTGCCACTTAAGGGCCTTTTTTTCCATGATGATCCTGCACATACCTGTGTATACATCAAGGAAAATAATCTAGATCTTAGTTTCAAAAGCTCTAACAACGGACCATTCTCTACTAAAGGAGAATGAGTCCTTTGTGCCCTAAAAGTACGCTTCTTATAGTAAGGTACACATCATTTTAAGCTCTAAAAACTCCCCTCTTCATTGCTATAACAATTAGGGTTAGTTCTTTTATTGTTTTTTGCATTTTTTTCCTTCATAATTGAATGTTACATAGTGAATATTAGTTGGTTCATCATATTCATCCATTCATCTTGTTGTTGAACCCTATTTTTCCATGTTTCAATTGTAATTAATGATATCTTACATATTGATCAAGATTGTTTCCTAGTGAAATGATGAAAAAGGTGGTATGATGCTAGCATATAGTTTTAGGACATAGAGCACACCCACTTTTCCAATTTCATTCAAGGATAACCCTTGAGATCTCAATGTAAAGGACAAAGAGATCTTGCAAGAGGGTTGTCCTAGGGGCTGAATGCAAACTAATGAGGGGTTCACCACCAAGTTTAGACTTGGAAAATACAATGAAATGCAATATACAACACTAAACCCTAATTCAATGCTATGATCTACTTAATGACCTAGAAATATAGATGAAATAACATAGAAAGTTACACAAAGGACTGTGTGCACCTGGACATCTAGAGATGACTAGATGGAGGTTTGGAACATTGGAAAATTTGTTTTTAATGTTGAGTGGGCCTCATTCACCAAGATGGATGAATTAGTCCAAAATATGAGTTTCTGTGCGGGAACATGAATCTACCAAATGGGTATCTGGATCTCCAAAAAATTGAATTTTGATTGAAACTGAGACTCATTCTCTAGAAGTGGTGAATTAGTCCAGTTAGGGTTTTCTATAACTTCAAGATTTGAATCTTCTCTCCTTAGTTTGCTTAATCCGCTTCTGCAAGTTTCTAGATCTTAATATATATAAACCAACATATAGATGTTCTCCCATGTTCTCAAAGACTTGATGACAATTTTAACAACTTTATGCACTTGACAAATTTTCTCCAATCTTGCTCCTTATGAAATCTACAACCTAGACCTACAAATCACATAGAAAGGAGAGGGGAAAATGTTTTATTACTAGATAAGGGTTTTCCTTGGTCAAACCCCGTTTTGGTAATCAAACCCTAAAATATAATGAAATAGGAATAGAGATGATGAATTAAGAAAATAAGATGTTGCAACTCACCAAACCCTATCACTGAAGTGTTGCAAACATGTGTGAGATGGCTCCAATGGATATAAATCTTGAATCTTTCTTGAAGGTGATAGATCTTGAATGAAGTGCTTCCTTGAAGCATGAAAACCCTACATCATAGTTGTTAGCTCCAAAATAAACATGATGCATAAAGTCCTTGACATGAGGATTGATGCTTGAATGTTGCTCTAAAATCCTTGATAATCTACCCTTGAATTCTCCTGAATGCTCTTGTAAACACTTGTGAACTCTAGTTTTCTATAAGGATGAATGATTTCAATGCTTGGGGTGGTAGGATGAAATGAGTGAAATAAACTTGTATTTATACTCAATTATGGAAGAATTGTCCAAATTACAACACTACAAGCTGACATCAAATCTAGGAGGATAAAATCCTACCAAAAATTTGAATTAATTTTGATTTGGGCCACATAGGCATCATTCACCCAAGGTGGCGAATGAGTCCCATTAGGCATAATTTTTGGGACCATTTTTAAAAATGCTTAGAAAGGTGTGAACCCAGGTTTGGGACACAAAAACCTAGGTGGGGCTCATTCACCCAAGGTGGTGAATGACTCACAAATCACTAAATCTAGGCCATTGAAGCTTGAAACACTTGAATTATAATTGGGTAATGATTTGTGTTGGGATTATCCTAAAAAAGATGCATAAAGGGGGCTTGTGGATGCAAAATATGACCAATTAAAGCATAAAGAATCCTAATTATCAAATAAAACCCTAAAAAAGTGTGAAAGTGTGTTACAACACTTTACAAAACTCCAAACAAGGCACCAATAAGCTCATTTAGTTCACAAGGTCCCAATACCTAATGTGAATATGTTAGACATATTACAACACTAAATCAAGGCCAAGTTAAGGGGACCTTTTCCATCATTGCATCTAGCCCCCACTTCAGTGGAGGGAGGAACTTGCTTCCAACTCACTAAAGTAGACCAAATGCGGCAATGATCAAGAGGAGTTCAAATACACCAATTCTCATAAGATAGGAAGGCTATGATCGAGAGGGTTGCGCAAGCCCTTAGGACCAAGATCCTATGGTAAATCAACATAAGTACAAAATAACACACATGAGAATGATATAAAGAGAAATAAAAAGGTACAAGCATGCATTGTCAAAGAAATAAAGAAAATAAAACAACATGAAAAGGAAAAGAGGCGGATCAAGATTCGATTGTTTCTCCAACGCGATGTGGATCTGATCTAATCTATTTGTCTAAAAAATGCATACTGACTCTAAGGCAATGAAACTCTAGGCTATTTTTTGGGTGAGAAGTCCAAGAATGTGAGACACATACACTCATGGCTGGTATGCATTCAGAAACACATGTGAGTGGCTAAGGAAAAGTCATGCCCTTGTTCAGCTTCCCATCAAACCATACCAAAATTATACCTCCTGATAACTTTGCTAAGGCACCACACAAAAAATAGTTTTCAAGCTTCATGAGACAAGCAAAGATTCATATGATTAAAACACATGAACAAACAAGATGGCTCCATAGGCATGCAAGTTGTGCTATGAAAGGTGGCCATAAAACTATAAAAAATAAAATGCAAAGAATGTTCAAAGGAGTCTTGCTTAGTTCATGCAAGGTTTTTAACTTAGGGAACATTATGCCTAATGTTTCCAAGAGAGGACCAATCAAAGAATATAAGATTCACAACTTAGGGGATGTAGTGTGTCCTATCAAGCCACTAAGAGGAATATGATATGCTAAGAGGGATCATGCTCTTGAAAGACACCACACACAATGTCATCCACAAAGTGAAATACACATTTTATAAAGTAAAAAGACGCATCATGAACTATCAAAAAGAGAAATACAAAATAATAATTCCAATGTATGACCCCACTTTAAAGAAATTGCTAACCACCATATTAAGAGAAATTAATTTAAAGTAGCAAATGATAAATGCAAACATGAAGACATGAGAGCTATCTTTGAAATCCCTATGCCAAGTCATATGTTTCCAAGTAAAACTATGTCATGCGGAAGAAAAAGGAAAAGAGAAGAGTTGCCCCCAAAAATGAAAATCCAAATACATAAGGGATCTATGGATTTGGGGTGAGTATGTTCTTGGTACAATTATTTTAGAGATCTCAGAACTGTCATCATTCCCCAGATACACATAGAACTAGAAGAATGACACAAAGAGAGAGAAAACAAAGAAAAACCTTTTGGGTCAACATGGAAGAGACATGAATGCCTTGATGCCTTATGTCATCTCCAAAAGGATAACACAAGACAAATGAAAGAGATAAAGAAAAATCCTTTTGGGTCAACATGAAAGAGACATGAATGTCTTAATGCCTTGCATCATCTCCAAACGAAAACACAATACAAATGAAAAAGGTAAAATGAGAAAAGATAAAAGGTTTACAACATAGAGAAGAATGAATGCAGAAATAAAGGAATGGACCACAAAGAGAGAGAGAGAGAGAGAGATCAAAAAAAACATCACAGGGGATCACAATAGCCACATGGAATCACTCAATAGAAAATTGAAAATAAAATGATGAAAAAGTGGTATGATGCTAGCATATTGTTTTAGGACATACATCACACCCACTTCTTCAATTTCATTCAAGGATAACCCTTGAGATCTGAATGCAAAGGACAAAGAGATCTTGCAAGAGGGTTGTCCTAGGGGCTGAATGAAAACTAATAAGGGGTTCACCACTAAGTTTAGACTTGGAAAAGACAATGAAATGTAGGATGCAACAATAAACCCTAATTCAATGCAATGATCTACTAAATAACCTAGATATGTAGATGAAGTTCAACATAGAAAGTTACAGAAAGGACTATGTGCACTTGGAAATATGGAGATGGTTGGATGGAGGTCTAGAACATTGGAAAATTTGGATTTAATGTTTCAAGTGGGATTCATTTTCCAAGCTGGGTGAATCAATCCAGAATTTGAGTTTCTGTGCCAAAACAAGAATCTATCAAATGGGTATCTGGATATGCAAAAATCTAAATTTTGACTAAAACTAGGACTCATTTTCTAGAAGTGGTGAATTAGTCTAGTTAGGGTTTTCTGGAACTTCAAAATCTAAATCTACCCTCCTAAGTCTGCTCAATTTGCTTATGCAAGTTTTCATATCTGAATCTCTATAAATAAACCTATAGGTGTTCTCCAATGTTCTCCAAGGCTTGGTGACAACTTTGACAACTTTATGCACTTGAAATTTTTTCTCCAATCTTGATCCTTAGGAAATTTGCAACCTAAACCTGTAAATCACACACAAAGGAGAGGGAAAATGTTGTTCTTGTTAGTGGATAAGGGTTTTCCTTGGTCAAACCCCATTTTTGTAATCAAACCTTGAAATATAATGAAATGGGAATTTCGAGAATGATGAATTAACAAAATAAGATGTTGCAACTCACCAAAACCTATCAATGAAGTGTTGCAAACATGTGT
Source organism: Sequoiadendron giganteum (assembly GCA_007115665.2). NCBI lineage: Eukaryota > Viridiplantae > Streptophyta > Pinopsida > Cupressales > Cupressaceae > Sequoiadendron > Sequoiadendron giganteum. Next base: position 590,916,650 of record CM021107.1, on the reverse strand, counting down.
GAGATGGCTCCAATGGATATAGATCTTAACTCTTACTTGAAGGTGATAGATCTTGAATGAAATTCTTACTTGAATAATGAAAACCCCACATCACAATTGTTAGCTTCGAAACAAATATGATGCATGAAGTCCTTGAAATGATGATTGATGCTTGAATGTTGCTCTAAAATGCTTGTTAATTTGCCCTTGAATGTTCTAGAATGCTCTTATAAACACTTGTGAACTCCACTTTTCTATAAGGATGAATCCTTTGAATGCTTGGGGTGTTAGGACGAAAATGAGTGAAGGAAACTTGTATTTATACTCAATTATGCAAGAATTCTTGAAATTAAAACACTACAAGATGACATTAGATCTAGGAGGATACAATCCCATCAAAAGTTTGAATTAATTTTGTTTTTGGGCCACACGAGACTCATTCTCCCAAGGTGATGAATGAGTCCCATTAGGCATAATTTTTGGGACCATTTTTAAAAATGCTTAGAAAGGTGTGAAACTAGGTTCAGGACCCAAAAACCTAGGTGGAACTCATTTTCCCATGGTGGCGAATGAGTACTAAATCACTAAATCTGGGCCATACAAACCTGAAACACCTGAATTATAATTGGATAATGATTTGTGTCAGGATTATCCTAAAAAAGATGCATTAAATGGGGCTTGTGGATGAAAAATAAGGCCAATTAAAGCATAAATAGGCCTACTTATTAAATAACACCTTAGAAAATTTTGAAAGTGTGTTACAACACTTCAAACAAGGCACCAATAAGCTCATTTAGTTCACAAGGGCCTAATACCTAATGTGAATATGTTACACATATTACAATAGTAAATCAAGGCAAAGTTAGGGGGATCTTTTTATTTCATTACACCTAGTTGGCTTGAAGCTTGGAAATAACCTTTTTTGTGATCTTTTGATACTTAGTCAACCCTATCACCTCCTTGATGATCTGAGCTTATTTCTCCAACTCAACCTAATTTTTGAAGTTGTAACTATCCCATTCATGATTTCCTAGTAGTCCTCATCTTTCATCTCATCAATCAAATCAAAAGTCTTAGTGAGAATTATGGACTCTAGTGTGTGAATAATTTTCTTGGTTGTTAATAGTTGGGAAAGTTATTTGATAATATTGTTATGGATATTTTTGGTCTTGCATAGGTCATTAACATTGTCACAAATTAGGAAAAAATTATTGCAAGAGGGGTGTTTTGAGAGATTGAGGTATCTTTAGATATGGCTAGAGGAGGAAACACCACCTCCCGAGGAGAGGTAGGGGCCTAATAGCGGAGCTACAAGGAGGAGGAGAGTTAATAGGGAGATATCAGGGGATGGGGGCTAAGTAGACCCAGATTCATCATCTAAGATAGAAATATCAAGGGAGTGCACAAAGGAGATTTTTTTATTAATAGGGGAAACATGGGAAATAACAATCAAAGCTTTTCCTTTAGAAGAGTGTGGGGAATTGGAATAGCAATAAAGTAAGGAGTGATATGATTCTTAACTTTTTAGTTTGATCTCTTTACCACTTGTGGATGAGAGAGGGGTTATTTATACACGTGAGTGAGGAGAAGGCCGAGTTAAGGTGCAAGTTGAACCAATAGAGATTCTAAATTAGATCTTTGTGGAGAGGCAAATACTTTCCATTGTTAAGGACAAATTTCATAGATTTCTCCAACAATGAATGAATTCAAAAGACAAGATCCATCGCCACATTATGCCTAAAATGATTAAGAATAGGGAAAATTTGAGAGTGAAACCTTTTGTAATGACCTTCTAAAGTGACATACCTCATTAGCACTTTGACATTTTTCTTCCAAACCCTTCGAAGATCCTCTCTATTGAACCCATTTTGTAAATGATTAAACTTTTTTCTCTTCTTCAATAACTTTTCTATGTCTTTTTGGTATTTACCATTTAGTTTTTTTGGGAAATTGGTGCTTTCAAGAGAAAGATTAGTAGAAAATGAGATGATCTCAACAGTATCACAAAAGGAGAGGCTCCTGGGCCCCTGACATCAACTAAGCCATCCTTCCAATAATTAGTAAACTTGACAAAGGGAAGAGTCATGACCTATAGTCTCAATATAAGGGGCTAGATGACCCTTTTGAAGAATAGACTAAACTTCTTGGTCATTCTTCAAGGTCTCACAATTATCAAACTCTTCTTGGATAAGGTTAACTCCCATTATAGTCAGTTGATATTTTCTGGCTTGACTTTCCCTACAAGGAAATCTTGTTTTATGAGGGCATTGTATTACAACTGTGTGTTGTGATGTATTCTAAGAGTCTCATAGTGGTATTTTTCCTTTGGATCTCTAGCTTGTGATACTCCTATGAGAACCTTTCTACAAGTATATTGTAGTCTTTGTGATTCTTGAATAATATATTGGCCATATTTTGGAGTGTGGGGTTTTTCTCCCTAAAGGGTTTTCCCAATGTAAATCACTGTGTTTTGGTATGCATGATATTTTTGTTTAAGTTTTTGTAATTGTAAAAAATATCTATAAAGTCTTGCATTATCTTCCTCTCAAGATTAGTGTAGGAAGTTGCTCCACTATCTTAGCTTCCTTACACTTTTTAGTTATTGTGATGTGTTGTTAATCTGCAAATGAAATTTTTAAGTTTTAATATATGTTGATTCACCCCCCTCTCAACACATCATTGTGTTGAACAATTTTAACATGTATATTCAATGGTAATACAAAAATTAGTAGTAACAAAAAAATTTAGACTGAATAATTTATATATTCAATACTGCCTAAGTGTACTTAGGTTGATGAGGTTAGACAACATCTTGTCTAATTGAATGTGCAACCTTTTAGGCCTGTAGAGGTTACCTCTAGTTTTTTGGTAAACATCATGTGCATACCTTTTAAGGATGGAAGACTTTCCATCTCACCTCAAAGGTCACCTTTTTAGTCATTCAACACTTGGCACCAATGTTGATGAATTCGTCAAATAGATTGTCAATTTTCACATTCCAAGTGATCCAAAGGTTGACACTAATAGGACACTTGCCTTCTTATTTGTGTCACATCATGATATGCTTTTCAATTTCCACATGATAAGTGGATTACCTATTCCTTGCCTATATATTCAAGACTTCTTCATCATTGTATTTGACCTGGCTTAATAAGTGATTTGCAATTATTCATTTGTGCTTGCGATTTATTCTCCATTATTGTTCGAGTAATAAGCCATTTCAATTAATTAATTTAATCATATTGGTTAATTAATTAAGTTGTTGGAAATCGGTGCCTCAACTTCAAGCTTGGAACCTCTGTTTAAGACGTGGCCGATTTTCTTCATTTATGGCCTTTACCACTCTACTGTTTAGAGCATCTCTTGGAGGCGTGGTTGCATGGTATACCGCCTTATCACGAGCCTCTTTATTTCAGTCCGCCATTGGGAAGTGTTACCTCCATACCGCAGCGGACTCCTCACTGTTCATCGGTTGCGCAGTGAAGGCTCGACGGTCAGCACAGATGACTACTGCCTTACTGTGGGGGCTGCTCGGAGATGGCACAATGGCGTGGTAGACCGTGGAAGTCAGCAAGAACATTTACCACCATACCATGATGGCCTTTTGGCCATGGCGCGATGGTGCGGTAAGCCCTGGTAGTCGCTGGAAAAGGTTAGCTCCCTACTGTGGAGAGTTGCACAAGGCTCGATGATGGCATGGTGAAGGTGGCAGATTGGTGTTTGAGCACCTATCACCATACCACAGTGGTCTCATCACTTAGTCGCAGTGGTGCAATGTGTATATCACCAAATTGCAAAGGCCTTGGCTGGGCTGAGTAGTAACACGATACACCGCATTATCGTGAGAGCTGGTCGATAGGCTTGTGATGGCACGGTAAGAGAACCTCAATGCTTGGATGGAAATTTTGACTTGACGGTCAAAGCGATGGATGAGTAGTGTTATGACACGTGGCACGATAAGACTCACTGATTTTACATCGCTATTGTAAATCAACAATTGATTGGCCGATTGCTTTAAGCAGTGAAAGCATTAACTGCTAGACCCGATTTGGGGGTTGTCAAGATCCGATTATAGGAAACATAATTAATGTTGGGGTGGCTCAATGCGTGATTGTAGGGTGACTTCGACAGGAAGTGATTAGATTGGTTTGTCAGTGAGAGGTTGTATAATTAAGACACCCGATTGGTTGGTTGAGTGTATGATAGTTTGAACAGATGTAAAACGTGTAACAAGTTAGACAGTATGATTTCATTGTATGTGGTAAGACCATTGCAAGAGTGAGTGTGTTCAAACTGAATTTTTTTGCTCTGAGCTAACTATTAGAGAGAGAGGTCTGTGAACTTTGTATGTAATTTGTTTACTATAATACAAAGTGACTTCTCTTGGTGTGGTGGGTTTTTCTCCCGAAAGGGTTTTCCCACATATATTTGGTGTTATCTTTGTGTATGTTTTATTTATGTCTTTCTATTATACTGTGTTTGTGCATCCCAAACATAAGAAATTTTTTAATGATGGTTTTTGCACTTCTCCTCTGAGGTTTTAGCATTAGGAAAGCATATTCCATGCCTCTACTTTTCCTTTCAAGTGGTATCAGAGCCTGTCCAGTTGTGTTATCCTTGTTAGTAGGGATAATTTTTTGTGCTAATCCTGTTTCAGTGGGAGTCTTGCAAAGTGAGAAGCATTTTTCTATTTGAGATGGTGAGTACTGCAGTGAGAGTAGAAATTGAAAAATTAAATGGCAGCAATTTTTGAGTTGTGGAAACTCAAAATGGAAGACTTGTTGGTGGATAGAGACCTCTGGATTGCTGTGTCTGGAACTATGCAACAAAATATGAAACAAGAAGATTGGTATCTTGCAAATAGAAAAGCTAGAAGCTTGATAAGAATTTGTTTGGCTGATTCTGTACTCTTGAATGTCCATGATGAGAAGTCTACAGCTTCATTGTGGAAGAATCTTGGTGACATTTATCAAGGAAAGTCTATAGTGAATAAGTTAATCTTGAGCAAGTAGTTGTACTCCTTGAAGATGGAAGAAGGAGCATTTGTTGCAAACCACTTGAACTGATTTAGTATGAGTGTTTCTCAGTTGGTGTATGTGGGTGTGAAGATAGAGGAGGAGGATCGTTGCATGCTTTTGTTGTTTTCCTTATCTGACACTTGGGACCATTTGGCAATGGGTATTGGAAGTACAACAACTAATTTCAAGATGGAAGATGTAGTTGCTTCGCTGCTATCAAAATAAATATGGAGGAAGTCTTTAGAGATGGCCAAAGAGGCCCTTGTTCGGGGTAGATCGAAGGAGAAAGGAAAGAAGAAGGACAAGAAGTGTAAATCTAAATCTGAAAGGAGATCAAAGTCTCATGGTAAAAATTCTAAGGTGAAACGCTGGAACTATGGGCAGCCTGGTCATATCCGAAAGGATTGTAAGGAGGAGAAGAAGAATAATATCTCTTTGAAAAATGACTCTTCTCGGAGTGATGTAGATGCCTTCATTGTAGCCTTGGTGACTCAGGCATCAGATGATGTCTGGTTGGTTGACTCAGGTGCATCTTTCCACATGACATCTCACAAAGATTGGTTCACTAAGTATGAAAATTATGATGGTGGAAAGGTGTACCTAGAAAGTGATTCAACACTGGAGATTGTTGTCTATGGAAGAGTCAAAATACAATTCACTGACGGAAGAATCAAAGGGATTGGTGATGTACTACACATACCAGGTTTGGCTCGTAACTTACTTTCTATCAGTAAGCTTAATGATGCTGGTGTGGAAGTTTATTTCTTGAGTAAAGGGTGTAATATGGCTAGAGGTGCAATGGTGTTGGCTAAGGGTGTATGTATTGGCACTTTGTACAAGCTGGATGCACCTCATATTCAATGTAACATCTTTGTAAAGTTAGGAAAAGCTGCTTGTGAAGAGAAGAAGAATGAAGCTCCTCTGGATGCAAATTCCTTGGAGGTGAAACTCCCAGTAGAGAAGACCATGTTGTGGCATCATAGACTCGATCACATAGGTGAGAAAGGTTTAAAAAACTTGAAAAATAAAAATCTTGTTGAAGGGCTTGTTGATTGTAACCTTGAGTTCTTTTTTTGTAAACATTGCATTTATGGAAAGCAACACCGTGTTTCATTTTATTCAAGTCCTCATAAATCTTTTGGTGTACTGAATTATATTTATTCTGATGTGTTTGGTCTAGTGAATGTTCCTTCGTTATTGAAGTCTAGATATTATGTTTCTTTTATTGATGCTTATTCGAGAAGGGCATTTGTATACTTCCTTAAAAGTAAATTAAAAGTGTTTAGTCATTTTAAAGAGTTTAAAAACTTGGTAGAGAATCAGTCTTGAAGGAAAATCAAATGTTTGAGGACAGATAATGGTGGGTTTTGTTCTTCCGATTTTGAAAGGTAGTGCAAAGACCATGGGATTAAAAGGCATAATACTACACCTTATACTCCACAACAAAATGGAGTTGTTCAAAGGTTGAACAAGACGCTAATGGAAAGAGAAAGGAGTATGTTGAGTAGCACTAGTCTAGAGCAGAAGTTTTGGGCTGAGGTTGTGGCTACAACATGTTACCTTGTAAATAGTTCACCTTGCTTTGCTCTTGTTGATAAGACACCTTTGGAAGTGTGGTATGGTAAGAAGCCCTCTTTGAGATATATTCGTGTCTTTGGCTGAGGCATATGCATATGTGTCGAATGAGAAAATATCCAAGTTAGAGAATGAGGTTGTTAAATGTATCTTCATCGGCTATGTCATTGGTGTGAAGGGCTACAAGCTTTGGAATCCTAATACTAAAAAGGTTTTGTATAGCAGAAGTGTAATATTTCATGAGATGAAACCTTCAACAATTGATCCACAGTTAGAGATAGATCAAAGAGAAAAGAAGAATGAGGTAGTTGAAATTCCTCAAACTCCAGAAAAAGAGGAACTACATGGTGTACCTAAAACCATGGAGAGTTCTAGGAGCTCTGAGAGCTTTGAAGAAGAAGAACAACAACCTTAGCTAGTAAGAAGGTCTACACGTGAAAGACATCAACTTGATAGATATGGTTTTTCTATATTGGATTCCAACTATGCCTATGCTTTGATTACTAGCACTAATGAGCCTATGACTTTGAAAGAAGCAATTAGCATGTCTGATTCAAATTCCTAGTTGGAAGCCATGAATGAAGAAATGAAATCATTGAAAAAGAATGAAATATGGGATTTGGTACCTTTTCTTGAGGGGCAAAATCCTGTTGGTTGTAAATGGGTATTTAAGAAGAAGACTAGTGTAGATGGCAGTGCTGAAGAGTATAAAGCAAGATTGGTTGCAAAGGGATATTCTTAGGTAGAGGGAATTGATTATGGAGAATTTTTTCCCCATGTAGCTAAATAGACATCTATCAGATTTTTGTTGTCACTTGTAGTTGCGTATGACTTAGAGATTGAATAGATGGATGTGGAAACAACGTTACTCCATGGAGATCTAGAAGAAGAAATTTATATGTCCTAGCCTGAGCACTTCGTTGAGAAAGGTAAAGAAATTTTGGTCTGAAAGTTAAAGAAATCTCTATATGGTTTGAAACAATCGCCTAGAATGTGGTACTAGAATTTTGACACTTTTGTGTTGTCTATGCGATTTGTGAGATCAAAATCTGATCATTGTGTGTATTACAAATTTGAAAATGATCATTTTCTTATTATTACCTTGTACATGGATGTGTAAACACTGAAATATGCAAAATAGCTTCAAACAAAACCATTAGATTGTTGGTTAGTTTAAAACAACCAGATTCAACATTCCTATGAAATATTCAACCATATTTAAAATATGCAAACTAGATAAATAACACAAAGAAATCTAAGTAAGAGCATATGAAAACATGATCAAACCCCATTCCATAGTGGGAGTGGTGCCTCTTGAAATGTGGAAAGAAAGCCCTTTCCCACCCCCTGATAAGAAAGATTGCCAAGATGATAAAATGTTGATAGTGATGTTGTGATGAAGAGCAAGATTAGTTCTCACATGTAGAGAGTAACCTTGCATAAAATGTGTTGTTGTGTTGTAGTTGTTTTGGAGAAATCCTTTGCATTTTATAGATTCAAAGTTAGGAGAGAGAGATTTTGATGAATGTGGGATCATTCATAAGCCAATGACAAGATGCCACTTGTCAAGGTGTGAGAGGGTGAGGAATGTGCAAGTCTTGGCCAATGTGCCAATTTCAAATTTGAATTTTGCATGAAATGACATGTTTAGGGGGGATGAAAGGTGCATTTAATGCCAAGTTTGACTTGTGCAAGAGACATGTAAGAGACATGTAAGAGCATTTAATGCTTTGTTGGAAGGGGCAAGTCCTTTGGAGGGAAGATTCAAATTGACAAAATATTCCATCTTGATGCCCTTTTGAAAGTAATTAGAAGAATTAATAAATCAAAGAAATGATTTATTGGTGCAAGTGGGTGGGTTAGTTAAGAGTTTAGATTTGACTCAAGTTGAGTCAAAAGCTAGAGAATGAGTGATTATGTTTAGAGGTTAATTAATCTAGATTAATTAACTTGGAGGATTTTAGGATTTTGATATTTGCTTAAATCATTTTGATTTATTGACTCAAATAAGAAGAACCTTAGGACTTTAAGTAATAATTTGATTTATTTAATAAATTCTGATGAAGCTAAGGAATTAACCAATAAATTGTTTTAATTGATTAATAGCAAAATTTGATGTTAGTAAGAGCGAGATGTAAGATGTCTATTTTGTGTGTCTACATTTTTCCCCTCTTTGAAGCAATGTACTTTTTACATTGGTTCAAAGAATGATGTCGCAGATATCAAAATTAAAAAAAAATCCAATTTTTTCGGATGCCCTTGTAGAAATAAGTACGTTAGTACATTGCCCCCTCGAGAGATCGAGTGAAAAGATTCAATTTGAGGTCGATCTCATGATAAAGAGGTTCAAAATGGATGTGTGGATGATTAGACTATATGATAATGATGATGAAAATGAGATGTTTCGAAGATGCTTAGAATAAAAAATTTATATTACCCTAAACAACTAAAATGATTATGAAAATGAGATGACGTGATTATGTATGCGATGGATATGGCATGATTATGCAAGATAAGAGTGCGGATGCAGGATGGATGCATTGTTAGTGTGAAATAGGATAGAAGAATGAGAGGGATCGTCCCTTGAATCCAAGAAAATGCAGAAGTTCAACAAGCCAACTTTATTAGAAATGATGATGAACGATCATGATATATTGCTTATCCAGGGATGGGAGAGATAAAGAGCGTAACTTTACTTATGTTTGGTAACACACATAGGTGCGATACATCAAGGTATTAAGAACCAGGATGGCGTGGCGCCTAGTATGATGGACTTTGAATCATCAATCAGATAGGAGTATTCATGTTCACACTTGACATATGGAAACCTTGCTAGGACTGACCTAACAAAGAAAGTATTCACCAAGTTATTTTACAAGAACATCCAACAAGCACAGCAGATAAAAAAGATAATGATCGTTGCCCCATTCCTTTCTCTCTAAACCTGTTTTGTTTAGGCATCATCGAGAGGTCCTTGGAATGAGCAAAAAATAAGATAAGTCAATAAAAGACCAAATAAAGCAAACCAAACAAGCTAATGTTCTTCATACCGCTAGCCAAGACTAACTACTATAGGGTACTTGATGCTTATGTCCATCGTAAGAAAGCTTCATCCTAGGACATGTTGTGATCAGGGTTTTGATGGGACTGATTTGGGTGATAAGCTATTGATATTTTGAGTTGACCAACTTGCGTGCTTACTGGCTTAGGCTTAAGACTCTAATGATTAGGTGTTCACTTTGGAACCTGCTAAACTTGCTTCTGATTGACTCACCAAAGGATGAAAGTGATGATTGATTTATTATGAGTGATGACAAATCACGAGTGAAAGCAAGATGAAATGGATGCACCATTTTAGATTTTTCAGATATTTTGAGGCTATTTTTGGTATTTTGAGATTTTTTACAATTTTTTCTGGTATTTTGAAGATTTATGATGAAGAGACTAACTTAAAGACCTATACTAGGGGTCTTAGGAGCTGATCAATAGATTAGCCTTGCCTAGGTTATACACGCAGAGACCACGTAGTTCGACTAATGACAAACCTGACTCAAAGATTAGATAGATGGGAAAACGTATTGCCATTGCAATTGACACCTAAAGGACTGACCTTATTGTAAAATAGATGGGAAAATAGATTGCCAACGCAACGGATGCTTAAGGACTGACCTAATTGTCTCAGAGGATGATCAAATATCAACCTTGCCTACATAAAATCTTGTACATGAGAGGATGGTTTGACTAAGTGTGTTAAGTCAAATGAGGTGGTTTTGGATTTGATAATTTGGCTAAGTGTGTTAAGCCAAACAAAGTGATAATGAACTTGTAGACCCAAGGAAGTTCTGTTATCCTAGAGTAAACTCGTGCACAAGATGACAGTTTGACTAAGTGTGTTAAGTCAAACAAGGTGATAATTGATTGGATTCGATTGATCAAGATTGATGAAGCTTGATTTGGAACAAAATTGTTTTGATGATTTGATGTGACACTGGCATGCGCATTATATGCGACCGATATGAATTTTTTGGATTGATGTTCAATGAAAGATAAAGCTTGATACGGAACATCTTCTCGTCAAAACATGCCATGGGCTAGTGATTTGGATTTTGGACCACAAGTTCTTTGACTAATTTGATTTTGTGTTTGCCAATGTTCGGATCGCCACATAAGATGGAGGATATAGATCAAGATTTATTCTTGAAGCGAGACGTAAATATCTGCCCCCAGTGTCTAGCAATGTTTGAATGGCCATGGGTAGATTCCTAGACGAATGGATATGGATCATCTTGCGATAAGATAAGGGTGTTCAAAATAGAGGATTCTCATTCGGATAAAGTTTCAAGGCTCAGATAAAATTTGGATTGGATAGGATCAGTGAAAATGACCCATGTCAAGGTGTTTACCGTAACACATGTGAAGTCTATACCAAACTTTGGTCAAGATCAAGATAAGGTAGATAGATGGGAATGGGTTGGATAAGCAGTTCATGGATGATATGGATGGAAAGCTGGCTTTATTATGGATGTGATAAGATGCTTTCTCCTGAATGGTGCACATAGATGCTCAATTCTACACATGACGTCTGTTTGCCAGGTTTTCATCATGGTACCTGTCCAAAGCGCCACATAAATGGTTTTCACTAGAGGACGATTTTTCTCTTTACTATTTTCAATCCTTTTTCTAATTTTTTATATTTTGATTGTTTTGTATTTTCTGAGAAATTTTAAGGTGATGCTGAACCACCTGGTACTACTGATGTTGATGTTTCTGTCATAATGTGCCATCGATATCCTACTTGAAGAAGCTTCTTTGCCAAGATACGTGCACTCGAAAGCAACTTTTGAGAAATTTGTTTTGCTTTGTTGATATCAAAGTTAACTCTGTCTTTGTGTGCACATCATGATAGAGTGCCTTCTGAATCCTTATGATGAAGGATTGTTGCCAACACATGGTCAATGTGAGAATTGGATATCCTGTGTGGAGGTGTGGATGGGGTGTGTTTAGGGATAAAATATGGATTAGTTGATATTTTGGAGCCTTTGACTCTCCAAACTTGGGAAGATGAGCAATAATGAGTAGATATGGAAGTGTGCATGGAATTAGGACCAATAGCTTGATATACTTTGTACTTCGCTTGAGAAGCCTTCTTTTTCCTTTGTGGAAATATTTGATGAATACTTGTCCCCTTTTTATTTTTCCCCATAGTTTCTTTGACTAATGGAGTTTGATAGGGATAATCTTTCTTTGTATTCTTTGGTATCCATATATATTTGATTTGTCCTTTGTGCTTCACTACTTTTTCTTTGATAGAATTCTTTGTGCTTTGATTCAAATCTTTCTTTTGTTGTTGGTCCCAATTCATGGATGGGGTGATAGGTGGATGAAGATTCGTGACATGGCGGGTTGTAGTATTGACATTGGTTTCATCATAAGGATTCTTCGTGCTCCCTATGTTGACGTTTGCTTGAGACGATGTTGCCCCCAATTTTGTGGAAGTATCCCTTATATGTTTATATCCCTTGATTGTTTAATAACCAAGGCCTTGATGTTTAGGATTGCCAAAAATCTACACTAGCTCCAGGATACCCTGTTCGTGTAGGCCTAATCCCCTACCTTGATAATTCATCTGCTAAAATTTTTTATCTGCAATAGGATATGATTTACCTTGGAAACAAGGTGCTAATCCTTTTCTTCTCTATGGTGTATCTTCAAAAGTGACAACCTCTTCATTGATGAGATAGCTTTCCCTAAGAAAGGTAAGTGATCCAAGTTTATAAGTGATAGGATCCTCCATATGTGGGATGACTTCCTGATTGATTTCTTTGGCTTGATCTTGTGAGATATCAGATTCTAATGCTTCTTCAAGAGGTGTTGATGATTTATTGTCCACATAAAGTCTTCCTCTTGACTCCTTTCATAGGATGTTTCCGATTCACAACTATTGTAGAAGCCTTCTTCATGTTATTTTTCTGATATGTCTCCATAGGATGTTTCTGATTTACAACTTTTGTAGAAGCCTTCTTCATGACCTCTTTCTCCTATGTCTCCAGATTTTTCCATATCTTGGTCATGTACAAATTTTAAGAGTAGGAGACTCTTGTTCCTTGGTAATGATGTCAAGAGTATGAGACTCTTGTTTTGAATGAAGATCATTTACGTGTCCATCAAAAGAAAGCATCTTATGGGTAGATGGAGGAATATGTGCTATATGGATGTGATCCTTATTTGCAACATCTTGTATAGATAGGAGAGTTTCCATTACCTCATTGTAGTATCTTGGATATACAAATTCTTGATCTTGAATAATTGTGGAATTGCTTTTGCCATGCTTTGGATCAAGTTCTTGACATGGGTCGATTTCAAAGGATGGATTGCTTATAGTGGGTTCTTGGACATCATTCTTAAGCATGGAAAGTGGCTTAATATACTCTTGATCTTTGAGGATTCCTTCACTATCCGTAATCATGAGGTTGAGGGATGTCAATATGTCGTTGGAAGGGCCATTGCTAGATCTTGATGGAAGATGTTTATCATGCTTTGAAATACGTTCTTGAGATATGTCCTCTAACTCGTTAGGTGATGTAGAGACATTGTCAACATGATCATTGGTGGACAGATTTTGGTTTATGTCAATAGGATCAAATAACATCAACACTCCTTGAAATAGATCTTTGTAGGAGGGGTCTTGATTATGACTAAAAAATGGCTCTTGATGTATGTTGATTTGATCACTAGATGGGGTAGAAGCATCTTCAATATATTGAACATTGTTTTCAACAATTGTGGAAGAGAGATTACCAATGTCTTCAACCATAGGATCAAGTGATGTTGACATTTCTTGAATTTGATCATTGTTGGGTATTTTTGGTGGATTTTGATCATGAATGAAAAGTAGCTCTTGATGTATGCTGATTTGATCGTTGGTCGAGGTGGAAACATCTTCAAGGTGCTTATTGATAGACTGATCTTGATTTTTGATTTCAACAATTGTGGTGGGAATGCCTATATTTCGGTTGCAAGCTTTGTTGAGCGAGTAATGCTTGTATTTGCTGTTGAGCCAACAACGCTTGTTGTTAGTCGTGTCATTGTTGTGCCAACAATGCTTTTTGTTGGGCTTGTTGTTGATGCACTTGTTGATGGATTGCTTGCAATAGTGTTCAGAATTGTGCTTGCGCCTATCGAGCTTGGTGTTGGGCTACTTGAGCTGCTTGTGTAGCTTTTTGGGTGGCTAATTCTGCTTGCGCTTGTTGAGCAACTAGTTGTGCAGCTTGTTGGTTTTGGAGTGCCTTTTGGCAGGTAGCTTGTTGAGTGGCTTGCAACATGATAGAGAATGAATTTTTCATGTTGTATTTTGGCAGCGGTGGTGGTGGGTTGGGGTGAGCGGAACGGTCTCATTGATTGCCAAGGTTTGAGTGGTGAATGGTGCGATTGAGATTCTTGGTCCTTGAGACACTTGAGAAACAGTAGGTGTGTTAACCGTTGGGGTTGCTTGGATGGTTGTCATTTGTTGTTGCGAATCAATGAGAATTTTGAGTGTACAACAATTTTGTTTTGCAAGATTTTACCTTCACATTCTTCATATGGTTGACTTGGTTGTTTAGCAAGTAGCTTTGGAATGCATCCTTGTGGTGTTTGGTTGGGATCATGGACAAGTTGATTCTAGATAATGCTCTGATTCGGTTTAATGTTTAGATTCAGCATGATAGATTGAAATTTAACATTGTTGTGGTTGGGAATCATATTGCCTTGATTTAGGTAACTTTGATTTTGCATGGTGCTAACTTGACTTGAATCAACATATGGAGTTGCCAATATACTGCTAGGATTTTGAACAACATTAGGGGGATTTGCAAGCATATCTATCCCAAAGTTCACCAATTGTGGACTAGAAATGTTTATGTTCAACAAACTTGTATTTGGCATGTATCGAAAACTCATGCACTGAGTGTTTGATTGATAGATTTATAGATTTGGACTTGGATTTAAATATATCATTGGGAAAGGTGTTCCAAACTTTAGATTGGGCATACTCACATTCGTTATACTTTTGAGGTTTGGAGGAGATGATTTTTCCATGCATAAATATGAGTTTCGATAATCAAGTGGTATTGCGAGACTTGGATAGTTTGGTTGAATTGGATTACTCATGATGGATGGATCAAGTTTATATTCCATGTCCCTCTTGTGTTGAGATCGAGTTTGAACCATAAAATGAAGATCAATTTTCAAGAATGTAAGAGATGAACCTCTAATTCTTTAGATCGGTCTAAACCTTAGGTTCAAAGAAGTGAAGAACTAGGATAATTGAAGGATCAAAGTGATGATGAGGATGAGATAAACGAAAGATGAGTGATACAGATGAATGGAACTCTTAAAGAAACTTTGAAGGAAATGCTAAAATTTTTAGGACTTTGATTGATCGTGATTGGATTGATAGTTTGACTGAATGTGTTAATTCAAACAAAATGTGATAAATGCACTTGTAAACCCTAGGAAGTTTTATTATCCTAGAGTGGACTTGTACATAAAAGGACGGTTTGACTAAGTGTGTTAAGTCAAACGAGGTGATGATTTGATAATTTGGCTAAGTGTATTAAGCCAAACAAGATGAACTCGTAAACCCTAGGAAGTTGTGTTATCCTAGAGAAAACTCGTGTATAAGATGATGGTTTGACTAGGTGTGCTAAGTCGAACAAAGTGGTTTTGATTTCGCCTGAAATTTTAGCATAAAAGATGTTTACAAAGTTTCCAAGAGTTGTTGGTGAGGTGATTTTTTGACTAATTTTGATGGTTGAGAGATGGATGAAAGTGATTGAATTTGATCCTAGACTTGACCTAGATAACACTTCTTCTTACAAGACCTCAGTGTTGAAGGACACACTATACTTCCTATGGGAGGAAAGAAAACCTTTCAAAAAGTTCAGAATTCTATTGATAGTAGAACGCATACAACTCAGGGTTGTTCCTTGAAGCTTTATTTTAAAAGTTGTAAACCAATATTTCCCTAAATTTGAAAAGTCTCTCAAGATGCTCCTTATGAGCTTTCAAACTAAGCTTCTTGAACTTTGGTCTTGGGATTTTGATCTTGCGGGAAATCATTTTAGAAAACACATGTGTAATCCAATTTGTCTTTTATCTTTCTTTAGTGTATTCTTTTTACCAAAATCACTTGCTTGATTATCTTTCAAACTGTATGTCTAATGTCCCATTTTCATTTTCATCCCACAAAGTCCATTATGTGGAAATCAAGGAAAATAGGGCAAAAGTCTCCTATTTTTAACCTTATTGAAAACAAATGATGATAGAATCCAAGCACTTAGAAACCTCTAAGGATATGATCCCTAGGGAAAGAAAGAGTGCTTAAATTCATCAAAGGTATTTGTTTCCTAAAAGGGGTTTGAAATTTGAAGGTCCTGTCAATGTTTGTTTTCAACTGTTTTTAGGACCAAGCAATGTATTCTTCACTTTCAAGCACTTTTTACAACCCCAGGATGATGAGACAATATTTTGTTGGGTTCCCACTTGGACGAATCCAGCTGCGCATATTTTGTGTGGATGGCTAAATGTTTGACCACACTGGTTCCCCTCCATGACACACACTTCTCGGGTCAGCCAAGCATTAGTACCCATGAATCTCCCATGGCATACCTTCCATCTCTACAAAAAAACCGCATGTATAACGTGGGGCGGCTTCAAAGGACATGACCTTTTGCACCAACAAAATAGACAAGGATTTGGCCTTTTCTAAACAAAGGGTTTTAATTCGGGCATTTCATTCATGGGGGATTATCCTACGTCGGTGAGAGTCCATATCTATCCATCTCGTCAGAATAATCCTCGTGATTCTTAAACTTTCCTCAAGAATCCACACTTATATACCGGTTGGAAGTCGCTTGGCTTTAGCATGTTCCCGGTTGGGTCGTTCCCTTGGGGTGAGTACTTTTTCCCACCAAGGAAGGCCTTCTAAAGGTACACAATAGCGAGTAAGTGCATTCGTAGTTTGATCATATTTGTTTAAGTGAACAAAGAGAGAACACTCGCAATGCCTTTTTCTCACACTAAACAAGTTTGTTCAAATTTAAAATGCCCAAATTGAAGTGTGTAGGTAACCTTTTTAAACAATCAATGTCACTAAACCGCTTTGGTTCTCAAGATCACCGTGAGGTGCGAGAGAACTGTATACGTATTTGAATGACATGAATTGAGAAAAATATTACAAAGCAATGAAAGCACAAGTTTGTTTTAAGCCTCAAACCAATGATGTGTTCGTTTTAAGCACCAAAATCCAAGTGAAGTTGATTGTTCAGTTTTACACCAAATTGAAAATTCTAGTGTGTTTCTAAGGTTCAATTTTAACCAATTTTGAAAAAAATCAATCATCGATTACTTTTAAACCCAAATTTATCTAGTTGGTGTAAAAGAGAAAACAAGAACAAAAATTGGATGCTCTAGACAATTACAATTAGCATTTAAAAATGCTCTTTCAAGTTGAATGTTCAATTCACCCTCTCAAATCTGCTTGCTTTTATTTAAGTTCAATGCCCAATTCTGATGCCAACTTGTAAACAGTATAAAATTATCACAAATGAGAAACACTAAATTTGAAGGATCTAATGATAACTTAAAAAAACACAATATCTTATAAGCATTTGGTTGATAATAAAATATTAGCTCAACAATTATTTCAACACTAAAATACTTAAACACTTCCCCTATAAATCCCCTTTCAATCTACAAATGAAGTCACTCAAGGTTTTAATATTGCTTTATGATTTTTCCTTAAGCATTTAGAAGACAAATTTCTCTCCTCATAAATGTCGTTCCTAGTTGTACTGCCTATGAGATTGGTAGGCTTAAAGTCAAATTCGATAGATTACCCCAGCTTCTCAAAGAAATGTCATTATTGCAAGATTTCGAATGCACTTATTTGCTGCTCTTTAGATTTGGTTACTTTATGTTCTTTGCCCGTACTTTCTTCTTTTAAATCAAAGCTGCAAAGTTGGCAGTCAAGACAAAAAAAAATTCAAGCAGCTGTAAATATATATATAAACATAAATCTAGGGTGCAAAGCATATTTTTGATGGTCCAAAGTCAAATAAAATTGGTTTAAATGCATTGAAAAATGACGCTTGTTACTTCGAATTGTACTGGAACCAGCTCACTCAAATCAGAATAGCTTAGGTGTGCATGCAATAATTTAACGCTTATAGAAGCAGAGGCAAATAAACGGGTGTAGTAGATTCACAAAGCAATTTGGGCGCTAATACACTAATGGGTGTAGGTGAGAGTCATTGAGTACTTCGTTGGCTACTAAACGTGTAGGAATGAAGATATTTTGCTTCTTCCACAAGGAAATCCCACCTTTCTAGATGCGTTTGGTTAGGTGGAAGCTTGTTTATGGGGGAGCTCGCAATCAATTTAGTGGATTCCCTGTATGGGGTGCAAAAAAAATAATACGCGCAAATACCATTCAATAATTTAAGACATGATTGCATGAATGACAATAATAGCAACATAAGTAGAAATAAAAATGATTCAAATTTCGCCAATAATATGTTAGAGCGCCTTAAAAGACATCATCGGCAGATGACTGCATAAACAAGGTAAGTATTTTATTGACCAAATATGATTGGATCATTGACCAACACTTTCACACATGAATTTATCTCTGCTGTAGCGACCTGACAATATTTTGGCTCTCGTCCATTGTACCAAGTGATATTAGATAAGTACATCTGTAAACTTGATTTGACAACCTGTAAAATGCTCCTGGAAACTTGCTTTTCTTGATTTTGAATGCAACCTTTGAACTTTTATTGGACAAGGCCTTCCATGTAATTAATACCTTTTCTAGTGGAATATGAGATGAATTTGTTCCAAAAGGAAGAGCTTCCAGAGGAACCATGCATGCATTCAGAGAGAAATAAACTGTATCTCAGCAAAGGAAAATGCAGGCAGAGCATGGTCTTCAAATTCAAACGAATCTACTTTAAACATAGTGGCCCCCAAAGCTATAGGAAATAGCATGGAAAATACAGCTATTGCAAGGCCTATTCAAATTATGATTTGATCTCTGTAGATTACTTGTTTTTCAGGAGGAAAAGCCGATAGAGGAACCATGAACACATTCATTCTATTTTTCATCAATGTGTTAGTTTTATTCACGAAGGAAAAAATGGTTAAAAATGAAAGGGCTCATTATAAGTCAATATATTATGCTAGTCATTTGTGAAAACATCACAAGATATACTAAAACAAGCCAACTATATTGCTTCATACTAAAGAGATATCCACTCATATTTGCCTACCATGCATACTCAACACAAATGACGTGCTTATAAACCTATAGGAACCTTTACACCTAGATCTGGGTAAAACCTAGACACACAAATAATTCACGGTAGTAATATCACCATAAGTTGATAAGTAATCACAGTACATGAAATACTCAGATTCACATACGCTAGGCAATAACAAGAATGTATATAATAATCTTCAGCTCTCCAACAACGGGGTGAATACAACCAAAAGACAGGCTTTAGTTCCTATTTGCAACCACAGTGGTAACTAGAGAGCAAGATTAATAATTGATAGAAACAGACTTCTGACTGCACAAAGCAATAACAAGGCTGATATTGATCCACCAAACACATAGATCTGAATTAGCAGAAATAGATAACAAGGCTGATATTATCCATTGGTATTAGGAATGTGGGAACTCCCGCGATATGGAGTCAATGCGCTCTCAGCAAAGGAAAATACAGGCACAGGGTGGTCTTCAAATTCAAATAAATCTACTTCAAACATACTGACCACGAACACATTCAGAGAGAGATAAACTATATCTCAGCAAATGCAAACATAGGCAGCGACTGGTCTTCAAATTCAAAGAAATCTACTTCAAACATACGCATTTTAGGGAGTAATAAACTGTATCTCAGTAAAGACAAACATAGGCAGTGGATGGTCTTCAAATCCAAAGGAAAACCTATACCATTAGGTGACCAGGTAATTGGTACAAATAAACACAACCTGCGCCCATATTCCTAAGAATAGAGTGATGAGGGGACGAAGGCTATTAAAGAAATACTTGCAAAATGTAGATTTCTATTTAATGAAATACTTGCTGGAGAAATGCATTAAGTCACCACATTCAGATCATTGGGTAAGTGAGTACAAGGAACAAAAATGTATTCAAAATGCGGAAGCATAGACAAAGCACGTTATGATTTTGAAAGGATTCTTCAAAGAAATGTAATCTAGATATGCATAAAATAGATTTATTGCAGAGGCTTTTAGAAACTTTTTCAAATGCTATGCTAATAGAGAGTTAGAAGTAAGCCAATACACAACAAATGTGAAGAAAATCCAAATCCCTCCTTCTAGTGCCCATATGTAAACACCAAAATCTGAAAAATAGGTTCAAACAAAACCATGAGATTGTTGGTCAGTTTAAAACAACCAGATTCAACATTCCTATGAAATATTCAACCATATTTAAAATATGCAAACTAGATAAATAACACAAAGACATCTAAGTAAGAGCATATGAAAATATGATCAAACCCCATTCCATAGTGGGAGTGGTGCCTCTTGAAATGTGGAAAGAAAGCCCTTTCCCAACCCCTGATAAGCAAGATTGCCAAGATGATAAAATGTTGATAGTGATATTGTGATGAAGAGCAAGATTAGTTCTCACATGTAGAGAGTAACCTTGCATAAAATGTGTTGTTGTGTTGTAGTTGTTTTGGAGAAATGCTTTGCATTTTATAGATTCAAGGTTAGGAGAGATAGATTTTGATGAATGTGGGATCATTCATAAGCCAATGACAAGATGACACTTGTCAAGCTGTGAGAGGGTGAGGAATGTGCAAGTCTTGGCCAATGTGCCAATTTCAAATTTGAATTTTGCATAAAATGACATGTTTAGGGGGGATGAAAGGTGCATTTAATGCCAAGTTTGACTTGTGCAAGAGACATGTAAGAGCATTTAATGCTTTGTTGAAAGGGACAAGTCCTTTGGAGGGGAGATTCAAATTGAAAGAATATTCCATTTTGATGCCCTTTTGAAAGTAATTAGAAGAATTAATAAATCAAAGAAATAATTTATTGGTGCAAGTGGGTGGGTTAGTTAAGAGTTTAGATTTGACTCAAGTTGAGTCAAAAGCTAGAGAATGAGTGATTATATTTAGAGGTTAATTAATCTAGATTAATTCACTTGGAGGATTTTAGGATTTTGATATTTGATTAAATCATTTTGATTTATTGACTCAAATAAGAAGAACCGTAGGACTTTAAGAAATAATTTGATTTATTTAATAAAGTCTGATGAAGCTAAGGAATTAACCAGTAAATTGTTTTAATTGATTAATAGCAGAATTTGATGTTAGTTAGAGTGAGATGTAAGATGTCTATTTTACGTGTCTATAGGATGATATGTTGTTCATAGGAAATAGTAATCTGACTATGATTTTTGATCTTAAATATTAGTTGTCTGCAAAGTTTGAAATGAAAGATCTAGGTGCAGCAAGGTATATTCTGGGGATGGAAATAACTAGGGATAGAACAAGTAGAAAGCTTTGGGTTAGCCAAAGTAAGTATGTTAACACTATTCTTGAGAGATTTGGTATGAATGATCGCAAGTAGCTAGTTGTTCTAGTTTTACAGGGAACAAAGCTATCTGTTGAAGATTGTCCAAAATCTGCTACTGAGATGGAGGACATTACCAGGGTGCCTTATTCAAGTGTTGTTGGCAGTTTAATGTATGCAATGGTCTGTACAAGGCCAGACATTTCCCAAGCAGTGGGAGTACTTAGCCAATTTATGGAAAATCTAGGAAGGACACATTGGGATGTTGTGAAAAGAGTGTTTAGATATTTAAAGGGAACTTAAGAATATGCTCTATGTTACCATGGAAATTTGGTTGGGTCATAGAGGACTCTCAACATTCATGGATATATAGATTTTGATTGAGCAGGGGACATTGACAGTAGAAGGTCCACCAGTGGATACACTTTCATGTTAAATGGTGGTGCAACTAGTTGGATGAGCAAGTGATAGGTTGTAGTCACTTTGTCCACAAGAAAGACAAAATACATGGCAGCAACACACGCTTGCAAAGAAGTTGTTTGGCTAAGTCGTTTGTGTTTTGATATTGGTTTTGATGCAGGGAAGATTACAATTTGTTGTGACAGTCAGAGTGCCATTTGCTTGACGAAAAATCCTACTTTCTATGCCAGGACGAAGCATATCAATGTGTAGTATCACTTCATGAGGGATATGGTGGAGGATGGAAATGTCTCTTTAGAGAAGGTGGATACTTTGTAGAATGTTGTTGATGCATTGACAAAGTCAGTAAGCACATAAAATTTTAGATGGTGTGCAAGCTCGATGGGCCTTGGGGCCTATGACCGTCAGTAAATTTCAAGTCTAGACGAAGCTAGGAAGTCTTCGTCAAGTGAGAGCTTGTTGGAATTAGGTGCCTCAACTTCTAGCTTGAAACCTTTGTTTAAGACTTGGCAAATTTCCTTCATTTTTGGTCTTTACCGCTCTACTACTAGGAGCATCTCTTGGAGGCACGGTTGCCCAGTTTATCGCTTTATTGTGAGCCTCTTTGTTTCAATCCATGGTTGGTCGATGTTACCACCATACAGCGGCAGACTCCTCACTGTTCGACGGTTGCATGGTGAAGGCTCAACGGTCAGCATAGATAGCTACCGCCTTACCACGGGGTCTACTCGAAGATGGCGCAACGGCATGGTAGACCATGGAAGTCAGCGAGAACATTTACCACCATACCGTGATGGCCTTTTGGCCATGGCACGATGCCATGGTTAGCTATGGCGGTTGGTGGAGAAGGTTACCTCCCTACTGTGGAGGGTTGCGCAAGGCTCGGGGGTGGTGCGGTGAAGGTGGCAGATTGGTGTTTGAGTGCCTACCACCATACCACGATGGTCTTATCACTCGGTCGCAGTGGTGCGGTGTGTATACCGCTAGACCGCGAAGGCCTTGTCTGGGTTGAGCGGCAGTGCGGTACACCGCATTACTGCGAGAGCTAGTCGATAGGCTTGCAGTGGCACGGTAAGACAAGCTCGGTGCTTGGATGGCAGTTTTGACTTGATGGTCAAAGTGATGGACGAATAGCATTATGAAATGTGGTGTGATAAGACTCATTGATTTTACATCATTGTTGTAAATCAATAATTGACTGGCCAATTGCTTTAAGTGGTGAAAGGATTAACTACTAGACCCGATTTGATGGTTGTCAGG
This sequence comes from Sequoiadendron giganteum, assembly GCA_007115665.2. Lineage (NCBI taxonomy): Eukaryota > Viridiplantae > Streptophyta > Pinopsida > Cupressales > Cupressaceae > Sequoiadendron > Sequoiadendron giganteum. Next base: position 590,893,809 of record CM021107.1, on the reverse strand, counting down.
ATCCGATTATAGGAAACATAATTAATGATGGGGCGGCCCGATGCATGATTGCGGGGTGACTTGGACAGGAAGTGATTGGATTGTTCTGTCAGTGAGAAGGTGTATAATTAAGACACCCAATTGGTTGGTTAAGTGTATGATAGTTTGAACAAACTAAAAATGTGTAACAAGCTAGACAGTGTGATTTCATTGTATGTGGTAAGAGCATTGTAAGAGTGAGTGTGTTCAAACTGAAGTCTGTTGTTGTGAGCTAACTATCAGAGAGAGAAGTCTGTGAAATTTATATGTAATTTTTTTTTTGTAATACAAAGTGACTTCTCTTGGTGTGGTGGATTTTTCTCCCGAAAGGGTTTTCCCATGTAGATCTGGTGTTATCTTTGTGTATGTTTTATTTCTATCTTTATGTTATACTATGTTTGTGCATCCTAAATGTAAGAAATTTTTAAATGATGGTTTTTACACTTCTCCTCTGAGGTTTTAGCATTAGGAAATCGTATTCTACACCTTTTCTTTTCCTTTCATAAGTCACTTATCACTTTAGATTTACTTAATCTAAACTTAGGCACATTAATAATTAATTATTAATTATTAAGTGTGCACTCTAGGGTTTCATAATTTTAGGTTTTGATCTCATTTCTTAAGGATTGATCTCATTTTAATCATTCATTATCTTAATGCATTTTTTCGCTCGAGGCTTGCAGAGCATCTTTGGTGTTCTGGACATCTTTCTTTCTTTGTGACAGGTTATTACTTGCAGGTGTTCACTGGGGTTTGTGAGACCTTGGTTTATCAACTTCTACATGGTATCAGAGTTTCAAATCTGTAGCTGCCTATTTTTTATTTTGAAGGATATTTCCTTACAGTGATTTTTAACTGCAAGGGTTTCAGCCAGGCATCTTTTTGCAAGATCTAGGGGTAGCCAATTTTTTTGTGCCTTTTCAGGAAAAACGAACGTCGCCATCGCATTCAAAGCATCCAAAAACCCTAGAAATGCATGTTGCTTCATCAATTTTTAAGACATTTGAAAAAAAGGCAAAAAAAAATTGCCAGAGAGGCTGTACGGCCTCCCTAGCATGCATTCCGAGGCGAAAAATTATGAAAAAAAAAAACATGCGTAATACTTGTACGACTAGTACAAAAGGGAGATTGCCACCGTTGCGCCACTCGGCGGCGGTGCCACCCTTCCTTCGCTATTGCTGTCGAACTCAGCTCCTGCGAGTTCCAAACACTCAGCCCGCAGTAATATTGGCGCCTAGGCGCCTCCGCCCAACCGCCGCGAGCCTCCCAGGCCCCGCCGAGGTCACATTTGTGACCAAGGGCTTCAGCCTTAGCCCCCGCTCCCAACCCCCTAGTCCTGCATGTGACCAAAGACTTTTTTTTTTAGCCCCCAAGGTTGCTTGAAGAGCTTACTGGGGAGTTTGGAGCTGTTTTCACGGAATCAAGCGTAACTTTTACATATGATCTTCATTTTTCAAAAACAAATAGGCGTCGAAAATTTGGTTCTAGGTACTATCTAGTGGTATTAGTTTTTTTTATGGTTTATCACTTTTGATTCCTTTTGAACACCTATCAAAGTTAGAAGTTGTTGTTTTCACTCTAGGAGACATAACTTTTGCATCTGAACTCTGTTTTGTGCAAACAAATAGGCGTTGGAAAGGTGTTTTAGTGATATTTCCAAATCTTCAGTCTATTTTATTAGATAATTTACCAGATACATTTTATTTAGCTTTGTTTTTTTAACACTTTGCTTAATTACTTGGATGTTCTAACACTTACATGGGATCTGTTTACATTGGATGGATTATGTTGATCTGATTTATCATTGCTGAGAGTTTTAGTATCTAATATTTTTATTTGAGTGAGTATCATGGGTTTTTCTACTCACCTTTATGTGATCAAGTTGGATAAGGACAACTATGAGTCTTGGCATCATGGCATCCCGAAACATCTCAAGTGGCTTGGTATTTTGCCTTAGGGTATGTGCAGGATCATCATGAAAAAAATAGGCCCTTAAGTGGCAATAAAATTCAGAAAATCAAAGTTAGGCAACTTGACATAAAAATTTGAATAAGTTATCTATATTATTTCAAAAATATGTAAGAATAGAATCTGTAGAAAATTGAATGTAGTTTTTAAACTACTAGGTTTTTTTTTTTGTTTTAAAAATCTATTTGGTGAAAATTTGAAATTTCAATGCAATAGTACTTAAATTTCAGGGAAAAAATATGAATTAGGTGTCTGTCTGACCACCCTAACCAAAATAAAATGATAATATTTTTTTATAATATTTTAGATATAAGTATGGGACTCATGTCCCGATGTGATACATATTTGTTTGTAATTTTTTTCCAAGTAAATAATTAATTATGATTTTTTTATTACAACTTTTAAAAAATATAAAAAACTCGTATGTCTGACCACGTTAACATTGTCAAAACTTCATGAAATTCAATTCTTTTTTTTTTAATCCTATAGTATGTGAAACATAGAATATGACGCATGTTTTGGATTCTAAAAATGTGACATCTTTTGAAAGCTATAGATTTTTTTCAATCAGCCTATCAATAAGGATTTTAGTCGTAATTCAAATAGAAAATGAATAACAATCGTTTATTAAATTCAAAGTAAAGCATAATTTATATTGGTGGAAAGTTGAGAATCTCCTTTAAAAACCCTTTTCGTTTCATCAATTTTAGGTAAAAAAAAAGTTGTCAGCCACATGAGCCATCATATCACTTAGATATTGCCACTTTTTTGGCCCATCATGATCCTGCACATACCCCTCATTTGTATGGAATCATACCTACACCAGACACATCAGGGAGTTTATCAGCATGGGTTATTATTCGAGATCATATTGTAGGGGTTATTGGTTGTAGTGTTGATTTTGACACTTTGTGTGCTTTATCTGACATTAGTTATTCTCGTACACTTTGGCAACGTCTTTGAGAGGTTTTTGGAAACTCTAATATCTCTCCATTCCTAGAGGATCCCGCTCCAAATTTTCTCATCCCTCTTGCAGATGTAGATTTCATACCCTATGATAACCATACTTTAGAGGAGCTTGAGTATATCATAGGTCTTGCATGTGTCGATGGTTTAGAGACTTGTATTCATGTTCCCACTCTTCATATTGAGACTTCATCAACATCTCCTATTGTTCCTGATTCAGTGTAGCAGGGCATCATTCATCTTCTAGACATAGCTACTTTGGACTCTTATGTTGCAGACATATCTTTCTTGTTTGTGGAGTCCTATATTGCAGATTTGGAGGATTATTTTGAGGATATGCATCTCCTCTACCTTGACAGTCAGATTGCTACTGCACACTCACCATTATATGTGGATTCAGAGGTTGCATTTCAGGAGTCTTCACATCAGTTTGGATTTGGCATCATTTGTTTTAGTTCGGACATAGAGATTATTCAACATCCTATCATGACACACATCTTGAGACAGATTGGTTCATCACTCTTCACAAGGTTTCTTCTGCATCATCCTTTGGATCTATTTCTTTGCAAGGGGAGGAGTGTTATTTGCCGCTTTAAGATCTTTTTTGGGATTCTACATCAGACACCTACCATTGTGACAAGAGTTTCTTCATTGTGGGGGTTATTTCTTGTCTCTTTCTATCTCTCCTATGGAGACCATTGTACATGTACTTATATAATAGAATTTGTCTATGGGAGGTATCATGTAATCCACCTTTTATCCTTCTTCTATTAGTGCATTACATTCTTTTCTTTGCATCCTATTTTGGGGAGGAGTTTTGTTCCCACTGGGTTTTCTCCTTTACCCCGTTTGGTTTAGTTTGCATTTCATTTGTACATGGGTATCTGATCAGGCCTTGTTGTTGAGACCCATCTTTGTTTTCATGCATCTTTTTATAGTATTTTAGCTACTCTATAAGTTCATCTTAAGGGGGGGTGTTAGAATAATAAGTCATTTCACTTAATTAATTTAATCATATTGGTTAATTAATTAAGTCACTTATCACTTTAGGTTTACTTAAGCTAAAATTAGGCACATTAATAAGTGTGCACACTAGGGTTTCCTAATTTTAGGTTTTGATCTCCTTTCTTAAAGATTGATCTCATTGTAATTATTCATTCTCTTAATGCATTTTTTCGCTTGAGGCTTGTAGAGCATCTTTGTTGTTCTAGAACATCTTTCTTTCTTTGTGACAAGTTATTGCTTGCAGATGTTCACTGGGGTTTGTGAGGTTGGTTTATCAACTTCTACATTATTTCCAAGTTCTTATATGGTATCATAGTGGTTGGAGATATTTTCAACTCGCAAGATGAATAAAATTTATTATATTTTGTTAGTATCATGGGTCTTTGTCTATTGTAATTAGTTACAGGAAGGTTAAGAACAAAACGTTTGGAATCTCTAACATTCGTCATATCTAAGAAGGATGCATGTCAAATCAATCATTTGAGAGGCGTGTGCATACTTTCCAAAAGCTTCATGTGGCCTTAATTCGAATTGTGTAGGTTCTAGATGTCTCATGCGAACCCTCAGGCATTACGAATAATGATATTCACGACATTCATTGAGGGCAATGTCTATGCAGACTTCAAAATGATCATTTGATCGTATTTACTAATTAATTAAAAAAAAAAATGTATTGTATTTTTATTTTCAATTAATTAATAAATATGATCAAATGACCGTTTTGAGAGCTGCATAGACAATTCCTTCATTAGGACCCCTGTTGCTTATCGTGGCCTTCTCTGCCATTGTCATCGTAGACTGTGCAATCACTGTGGCAATCAATCACTGTACAATCACTGCACAAGCCATACGTCTTGACAGAGCCCGCACCTTAAGCGCTGCTCAGATCTGACCTGTAGACCCAACCCATGCCCATTAAGTTACAGGAATGTCGATTAATTGCAGGCCGCGTATTAATTTGCAGGCCGCACCCTTGCTGCTGAAAGGGTGGCTATTTTTGGAGTTGCGACCTTTGAAAGCAACGACGTTTGAAAGGAGAACTGTGGGAGATCACGACTGCATTCTGGCACTATCATTTGATTTCTCCCCATCAATAGCGCGACATATGGACTTGCTTGCAGAGATATATGCTTGTCGCTTAGACTTCTATTTGTAGGTGTTTGGTCTTTTTTGGCTTTCCAAATTGATAAGAACTTTTGTGCTTGCACAACCTACCTCTTTGAGGCATTGGATAGCGCCTGCCATCTACAAATCAACTTCACACAACCTTTCATGGACCTACATATATTTCACACCAGCAATAGAGCTCCTCACATCTACAACAATGCCCTCTTCCACTTTTTTGAATCGGTCAAAGCTGCAAGACTGCGCACAGTCTATCTCATCCACGCGCCCTGCATAGTTTAATCTCCATTTGCAGATACTATCACGGCGTAGCAAGCTCTCTCACAGGCGCTTGCAAGAGTTTGGGAAGAGCTTGACAGACACGTGAAAATCATCAAAGAGCTTGACAGAGGCGTGAAGGTCAGTTGCCTGAAAGAGTCTTATTTCGCTTTTCTTAATTGACTTGGTCAAAAGTGACTTGCACTTTTCTCTCTCCCACGTGGTTCATTAAGTTTGTAAGTTTTTATTAGTTATTATTTTTTAAATCTACTACTAGGCGCATTTAATACAATTGCTTGTGGTAGCATACAATGTTATCATAATTAGTACTAATTTTATGCTACCTATCAAGGTTAATAGTCTGGATAAAATTAAAATTTGTAGGGAGAGGAGAATTTTTTCGTCATAGTTGACAAAGTGTTGTAAGGGGGAGGTCATTTTTTTGTAATAATGGAGATTTTCATTTTATGTTTTTGTCATTTTATTAGGTTTGAAAGGCATACTTAACCAATGTCTTCTTTGTCTACCTCATGATATAAATTTGTAAGAGTTCTCATAACAGCAAACAAGTTTGTAAATGCACTCACATAAAGTGCCACAAAAATTGAATGTGTGTTCCTTAACGAGGGAATTTTGTACTTACACTAAATTATAAAGTGTAATAGGGGGTTGTGTAGAGCCTTGATTGGCCATCACATCAATGGATCTTTGTGATTCTCATGAAATGCATTTGTTGTATTGATTTTCTATCACAACAATAGATCCTCGTGATTCTCAACTCATGTGTGTGTACCTTGATGAAAACTCTTTTTCAATTTCTTGTACATCTTTTCGACCTGATTTTGGGTCTAAATTCCTTGCACACTTGTGGGCCCAATTTTAATTGGTCTCCTTATACTTTTTAGCACTAAGGGGATTATGACAGTGTTATGCTAATGCTTCTTTTAATGGAGTGTCTTCTTTCAATGGAGTAGTAGAGGGACCTTCTACCTTCTATCTTTATCTCTCAAATGGGGGATTAGTTTAGTGCATCATGTTCTTTGAGGTTCTAGTACTCCAGAATCAAAGTATAATTTATATATTCAACTTCACAAAGTTTGACTTCCTTTGTGTATTCATGGCTGAGTGGTGTTCCATATGTTTGCTCATGCATCATTTTGTATCTCTTATCTTGATCTACACTTCTTGGAGGTTTGTTGATTCCAACAAGCACTAGTTCATCTTTGGTATAGTTTACAAATTTGACATGCTTCAAGAGTTCTTTATCATTATGTTCCTATCATCATGGGACATATTTTTAGGAGGTCTTATCCTTCTCTTATCTCTCTTTTGGAGGATAGTTTTTTCCCACTAGGTTTTCTAACTTTATCTATTTACGAGAGATTGCATTGTACATGGGTGTCTCACCAGGCCTCGTAACCAAGACCCATTTCTATATATTACACTTTTGTGATCTCCTCAAGTATCACTTAAGGGGGATTTTAGAGTGAATAATTTATCTATTCACTATAGCTTAAGTGTACATAGGTTGATGAGGTTATACAACAACTTGTCTAACTAAATGTGCAACCTTTTAGGCCTCTAGAGATTACCTATTTATTTGGTAAACCTCATGTGCATACCTTTTAAGGATGGAAGACTTTCCATCTCACCCCAAAGGCCACTTTTGTAGTCATTCAACACTTGTCACAAAGGTTGATGACTTGGTCAATTTATAGATGGTTTTTTTTGCACATTCCAAGTAATCCAAAGGTTGACACCTCTAGGACACTTGTCTTCTTATTCGTGCCACATTATGGGGCACTTGTTAATCCACATGATAGGTTGATTGTCTCTTCCTTGCCTATATATGCAAGGCTTTCTCATCATTGTATTTCGAAGTTGACTTAATACATGATCTGCAATTGTTCATTTGTGCTTGTCATTTCTTCTTTGTTATTTCCAAGTTCTTATAAAAATTGAATAGAAGAAACACACAACTACTATGAATTCACATTGTGAAACTAACATTTGTGCTCATTTTTGGTTAATTGACATTGTACTTGATACATATATATAAAAAAATTACATCTCCAAACTAATTATCACTTTTTTTTATGTTTTAATCCCTTAAATATCTTCTACATTAAGAAGGATAAGGAGATAAAGGAACTGAAAGGTAGTAGAAAAGAGACTCTCCAAAATCAAAATGAGGACATGCATGTTGATTATAAATAATTCAATGTTTCATTAAAACTATTGTCATTGGTCTAGGATTTATCAAAGGCACAACTACCATACTAGGTGTTAATCTATGTCAACATCATTGTAGATATACTAGTTACTAATTGGTCCATGCATCTCCACATGGATATACTCATATGCTTGCAAGATTTTACTATCACATACTATAGACCTTGCTCATCGTTTTTCTTATAAGAGCATGAGTTTAGGTTGAAACCCTTTCATTGAGAGATAAGGACTAAGGGGTATTAATTTCACCCAAGTCACCAAGGGAATGACCCTAAGCTCATTCCTTATGGTGTCAAGGCCTTACATTTAGCAAGACTCAATCTATAGTTGGATCATTAAAAACCATTCAAATTTACTAGAAACCCAACAACCCATTGATTTCAAGATCCAATTTTTAGGTAAGAATATGTGAAGCCTACACTACTTACAGTGCAATCAAATGGTCTTACAAATTACATGAATGAACGCCTAAATGGTTGTATTGAGGATATAAACCCACATATTCTAGAGAGGAGAGAGAAGGATAGAAGGTTGGGGGGAGAGAGGAAGATATAGGCCGAGAGACATAAAAAGAGGAATATTCATTATATACAACTCTTTATTTTTTTTCTATGCATTTCAAGGATATATACAACTCTTTATTTGCTAAATGACCTACAAATTGATCTCATGTATTGTATGAATGTATGAAAAAAATAGAAAAATAATTTCTAATTGACCCTCCATACCTCTTCAACATACCCATTGTATATCATAATACGATTGCTAATTATATATAAAAGTAAACACCCAAAATCAAACCTGAATCAATTTATATCTATTTTTTTCCTATTTCTAACTCCTAAATTAATTAAATAATATGTTTATTATTTAATTAGTATTTGATTATCCCAACCTTGATCTTAGATCATTTCCTCTTATTTTCCTAAGTTCTAACCTAAGATAAATAATTAATTTAATTTATTCACCTATTAATACCTGCATCTCCTCTTTTTCAAAAAATCAAATAAATGTTTTAATTTATTTAATTTCCCTCACATGTCACATTCTCCATCACTTCTTATTAGCTTTCTAATGCTCTCCTGATCCCTCCATTGATCATGTGCTCATATTTAATCTTTGATTAAGTGGGATTTGATTTATATCTTTCCCTACAACCACATTTTTTCTTCCACCTTAAATTCATTCATTTTTGAAAAAGACCCCTTTGTTCTTGGAGGTATGGGCTCCTTTCTACTTTTTCATAAAAATAAATTTTTTAATTCCCTAGTTTTCCCTTTTGAGTGAAGTGCACAAGAATTGTCTGTGTGGAAAATCTTTCAATGGTACCTCTCATGTACTCCTATCCTCTCACTCCATCTTCTTGTGCTACTTGGCACAATCCTCTTGCTTGAGACAACTCAAGTCATATGTACCCTTGATCGCATCCTTTCATCCCAACCATTCATTTCACTCTCCCAAAACCTATAAAACCTCTCCAACACTTAGCCATTTTCGTAAAACACACTCAATCTCATGAAAGCAACATTATGCTACTGAAATTTTACCTTGTTCACACATCGACTAACCAATTGAGGCAAATCCACTCTTGCAATACAATAAGAAGTCTAACATAAGATTTTATTGTAAAATTTTATGTTTGTTTGGATTTTCCAAACTTAAACCAAATGGTTGTTTGACTTGTATTTTTATTTGATTTGAATTGTTTGAATCGTTTACTTGATACAATTTCTTACATACACTAATTATATATTCTTTCACAAAAGAAATCAAAGATTCTAAAAAGCCCAAGTCAAAACAAACAATTTCTTTTGAAAGAAAAAAAATAATAACTCTAACTCGACTAGACTCATTATTAAACACACACCAATCAACTTGTACCATGATTTTATACTAGCTAGTGACCACTTGCACATCATTTATTACGTGTTAATATTTTCTACAAACATAAATTAGTCTTTTTCATAATTGATTGAATTTATTTCCACTTCAAGAAATATAATGTCTATACCTAATGGCTATTGTACTTATTTCTTTTTGCCAAACTAAGACTATAAATATTTAAAAAATAATAACTCTAACTCGACTTGTACCGTGATTTGATTTAGTTCTTGGAGGAGAGGAAACGTAGGCACTGCTGCAATGAAAAAGAAACCGAATCAGTGTACTCCTCACTCTGCAAACACTTTGTTTCCTTTCCCCTCAAATAGAGGAGCTTATGCACACTCTGGAAGACGCAGAAGAAGAGCGGAGTGTTGCTGATGAGGAGATTGTGTGTGGATGTGATGAAGAATCTCGAGGAAGAGATCTGGTCAATAAGCAAACTTTTTTCACCTCCGACCAGATGCTTTGCACTAACCCCAGAACTCGTGATGTTGTAGAAAAGCTTTGCAGAGGACCAGCATTTGTTCTTGGACAACTTTGTTGTGTTGATGATCAAGACTCGATGTTTTGATTGGAAGTCAAGGCCAGATTCGTAGAAGTTGGAATGTTCGCAATCCCACTGCTGTATATTCTTACGAATAGCCATCAATCCAATCTCTACAGAATTCAAAACAATCTTTATCCATCTCTATGTGATTCTTCTGTCATCTTACCAAATTCTTAAGCTTACCCATCAGTCTAATCTTCAGTTGCTAGGAATAATCTATAGCTATGTCTATAACTCTTTTGGGCGAGTACTTTAACAACAAAATCAACCTTTGCATTTGATTAGATTTGTTTGTGATTAACACTGAGAAATTATTTTCAGATTTTAGACTTGGGACATTTAATCATTTGGAATAAAATATTTCTTAGCATATAATCTTCGGATAAATAATTATTTTAAAATTTTAGAGTTGGAATATATAGTTATTTGGAATCATTTATTAAAATGAATGTGTAAACTAAATTAAAAATTAAAAATATTATATGAAATTGAATCAATGCAAATGTAAGTTTGTATTTGATTTATTAATACATAGAAAGATTAAAAGTAAGATGAATGATTTAGAGTTAGGAATTTGATTGTGTTATATTGAATCATTTCCACTATGGGAAAGTGATACAAGCTAAAGTAATATGTATAGAGATTTGATTCAAGCCTACAAATTTGAAGTTTGATGCATGGATCTTATGTGTGTTAAAGGTTGATACCGACTTGTCTATTTGTCTCTTTTTTGTCACTTATTTTAGCTATTTTGTTGTATTTGGTAACACCTTTGTGAATTTTGCTAGATAAGGATCAATTCTCCTTTTTTTTCAAACTCCTACAAAATTGAATTTAATTACTTTTGATAGGAGTTAAAAATAAATTATGTAGAGAATGTCCTAGATGTTGGTGTAAGTAGGTGATGTAGTATCATGGTATAATGTTGATTCTAGTTGCTCATATGAGATGATTTGAAATTAATTAGAGTTGACACAAAATGATTAGAAGGAAGGGTTGGGTCAACCAAAATTTAAATTTAAACTTTAGAAGTTCTAAATTCATTTTCATCAAGCAAAAATTGATCTCATTCACTCAAAAAAATTGGATATATGAACCTGGATGAGAAATGGATAAGTTGAGGATTGAAATCAATTAATAGGAATGAGTATAGATGGAATCAAGTAAGGTTTGGTTTATGTGTTATATTAAAACAAAAACCATGCTACTTATTAGCTTTTATTATATAATTTAATGAATGAAGTCAGAGTGCCAAAAGTGAGGGTGAAGTGCAATATATGTAATTTTCATCATTACAATTTTAATAAAAATAATCTATTACAATATGCAAATTTATTCTCCATCCTTTCTATATCTTTATACATTTGGTAAATTTTCTTTTGTCTGTTTGAGGTTATTTATAATGTAAAATCTCTAAGTTTCAAAATTTTCTACAAGGAAAGTGTAAGAAGGGTTTAAACAAAGGAATAATTTAGGATTTTAAAATATTCAAACATATTAATACCAACAACAACCTCTTTCATCTAAATATTTATGTTACTCATTATAAAATTTGCATGGTCAAGACAAATAACTATAGCTAGTTGAGCATATAAATAGGTTCAGTTTGTCAAGAGTTTGAAATCATTCTAGTTGACACATCCCTTTGTTCTCTTTTTTTCTTAAGCTAATCTCCAAAGTAAACATAGAATGGGTCCTCCAAGATAAATTAACATACACATATGTATAAACACAATATTCCTTAATGGTCATTTGATAATTTTTTTATTGTCACAATGGCCAGTAGTTAACATATATCTTGGTACTAAGTGATGATGGGATTTTATATATGTAAATCAAGGAGACATAAAATGAACATAAAGTATATGAGGAAAAGGTAGAGAAGAAATAAATTCCTACAATTGATAAGAAGAGAAACCTCTCTTGGAATATTTGAAGCAAGAGTCAAATCACAAGTCAATAGTATTTAAAGAGAGTGGATATTTGTAATTGAGCCAAAGGGGAACTCACTAGTTATGTGAGCTACAGACTCAATAATAAAGAAATCAATAGGTTTGATATCCTTCTCATTGGTAATAGATATGGAAGCATTAGGATCCATAGGATATTAAGAAGAAACCATGCCATATTAAGAAGAGGAAGATGTTAGTGGTGCTAGTAGAACAAAAGGAGGTGGCACACAATTTTTCTTAGTTTGGTAGAAGGAAGGAACCAAGTAATGTTCAAGTTTTCACTAGGTTTTTTATGGGGGTACCATGTCTATGTGGATGAATTGAAAATTTTTGGGAAGGATGGGTGGCAAGGGCTAGGTGGAAGGATGGGTTTAGTTTAGGCTATCTAAGGAGAAGAGGAATCTTGGAAGATGAAAATACAATGAAATATATTATAATCATAGTGAAAAGTGGAGGCTCAAGAGGTTTGTCAAAGGGTGCCACATCAAGAGTGTCTAAGAGAGAAGGATAGGTATATGGGAGATGAAAAAAATAATTTATTTTAATTTTAATATGTTTCTTACTATGAGGTTTTTCTTCAAGTGACAATTGAGAATTAGGTTGTTAGCTAACTAGAGGAGTTGTAGAAGATATTAGGATAATTTTAGACTAAGAAGTTTCTTTAGATGGGGGTTTTGGTTTAGGTTGGGATTAGTCTTGAACTTTTGATTTATATTTATCTTTAGGTTGTGGCTTAAGGATATGTTGGGTTATGTTTGGGTTTTTATTTTTGGAGGGTTAGTGAAAAGGATAACATAAATATGAAAATGTTGGGAGATGGAAGTATGAGTGAAGGAGCTGGGATACCATGAGAAGAGTGATGAGCACAAATGGTAGCCCTCGAGGTAATATAGCTCTAGTATGGGGTGTTGATAACATCCATTATTAGGATGGGAGGCCTAGAGAGATTTTTAAGGAAGTGGTCCATGAATAAGTGTCCTAGGTCAAAGATAGTATGGTAAGGAGAATGACGAATGGTGATAATCATATTTTTATGAAATGAATTAGGGAACTATTGAATGAAAAAAGGAATAACATGCATCATATCAATTTAAAGATAGCTAAATATAATATGATATCTATTGGAGGTTGGGATGATATGCAACATAGTATCAAGGAATTTTGGTTAGACCTAAATGGGCAAGATGATAAAATTAAGAGTGCGAATTAATATTCCATTATAATTATATAATAACACCTTAGAGTGGATATAGGAATCCTATTAAAATTGAGCACTATACAAATTTTCCTATGTGACAATATTGGAGATGTATGTTGGGTTCACTATAATGCTAAAGGAGGGTTTATATAGAAGATACCCCACATCATACAAGGGACCATGATATCCATCATTATGAATCTAATTAGAAGAAAATGTGATGATATTGGAAGCGGGATTTCAATTTGGATCTTAAATTAGAAGGACCAATCACAATAGTATTGATTATATTTCAAATAGGGAATACATTAGAGCTAGAAATATTAATTGATAGATGGTATGAATTTTCCATAATCCATGAAGTTGTAGATACAAGCTTTTGGATTAAACTATGTATTTTTTTAATCAAATTTTTTTATCACTAAGTGTGATCTAAAATGTCGACTTAAAAACATACTCAATTTAATACAAAAACTTGCATACAACATAATTGATGCAACACACTTAGTGGCAGAGATACAGGGATGACTAAACTTGGTATATATAACATAAATTACACACATTTTTCTATGGAATGTTGCAATAATACTAATAAGGTTCTAATAAAGTACCTTGAGTTTAGGTTATATATTTTTAGAAGATTAAAATTGGTATTGAGAGCTTAGATAGGAGGGAATTGGACAATATTATTTGATAGAAGCTACTATAACACAATTTGAAGTGGATTTAAATGATTATTGACGTGATGTAATTACACCAAGATCTCAAGGATATAGCCAACATCAAGGAGGAAGGTGACACTACCATATCAAATTGGTTTACTAAGGATTTAGGGTAAAAAAATCAGAGCAAAGAAATTATTGTTCTTCTTATTGGAACTATATTTAGAAAGGTACAAAGATGTGCTTGATGAGGTAGAGAGAGTTCAACTAGGTTTGAAGAAAGAAGTGCCTCAAATTGACTCATTGTCTAATCATTTTCCCTTATAATATTATAGTGGTGAAGGAATGCTGAGTATTTTATTAAAAAAATCATATCATAAATTTTCTTGAAAATATTTTAAAATTAATATTCATTAATTGATGGAGTTTAGAAAGGGATTGAATATCCAAGAAAGAAGGGAATGATATCACAAGATAAAATTTGTCACTTTCTTATTAGAAATTTATTTGTAGTGGGAAAGGTTTGTGAAGCTAACTTACAATCCATAATTAAAATAAAAAATTAATGAAAAATGTTCTTGATTTCATTGAAAGAATGAGTAGAGTTGTCATGAAGAGAGAAGAAACTTTCTAAGGCTTTCTCTTTGAAATATTATGAAATTTTTTTAGCCAACATACAGTTTTCAAATAAATAGCTGATGTATGTGGCTATGAAAGAAGAAATATCTTAGGATCACCTTTTCCATTATAATTATTAAAGTCTAGGTGTAAGAACTATAGGGGAAAGGATGAGAAAAAATTTGCAAGGATAAAGGAACATGTCTTAAGTTTGAGGTGATCAACAAATGACCTGGAAAGAAGAGATGAGTTCAATTCATTATTTTTGTATGAATCCCATATTATCGATCAAATAGTTCACAATGGGATCAATAGAGGAAGTGGTAACCTTTGATGTTGTCAAGGGATGATAAGTAGGTAACATATTATATGTTGAGGTTTAGTAGAGTGGGTGAACGGAAGGGGCTAGATAACATGATAGCATGATACTAGGATTCACAAAACCATGATAACATGATAACATAAACTCACAAACACTTTGACATGATACTTGGATCTTAAATTGCAACAATAAAGCCCTAAAATGTTGCTCTTGACTTGATCTAGTGAATTATCTTGAAGTTCACCTCTAGCTTGTTAACAATCCTTTCACTTAGATTTTAAATGGTGAAATGACTAGGTATTTATAGGCATTTATTTAATTTCCCAAAAAATAGATCCTGAAAGCTAACATTTGCAATAGGAATTTTGAATGATAAATTGTTGCCAAAAACATATCCAAGAATGGGTCTTGGCTAAGAAGGGGGACCCATTCGTCCATGGGCGAAAGGGTCCTAGCCCAAATTTCTAGGATGCTCAGTTTTGAGGGGGAACATATGTTGGATGCACTTATTCAATGCTTGGTGTTTATTGAAATATGGGACAAATGGGCTTCGAAATACACAATTTTAGGTCATTATGGGGTAAATTAGGCTCAATAATTGAAGGGGGGAGGGAAAAACATAATGTTAAATTATTAAGGTATACAATTTTCTACACTACAATATCTTGTAATAAATTGGATTGAGACCAAGATATCATCATTGCAATGTATTATTATCTCATCAATCCTTTGAGATGAATGGTTTATATTAGGCATGAGGATCATCAATATATGGAATTAAAAAAATCCATTAATTATACCACATGGTCACCCTCATCCTCCATAGTTGAAATTAGATGTTGATAAGCCATAAAATTGACTAGTTTCCTACTGCAATCTCATTTTTTTGTTTCATTTCTACTAAGCTTTTTAAGACATTACCAAGACCTTTTATATACCTTAAAGTATTTCAACCATTTAAAGACTATGTATGTGGTAAATTAATGAATGTATGCATGGATTTTAGATGTGTATAATTTTAGTATAATTTTTTGATTAATTATAGTGATTAACTATGAATGTGCCATTAGAAATAAAGATTAACCCTTGCAACACAAAGACCTGTCAACCTACAACATAAGGATTTCCAACCTATAGCAAAGGGGTGACAATTCAACACATGAAAGGAGTCAATCATACATGACATCGACATGTTTACTAGAATAGGATGAAGACGATGATTGGGAGTCATGAACAATGGTATCCATGCGACATTCCATCTGGTGAATAAATTTGAAAGGAGAAGAAGCATGTTTTGTATAGGAATAATAATCATTATTAGGATTCCCTATCCAACATGTTCCTATGATATAGCAACTATATTAAAATACATGGAATCCTTTCTTGATTTTTGCATTCTTGATTCTAGTAGTTAGTTATTTTTGAAGGAAAATGCAATTGAATGGTTTATTCATCATCATGCAAGTGCATTTATACAAGAGAGCGAAAGTGGTTGAATGGTCAGTTGTAGAACAGTTTAATTTCCTTCTCAAACACCCGGCCATACAATGTAATATAACTAATTATGCTAATATTCGGGAGGGGGGGCTTATTATATTGTTCTTGAAACCATAAAATCACTTTTCTAAAGGACCCCCCTAAAGGATTACATGACAAAACTTTCTAATTACAAAATATATATACATCTTTGTGAAGATCTTCATAAAAGAAACAAATATTGAATTAAGTGGAACTCCATCAAGCTACCTCGTGACCCTCGAAAAGGTGTAGCTTCAAGATGAATTCTCAACTTCTTTCTCCCATGAACTCTTGAATCACAAATTCTTGAATTATTTGACAACAATCCATATTGATCTCTCCAAACACATGGCTCCATCAAGTTGTCTGATGACCCTTGAAAGGGTATAATTCTTGATCACAGTCTCATAAGCTTGTTGTACAACCATCCATATTGAGATCTACACCAAATCTCTTACCTGCCTTATGCTAGATCAATAAAATTTCATTAAGATTCCATGAAGATATTTAGTTCTAGATGAAATACTTGCAAAATGTATAGAATAAAACTTGAAGATTCCACAAGTAGAATTGGTGAACATGCACACACACACACACACACACACACACACACACACACACACACACACACACACACACACACACACATATATATATATATAAACGCTTACTAGAATTAGCTCGAGAAACTAGTGCAGTAGGAATCTTAAAGAAAATCAAAACAAATTGCCTCTCTATAAGACTGAGTCTGCACCCTAGACGTGAAGAAATGTGTGCTAAATTTATCAATAGAGTGGTGTCACCTATTGCATAGTTTGGTATATTTATCTTTATTTATGTCTTAATTGGTCCTATTTTGCATCCACAAGTTTAATAAACTACCTAAATGATAATTTAATGATTTTGGTTGTGTCCCTAATTTTTGGGTCGGGATTAGACGTCATTGAGGGCATCTTTGTCCCCCAAACGTCTTGGGACCATGATTTCAAAGGCACCTTAAATGGGCCCCTTTTTGGATTTTGTTCCCCAAGTTTCAAGCCTTGGGACTAAGATGCCACCTAGGGTGTCTTAGTCCCCCTTAAGTTATTTTTGAGATTTAATTTCAAATCCTAGCAGGATTTAGCCTCCTTTAATTAATGATTTCATGTGTCGACTTGTTATGATGTAATTTCAGGATACTAAGCATGGATAAGTATAAATACAAGGTTCATTCACTCATTTTCACCCCAAGCATTCAAGTATTCATTCCTAAGGCAAGTTTATGAGATCAAGAAAAATTCATCAAGCATTTGGAGCCATCATCAAGATTCAAGCATCATATCAAGGATATTCTTGCATCATGTGTGTTTTTGGGCTAACATTTGTGATGTAGGGTTTTGATTCAAGCAAGCAATTCAACTAAAGATCTATCAAGAATTCATTGGATTCGAGATCTATATTCAAGCTAGCCACCTCACACAAGTTTATAGACTTCATAACAAGGGTTTGATTTAGGTTGAAGACTTGAAGATTATTTGAAGTGCAAAGTTGCAAAGTTGCATTGCAAAGTTTTCATCTCCATGGAAACTCACCTACAAGCCAAGTCTGGAAGTTTCAGGATCTAAGATCTGAGAAGGAAGTGCATACATTTGACCTTGGGATCACATTCAAAGATTTAAAAAATTCTAGATGGGACTAAGTCGCCACCCAGGGCATCTTAGTCTTCCCGAGGGTATTTTTCAGAGATTCTTTCAGATCCGGTTTCAACATCCGAAGATCCCGCATTTGCCTTGAAAAATATCAGCGAGACTAAGATGACATTAAGGGTGTCTTAGACATCCCTGGCATATTTTGACAACTTCTTTGCATTTTCGAAATCCTCATCACATTTCCAGACTTCCCAAGTACACATACCCTAACTTTTTGTTGTTTAATTTCATTATTTGCATTCATGATTTGACTTGCATTACTAGGTTTTGTGAGTTGAATGTTAAGTTGTCTTTTCCAAGCTTTTTCTTGGTGGTGAACCTCTCTAATTTTAAAGAACCCCCTCCTAGATCTTCCCTTTTGAGAATTGACTCACCCTTTGGGTTGATAGTCAATCCAATTTGGGATCCTAGGACATTCTTGAGTGACCTACGGAAAAATAGGGGCATCTCGACCCCCTATTTTCTTTACAATTCACTAACCAACTCAAACTTGATCACAATTGAAATTTTAGAATCTAAAGGTTTTAGAAAGTATAGAAATATAAATCCTAAATGCTTAGCCTCTTGTAGTTGAGATGCCTAAGAGTTGGTTTATTAGAGACAACACTAATTTTTCCATTTAAATTTTACTATTATTGATACATTTTACTATTACTCGTGTCTATATTAATGTGTTGATTACATTTAATATTATGGATTATAAAGTTGAAATACGCAAAATATAAACATGATATTCCTTGCTGAAAAGATATTTTATATTTATCTCCTATTTATCTATTAGTAAAGATTACCAATCAAATTATCTTACAAATAATTATAAAATTATGTTGAAGAATGAATTACTCTTCTAATTTCTTATATTCTAAAGATAGAAACTGTGTACTTTATGTCAAAAACATTATGGTGCTTTCTTTTAATTGACCAATAGGGTTCGTTAAAAATTTATATATTATCAAATATAGCACTAGATATGTACAAAACATACATGCACCTAGTATTAAACATGAAACGATAAGACTTGACACACTTAAGTTAAGAACATTGGTCATATACTATATTCTCTGACAACAATCATTCAACTAGCACACATAATTTTTTAAATAAATTTCATGTATATTCCCTTACCTTTTACCCTCGTTCATAATTATTTGTGAATAATACACCAATTTCATTCACTTGACTCTAATGTCTTGCATTAATTTTGTCCTCAAATAGCTCACTATAATAGTCAATCTCAAAGTACTTTGATGCCTCTATTACATGCAAATATAACATAATTTGACCATGTGAGGGAGGAATGACTATGTAAGGTCACATATTATGTTTACTAATGCATGTATTCTATGAGGAAACATGTCAAATATGGGTCTTCTTCCACACATTTCGATCATTATTTTCTACAAGGACATACTCTACTTTGCACAATCAGTGTTTTCATTAATAAAAGAGACTCATTTTTTCATCAAAGTAATGCCTATCATTTGCAATCCTATATTTTATGATGTATCTAGGAGAAGCGTGGCTTGATCTAATTGTTGTTTCATAAGAAGTTTAATGACAATCCAGTGGATTTACATGACAAACATCACATCTTAAATGCCTACTTTATCAAAGATATTATGTTTCTATAATCCATTAAAAATGAATTCTAATGCTTTAAAAAATAAATCATAAATGATTTAGATATATTTAAATTCAACCTACTTTATTCTAATTAGCTACTATGGTGAAGGTATAATAGGTGAACATCCATGGTTTGTTTGTAATTGAACTCTCAATTAGTTTGAAATATACAAACAAATGTATAAAATAATTCATATAAGAAAAGTAGTGAATCCATTTAAATATTATGAAACTTTAAATATATAATTTTAAAATCTTATATTTAAACCTACGTCAATGATTTTAATAACATAAGCAATATTTTAAACAATATTTATCTAGTGTAGATCTAAAGGTGTTTGGAAATGATAGATTCTAAAATAAAAAAAAATGTATTTGATTGTTAAATACTTTATCAACATTGATGAAGTGATTTTTTTAAAAGAATATAGAATTAATATAACCTTGGTTAAGGGGAAATGGTATAGCTTTGTCTCAGACCATTATTTTATATTGAAGTATCCTTCCCTATTTAATCTATTTGGAAAGCTTGGTAGCATGTATGCCAATTGTTAGATTGAAAATAATCTTCTTTGGGACATGGTCTTGCCTTTGCTTCTTCATCAATTTGATAGAATAACCATATTCAATTCTATGTGAAATCTATGACCACCAACTATTTTGGACCAACTTATCATTTTTAAAGAAAGGATTTCAATAGTTTAGTGGTACATATGTGCATTCTCTTCATTGCAATTGCCTCAATTACCAAGGCATTAAAGTCTATTTTGATCTAGATAATACTTTGAAGTAGCTTTTAGATACTATACAATCTTTGGTCCTAACTTAACTCAACAATTAAATTTTCCACTCCAACCCCATGCAATTTCTTTAGAGATTGATAGCAACTCTCCTTTAGATATTTTCCATACTTCTCCTTACAGCAAATCTTCCTCCCCCTTTTACCCAAGATAGATCTTTAGTTCCTTACATTAAAACAAATGCATGAAGTAAATTGACCCATAAAGGCTAGTAAGGAGGGTTAGGAATGAGGAGATTGATTATAAAGCTTGAGATTGATTCTAAAGCTTTGTATTGAGTGGCTAAAAAATAATTTTTGGTTTTAAAATATAAATCTTGGAAATTTCCTAGAGCCATGAAAATAAGTGTAAATATAGATATGATAAATGGTTTACATGTGATAAATATATTAATATGAATATTTTAAAGATAAAATAAATGAAGAATGCATAAATATATTTAAAATAAAATATTTATAAAAATTAAACTATAAACTTAAATTAACATAAAAATATATCACCTATAAATATAATTACTTTCTTAAAATAATTTAACTGTTACATTTGTTAGATAATATGTCCTCTCAACATTTAGAATTATTTTCTATATTAGATTATTA
Source organism: Sequoiadendron giganteum (assembly GCA_007115665.2). NCBI lineage: Eukaryota > Viridiplantae > Streptophyta > Pinopsida > Cupressales > Cupressaceae > Sequoiadendron > Sequoiadendron giganteum. The sequence goes on along the minus strand of CM021107.1, from coordinate 590,872,826 downwards.
CAAATATCTCTTAACAATTCATTACTTGCACAGGCTACCACTGTATGTTGATTGGAACTGTAATCGCTACATCATCGCATATTCATTGCCAATAAATCTACCATCTCAATGTTTACTATCGTATCGTTTTATTTCAAGCATGGGAAAATTGAATGTTACATTTGAGCCACTTTATGCAAAATTCTAATCTGATTTTTCCTTTCAGATGCGCCCAAAAGGTCACATGTTGTTTTCGAGGGTACTCTAAAAATAATGCATAACTAATGCATGGTGAGTTTGGTAAAGCACAGAGAAAAGAAATATCAGCCCAGCGATCAGGAAGAAAAATCAATACGCACATCATTATTTATTTTTCTTGTGATTCTTCTACCAATGGTGAAAACAAGAGGTATTTCGACTTGAGAGGAAGAACAAAATGAACTGAACTTGATGAAGTGTGGTGGGGTTAAGTAGCACGCAAACCCGTTGTATGCCTTACAGCGTGGTAGCCGCCCTTAGGGATGAGGAGCGGGGGATCGTTTACCTGGTGCTGCTCTGTTCACCCTTAAGATGAAAATTCTTAGAAAATGGAGCAGTATTGGGATGGGTGACCCCCCGGGATAGACCAATGCTTCACCTCTATGAGCATCACCTAGATGCAATGGGTGATAAGTGGACCATTCAAAATCATGAGAGATGGGTTCTTGTGAACCACTACTCATGAATCATGGGTCAATGAGTTTGACTCGAAAACTACGCGGTTGAATCCTGATAGCAATATCATATTTTACATGGTTAATTTTAACTTCATCCTGATGTCGTCAGTTGCTGGTCCAATGTGATTCGCCAATCAGAACGCCAAAAGAGATCTCCATATTTATGGCTTTGATTTTGTAGCAGGTGGCCTCCTAAACATACTGGTCTATGAAAGACCGTCTTCTGAGCTCTAATTCACAATACAACTGTTTATTATTCTGATTACTGATTGCATACTATTATGAACAATTGCTCACAAATCTACAATTTCATCTTTATATTACTCACACAATTTAATCAAGAAATCATAGATTTCTATAATTCTGAAAATTTTCTTTTAATTTTTTATCTTTTATGAATTGTGGGAGTTTTCTTTTGATTTTATCTAAAACAATCCTACAACAATCATACATGTACTTTATAGATTGTGACTAGTACACATTCTTTTTCTTGTAATTTATCTTTATTCAATATAAAAAAGAATAGGAAACATGTGAATGTTCGGTGGGAGGATATTTTCTTCTAGATCTGCATAGAAGAAAGTTTTGAGTATGTGAAATCATGGAAAGTTGTGTGTAATAAAGTCATCTTAATAGTTTAATATTGTTACTATATGATTAATTGGATTTTAAATTTGTATTGTGATATTATTATTATTTTATATTTATTATCATAAAAATATAATTAATATTTTTCTTTTCCAATATGATATAGAGCCCATGGCTTAAATCATTCCTGGCGGTTGTTAAAGATATAGACAGTATGAAGCCCATAGCTTCTATTCTAGAGAATACAATTTTAATCATGCCTTCCTTATTTCTTGTTTAGCTGCAAACAGTGCAAGGAAAAGAGCACAAATTTGCAGATCCCTGCGATAAATTTGAATAAAATATTTGGAGCAAAAGAAATTAATGCAAAGCTTTCCTTTTGAACAATTATTCATATTCAAAATGGAAGATAGAATCATTATGTCGAAGCATATAATTAATGTGAAGTTTAATATTAGAAAAATAGTAGACTTCAAGGCTCCAATAAATGATGTCGATGCTAACACTATTATGTTACAAAATTTACCATCCAAATACAATAATGTTATTTTTACACTCAATCAAATAAGTTCTAAAACTCTAGAAGATATGATTTCAGCCCTTCTGAGAAGAGAACAAATGTAGAGGATTCAAAAGTTGATTATCAACATGAGAGTGTATTATACTCACAAAATAATAATAAAATATAAAATACAAATAAAAGGCAAGTTGAATACAACTTGGACTAGTAGAACTTGAGCTAGTTGTGTGATATCTCAACAAATATTTTAGGAAAATTAATTTTTCATTTAAATATTTATAACCCTATTCTTGTACAAATTGTAGTAAACCAAGTTAAAATATTAAGGAAATATATTTATTGAACCTTTTTTTGCAAATATTTTTCTTCAAATTTAATTAGATAAACCCCAAATCCCAACCCCTAATAATTATTTTAAACAAGTATATTTTGGGTTAAAATGTTTTAACTAGATTTAGTAAACCTAGATTTTTATTATAATTTATATAAAATATTAATCACTTAGATTACAAATCAAATCCAAATATGTAAGCTAATACCAATTTCAAAGCCTTTCTTCTATCAAATGAGTCTATAAACATGACAATATGATATTATAGAAATAAATCTCATAAAAACCTATATTTATAATGAAGCCAACAAGATAAGTAAATTATCAAACCTTTCTTATGATTAATAAGATCTAAAATACATTACAAAGATGCTACAACCCTAATGGGTTATAATAGTGGTAATAATGAAAGAAACACAACTATCCAACCCAATAAAAAACTAGAGTTCATAATGCTAGGCATATTAGGAGTGTTCCATAGAAAAAATTGTAGTGAGATGTCTTTATCTTTTGTAAATTTTCCATCAATTGTTCCCACATACCTCACAGAGGTCAAAATCCTTTCCTTCTACAACCATTTGGTATGTAGTATAGATTGTTGTGGCAGTAGATGGAATTCTCCCTATTTACGTAGTAGATTTTGTAGGCAATACCCATGGTTGTGTACCATACTCTAGGGTTTGTGATTTCCTAGATGGTTAGGCTGCACCCATCTGGTCTTGCACCTATAAGCTAGGTGACAAAGTCATTCTTTATCACTTTATTTTTTGGGACCTCCCCAACCATGCTCAATCCCATTCCCACATGTATTACTTCCTTTGTTATGTAGTACGGTTTGTCCAGATAGATAAAACCATCATGGACTTTGGTTAAAAGCAACCTAACCCAATTTTAATCATCACAAAAATCTAAATAATCCTTCCATCTATCAAGGTGCTTTCGTCCCACCTCCATGTATGTTGGTAGATAAGAGATTTGATCCGAGGCAAGTAGAGTTTGTCTTAGCTCCTCAAATTTTGTATGATCTATTTCAGCTATCAGTTCATGGATATATTTCCTTATGTCCTCTACGTATACCACATCAATTGGAATGCTAGAAAACATGCCATCTTTATCGACCTCCATGGATTTGAATGGGTAATTTTTTATACTTAAGTCAAGGTTTCTTTATGACATATACAAGAGTTGAGGTTGTCATTTCTAAGAGTTATTTATAGTAGAGCTCAACTTTGCACAAGTATTTGAAATACAAATTGAATTTAGTGGAGTTGTGTGGGTTTAAATAGTCTTGTGTTTGTTCGCCATTGATATCATTTTTCCATTAGCTTTAGTAGGTGTGTGTAGCTGTTTGAAGTTTTGTTCCTGCTAACAGTTTGATTTTTTATTTTAAAGTTCTATATTACATGTTACATACTATAATTTTTTTGAATTTTCAAGCTATATGGTCTCATTCGTTGGGTAGGTGGTAATGTTTAAGTCTAGCGCCATTAACATACCTTGTGAAGTGATCTAATCATTTTAACTTCACTGCCCCTGAGTCTACAATCTCATAAATAGAGTATAGTCCTCTAAGCCACCCTACATTTAGTTTTCCTTTCTTTTTAAATTTATTGTTATCAAGTCTCTTGTTTGAATTTTCTATGTGGAGGTTCTTATCATGCCAAGATTTTTGTCTTTATCACTATGTTTTGATTATATGTTGCAATGAATCTATCTTCATCCAATTTTTGAGTTCTTCTATTATGTCCGTCAAAGATTGATCATCATCCAACTGCAAAGCTAGTGCATCATGCAAATTTTGGATTATGAAATTTATTGGGACTACCACATCAATCCCATAGACAAGTTTGAAATGGTATAAATTTAGTAGTACTCTTATACGATGTGTAGTAATCCTAGAGTACCACGGGTATCTTAATATCCCAATCCAACCTATTTTCTTCACAAATTTTAGTCAAGGTTGTCCCAATTATTTTATTCAAGGCCTAACTTGCTCTGTTAGCTTGTGGGTGGTAAGGGGACCTTCTATTGTGTGTAATCATAAAGTTTTGCAATAGCTCCATAATGAATTTATTAACAAAGTGATTTCCTTGATCACTTACTATAGTGAGTGGACATCCATATCTAGTAATTAGTTTTTCATATAGAAACCTTGCAACATTTTTTGTGTTGCAATCCCTTGTGGGTTATGCTTCTACCCATTTTGTTAGGTATTCAACTCTAGTAATGATGAGACTTAGTTTAGAGTGTCTGGATGGTGGAGCGGCTGGTCTTACAAAATTTATAGCCCATTTCTCAAATGAGGTTTATGCTAAGAATCATTTTAATGGTATTTCATCTTGAACAATAGGGGGAAATGGGGGGATGAAAGTAGGTACCTTTTCCTCCTTTTTTACCTATGTCATTCAAATATGTCCTAAGAACACTAATAGGATTGACTATCAACCTCTCAAGGTGAGCCAATACACAATTAGGAGTACTTAGGAGGGCTTCTTTTAGATTTTAGGGGTTCACCACCAAGCAAATGCTTGAAAAAGATAATGTTTAAAAACACACTATGATATGCAAAACACTTAAAATGAGCTAAATGAAGCTTACAAATACTAAAAATGAAATCCAAGTTAGGGTATGTGTACCAGGGAAACCTGGAGATGGAAATATGATTATGGAAATGCAAACAGATTGCCAAAATATGTCTTGGAGGACTAAGATGCCTTTACTCTCGTCTTAGTCCCGCTGTTGTTTTTTGAGGCAGACACATAATCTTCAAATAATGAAAAATAATCCTGAAGAATTTCTAAAAGATTCCATTTGGAGGAATAAGATGCCCTTGCTACCATCTTAGTCCCAACCTAAATTTTTGAAAAGTTTGAATGTGGTCCTGAGCTCCTAGATTTGTAATTGCTTCCTCTCGGATTTCAATTTTTGAAACAGTCAGATTTGACCTGTAGGTGAGTTTCCTTGAAGATGACAACCTTGCAATGCAACTTTGCAACTTTGACAACTTTTCACTCCAAGTGATCTTTAAGTCTTCAGTCTAGATCGACAAATACAAACACACAAGAGAGGGAAAACTTGTTGATTGTTAGTGAATTGGGGTTGGCCTTGGTCAAACCCCTTGTTGGTAATTAAACCAAATGATGAAATGAAGCATGAAATATGAAAATGATATCACCTTGGATGATGTCTTGTGAAGAAAACCTGAAATCTACCATGTAGTGGCCATGAAGAATGTAGATGTTGGATCTTGGAATATGATATCAACAATGGTTGTAGACATATCTTCAATGCTATATCCACAATCTTGGCTCAACAACATGAATGGATGCACTCAACCCTTGAGATGATGCTTGAATCTTGATGATGACTCTAAATACTTGATGAGTTGCTCTTGAATGCTCTTGTGAAATCAATTTTGCAAAAATAGATGCTCTCACAATAGACTTGAGTTGCTTAAGATGAAAATGAATGAATGAATCTTCTATTTATACTAATTCATGCTTAATATCCAAAAATTATATCACACCAAGCCGACATATGAATTGAAAGAATAAACGAGGTTAAATCCCATCAAGATGTCAAATTAAATCCCGAAAATGAATCGAGGACTAAGATGCCCTAGGTGGAATCTTAGTCTTGTTGGTGTTTTAATTTTCCCCACTAGGCTTTGTAATTCTCTAAGAGGTTTCCAACCTCTATATTCAAGAATTCACAAAGTTAGTGGCCAACTGACAAGATTCTATCAACGACTGAGATCTCCTACACTTTTGGCTCTATGAAACCAAGGAGGGTGTTCCTATATGTGTTCACAAAAATGTTTCATGCCACAATAACACTTCTATACATAGATACATCCCTATCAGTGCACCTAGATACCATCTGCCAAGGTTTTGGCAAACCACAAAGTAAGAACAACTATCTAGAGCTAGGAAAACTGATTTAATGTGAGATTTGCATCACAAGAGAGATTGAATTTTATTTTAAAAAGTTCTGACTTCAAACCCACACATTGGTGATAGTATTGTACATTAAAAAGGATCTTGAGTGAAAATTAACCAATGCCTCATTCAATTTGGGCAGGAGTCACACAAGATATAACCCTGACATCATTGAACTATCTTGATAATGCGTTACACTATAAGATTTTCTAGTATTCAAAATAGTACTTCTTAGCATATCCTAAGCACATTACCATAGATCTACAACTCCTTTTCAAGAATTTGATTAACTCATTAAGTTAAAGCAAGAAAAGGAATTTCACACATTCAAATATACCATTGAAGATCAATGAAACAACCATTGATAACTTCATTCACAATCTGTCATACATACACAGGAGAGCAATTGTCTTAAATTTTTAGATTTCTTTTGATATTATTAATTAAAAAATCCTAGTACGCTTATCTTATGTGCATACCCAACCTAAAATGACTTGCTAGCTAAAAAACCTTCTAGATACTGCATTATATTTTCTAATTGTACATCGTCTAAACGTAAGGGCTCAAAAAATTTGACCCTAACAATGAGCCTTGAAATATCCTTTATAGATCAGGAGAACAACAAACATCAAACTCAATTTTTGATTTCAACCAAATTTCATATTTACCAAATGAAATTTGGAAATTACATTTCAAAATTCCCCATCATAAAAATGTAACCATATTACGAATAGAGGAATGAAAATGGTTACACCCTTGTAACCAACCAAACAGAACAAAAGCCACTGCATCACCCATGTGCACATCCACATCCAACCCGAACAACTGAAATAACATAAGAAAAAGCACAACCCCAACGACCATATCATCACCTTGCACCAATAACAACCACACAACCCTGATACAGGTGACCGTTCCTTGTTCTCACTTTAGTATGAAACGAGACCATCATTTTACCTTTGCTTGCACCAAAACTAGACCCAGAAACAACACACTGTGCCACCACAACAATTGGAGAAGATGGGAGGACCTCCTCATATGCTCCGACCATCTCAGTCAGAGCCACGAGGTAATCACAATAGTCTTAATCACTTTTAGACCCTTCACCATTAGAGCTAGAAAAAAGCTCAATAGATGACTCGTAACATCCAGACCTCATCTTATCCCTAGCCAACCTGTAGTCATCTTCACATTCCCTCATTATTTGATAGTCTTCCACTTCAACCTTTGTGACCTATCCCTTGAGGTGGGGACTGCTTCTAGCTCAAGTGGGGACGGACCCAACACATTCAACAATTGCCCCAAAAGCACCAGGAACAAAACTCTATTCAATTTGCTTCTCCTCCTGCTGCAAATTCTTTGTGCCCATACTAGCCCTTCTTCATCCTGGGGAAATAGGAACCACCAAATTATCCATTCAATTTTCTAGTTCAAACTCAGCAAGAAAACCAATCACCTACAAAAAAACACAAACTCAAAAAAGCAGTGATGCTAATGAGCAATTAGCAAGCATTTATCGAGCAAGCCGGAGCAGGAAACATTAATTGCTCTAATTGTAGTACGAGCAAGCGAGCGATTAGTGGTTGATGTTGCCATCACAAAATATCTCCAAGCTCATGGAAAATTGTGTGCAACCCATCATGATTACTAGGTGAATACCGCTCGCATGCATGGAAATCAGGATGAGATCCATTAAAAAACCTATGCCATTAATGAATGTAACTTGTAGAGCACAAATAGTCATCACATGGGTGGATTACAAATTTTGAATTTAGACCGTTGATGTGATGAGGACTTGGCATGTCAGACAACTCAAATCGAGTCAAAGATCGTTGAAAAACCCACATCACCACTTGGAAACCCGACAACCAACCATATACCTTGTAGTTAGAGACACACAGACCAGCATTGGGCCCCATTTAGCCACCTTGTACCATAGAGCTAGGCAATGTGTCACCAGTTCGCACATATCACATCATTCTCAAAAATATTAATCTGATCGTGCGAGGCTAGCGAGGGACGGTCATAGTTAATCCTCATCATTAAATAGTCGTCGTTGATTTGACACGCATTTGTCATTGCTGGTGCATTAGGACAAGCCCCATTCCACTATACGCGATAGATGGTAACATCTCACATACCTCACACCACTTTAGTGACATCAGCAGAAAACCTTGCGAGGTCTGCGAGGAATGGTCTAGATTTGAACCCCTTGATCCGACGGCCCGCCAATCTACACATGGTAAAAATGTTATTTATAATATTGGGGCTGACTTGGAGAATGGGAAAAGACCCTCGGAGGCACAAAATTTTAGGCCAAATTCTAATCATTGTGAAAACCCTCCCGTTTTAGGAAAAATTATATTAAAACCCAAATCTAGAGAAAGAACCGATAGGTCGAGTAAAGGTGCCAGTAATAGCACGACAAACAAGGTTCATCTGAACAACTTAAAAGAATGGTAACCCCCAATAACAGGTCAAAACAAAATTATAACATAAGGGTTTATTTGACAAAAACCAATTTCAACATGGGTAACAAAACCCTAAACCCTAAACATTAGACCACCCGGTCATGAAAGATGAACAGACACGCCCAAAACCAGGCAAAATTTTGATTTTGTTTTAAAAGTCCAATCAGTGGCTCCGATTGGGGATGTATGACCCTTGTGGGTATAGCAAGAACCTAGATCTCTAGGGAGTAGACCCAACATTGAATCAAATAGGTGCCATGAAGAATGCTCCACCATGTTGCCATTAGAAACTTGTTTACATCCAACTTGGTGGCCCCAAGCCCCCAAACAAGGAAAACCAGAATTTACCTAAGTGTCAAAAACAAAATTTTTTGCTACCTAGAGTAAACCAAATCTGCAAATTTTTCCCCTAAGTGCCCATATGTCATTAAAGTAATCAGCATGCCCCAAAGCATCATAATGCTTTCCAATATCACTGTCCATTCCATCAATCAACAATCTGTATCCAAACACTAACTGCAACTCATGACTATTATGACACCTTACCTTGGGCTACTCATGGTCATGTTCCATTGAATGCTCATTCATTTGAACTGAGAAATAGAAACATTCATAATCCATTTGATCTTCGACATCACAAATCTTGGCATCAAAATCAGTTTACACATCAAACTGAAAACTCTCATAAAAAACTTTGTGTGTAGTGCAAACCATCTTTGCATAAGTCAAAAATAAAAGGTGCATATTATGGGGAATCCTCACCCTAATGGTTACAACATAAGCCTAGTTTCCAACATCTGTGTTCAGATGTTTTAGAACTCTTTCTGCTATTATAGAAATGGGAATCATAAGTCACATCTTCCTCTAGGAAATGTGTGAATACATTCATCTCAGGCTTCTCACAATACATTGCCTCCTGTATCCCATCATCCAACTCCAAATGAAACACCTCAAAAACATTCTCTAGAAAACCAGCTTCAACAAAGGCAATAAAAAAACAGCTATGTGCACTAGCCCGCTCATGTTCAACACCACCTGATGTATGGGTTAATTTATAAGTTAAAATTTCAGCACAAGCTGAAAACTTTTCACCAACAATATCAATGAAACTTTCATTATAAGCTGAAAACTTTTCACCAGCAATATCAATGACACTTTCAACCCTGGTCTCAGAAAATCTCACCTCAAGGGGTGATAACAAGTCCATCTCAGCTTCATACAAACAGTCAGGAACATCAATAACACAAATACATTAATCAATGTGTTGGTTACCTTCAGTATTGTTCTTTAGATCACAATATTGAACACACTTTTCTTCAAATTCCTCATCGTTTGCGTAATAAACATGCTCCATTGATAGCACACCTGGAGTGGGTGATCCCACAATAGTGGTTTACAATTTTTGGCCAAAATCAACATTGAAATTATTATTTTTAACTAAATCTTCATATTAGGGCACCTATAGTGGCTAAACCGTGAGGAATTTGAAGATAATGCAAACTAGAGTCTCATCACATTTTGTCTGTAGATTATAAAATTACTTTTTTCCAATTTTTTGGAATCAAATTGCACTTTTTTTTCCATCTCCCACGAAAGTTTTTTTTTTCAAAAAACAACATTTTTAAAAAGTGACGCTCACCGTATAAAACATAATTTTTTTTGTATGAAGGATAAAATTCTAATTTTTTCGAATTTAGATTTGTAACTATGATATCTAGCACTTTCATTTGGTCTAATAGTTTTTTATTGAATATTTTTTCCTTAATCAAGTTTCAAAGTCAAACCAATTGCAATTCAGACATAGGCGGACTGTATACAACATAACTTTTTCTGTATGTATCGAAATTCAATTTTTTTTTTTAATGGATGAAGGACATCAATACCCAACCCGAACGCATTTTTTAAAATTTAATTTTGATACTCTGCTATTTTTCCACATGTGCAGAACAAAGAGCTTGATTTTCAATGAAAAACTTATGTTTAATAAAACTAAAACAACACATACATAATAAAACCAAAACATATTAAAATTATAATCGTTGGATAGCTCGCTATGAGAACTACCTAATTCTAGTTGGGTTTGTGAAGATTCCTCCATTTTCATCCTCAACCCGAGCGTCAAAGTGCCAATTTTTCTTTTTTTTTTGTCTAAGATGGGGGATGAGGGATAAGGGGGTTCGTTCGAACCCATAGGGGTTTGAGCGAACCCCTTCAAAGAGTTTCGCTTGAACCCCTTCTCAATGCATCGTGTTGGATTTTTTGGCAGCCAAGATTCAAAGGGGTTCGGTCGAACCTTGGTTCACGTGAACCCCTTTTTGGTTCGGTCGAACCAGTAGGTTCATACGAACCCCTAAAATCACTTTTTTTGCCTTGGGGACATTTTTTGTGAGTTTTCCTTCCTCACTTGAATTGTAAACCACTATTGTGGCTTCACCCAGGTACACTCCAAATATTCATCATTTGAAATTTGTCCCCTCATTTGTAAGCAAATGACATCATGAGGCTCTATATCACCACAAACCTCTGATAAGGAAAATGTTTCCTCATCATGTTCGAAGAAACAAACATCACTAGTAAGTCCACAATCACTAGCTTGTAACAAAACCTCAGTAACATGTGTATTGTAATCATGACATGGAAAAGAACTTTATGTCTCTCTTAGTTATTCACCATCTTCCTCCTCAAGCTTTTGCAGAGTTATCCAACATTCCTCAAAAGGGCAAGTGTCATCCACATTTTGTGCATGTACACACTTTGTTGATTCTACAATCTCTATCCATTTAAGGACTTGGGCAAGGTTACCAGTATTCAATTTTTTTGGAAAAGCACTCAACCCAGGTTCATAAATCTCACAAAACAAATCAATGCACACAAAATCACCAGGTTTGAAATCTTTGGGAACTTCTATCAAAGTATCCAAAATATCAAAAACAACTTGTATGGTGATTCTCCCTCTTGTCTCTTCATCTCATACAACTTTTGCACAATTTTTTTTTTATCATCACTACTCAAATCAAGATGGTATTCAACTTGGGTTTCATCATTATCTTCGTACTGTAATGATGGATACATCATTATTGCCAAAGCATTCTTGTCATGACATTTGTCTTTTATAGATAACTCCAAAATTTTCCTAGTATGAGATGTGCTAGGGTAACCAATGCTTGCAGCTAGATACCCTTTCATCATTGAGTATTTTATAATGTTCCTAATGTCCATAGCCATTTGGTATGTCTTGTTGGGTCTCAAAAACGCTGGTTCAAATGAACCACGAGAGGTTTCGAAACTCTCACAACGTTATTGGCCAACTAACAAGGCCAACCAATATAGTTGAACCTTCTACTCTTAAGGCTCTACTAAACCTAGGCGGGTGCATCTATATGAATGACATAGCTTTTGAATTATGCTTCCTACTTGACCAAACTATCCACAAATGGCAATATGATAGTGGAGAGATATGGCCTAAATTTGGTATAAATAGTGTAAGTAATATCCTAAATTTGGTATAAATTGTATATACAATATCAAGGTATGAATTAATATGTTCAATTAAGATATGTCAAATGAAATGAATAAAGCTAATGTAATGAAAATAAGGGAGACCAGTGCTTTATTGGGTAAAACGGAGTCAAATGAAAGCCTTCGATGAGTGGTTTCTATCTTGCAAGTTCTCTAATCGTTTGGCATACAATTATGAGTTTATAACTAGTATAAACATGCAAGGATGTAATTGATAAACCCTACTTGAGGCATAATATCAAATCTAATTATCTGATTCTTCTTACTAATCTAAATAACATTCCCAGATTATTATAATTGATTGAAAGGAATTTAATTCTTCATTAAAGAACCCAATAAATCGAATCACACAGAAACAACAAATGTGCATTGATAAATTGAACATATACTTGATATTTCAATTTAAACAATCGAGAAATATCAGATTGGAGACAATCAAATATTCTTGGAAATCAAACAAACAATTGATAGCAGAATGAAGCCACCAAATCAACAATATTTCATTATCTTCTGGGTGGAAGGACGTGTCGTTTCAAAAAATGTTCTAAGCATAAAATTCTAAAAAAATTAGAATTAACTAAGTTTTGTTAAGCCATAAGTGAACTTCAGACATGTGCTCTGTGTAATCTTGGCATTTATGTGTATTTGCATCTCCTATCGCATCACGGATTAGGATCTCCATCATCATCATTCATTCGTTCTACTCACATGATTCATCCTACGCTATATCTTTCGTAGTGGTTGTCTTCAATATCTCTTGGAGTATTAAGTCACATTTGCTCTTCCATGTAGTCATTTATTTCAATCCTCCTTCATCATCACAAAACTTCGTCAATCTTTCCTCAGTGGATTCTATCAATCCTTGCGCATTCCCCTGTAATTCCTCAAAGAATTCCCTGTGCTTTTCCATGATACGATTAGCATTTTCAATCCCTGCAATATTAGGAGTATCCTTTTTTATCTCCTCAATTTTCTCTTGGATTATACCATCCACTCTTATATGTTCTTTTATTGTATCCACGTATTGTGAATGTTTTCCCCAAAGTTTATTTAACCAAGTGGTTAAAACGACTTGCCTCCTTTTGATTATTGCAGTAAGTGTGTCCATTTTCCATTGAGAGTATGCACTTGACCCTTCCCAATGGTCCTTCACCTATGAACTTTCACCTTGGGTGAGCATCTTTGTTGGCCCTTTTACAACACCTACCAAGTCCTTTAAACATTCATTTTCACTCAGTATTCTCTCATTATTGGTTTTGTACATTTCTCTCTCTATGATCAATGCTTGTATCTGGGCTTTATTTAATTTTTCTATATTGATCCCAATTTCTATAGTTGCAACTGGATCAGCCTCTCTAGCCTTCAAAGTCATGATATGTCCAAATGCCTTCTCAGTATCAATGACAACAGACTTTTTGTGAGGGGGATATAAAGCCTAGATCATCATTGTCTCTTCATCAAGATTGTATCTTGATCCTGTATACACTTTTGTCACCTTTTCTATGTTGAGCTTGTGTGTAGCATTGTTTTCCTTTAGGGAACTGTAAAAAAAAAATGGAGAATTGAGATCTGGCCATGGGAAAATCATGACACCAGCCTTTTCTAACATTTGTCTCCCTTTCTTAGGGGTCATGCTTGTCATCTCTTTCTCCACATCATCCCTTAAGTTTTTTAACAACTGCTCCTCATTTCCTGGTGTGACATTGTCAACCAGTCCTCTTATTTCTTTTCCCTTTTGTTTGTATAAAAATGTTTTGAATTCTGAGGTTTTCACAATTTCATCATCTGCTATAAAAGATCTATATTCTTCATGGCTTGTATCCACATCCACAGTTTTCTCAATATTTATCTCTCTAGCAGAATAGGTGTAATCCTAAGTTCTTGGCCTTGATACCTTCCCAGATGGGCCTTGTGGCCTATCAACCTCTAATACTTCTTTACTGGAAGACAACATCTCAGCATTTATCAATTCTTGATCATGCTTCTCAATCACCATTTCTGCTTCTTCTGCTTCCATGTTCCTAATTATGTCATTAGATTGATAGGGCACATGCTGATACCCTTCAAAGTTTATCCTCTATCTGGCGTAATGAATATATCCCTTTGGATCAAAGTTTTTCCTTGATGGCGCTTTTCTGATGTTATAATGCAATAACTTATCCAGAATTAAATTGTATCCCTCCTTTGCTAACACCGTAAAATCACCAAAACACAACGTACTTGGCATGAAAGTTTGCTTCCCATAAGAGCTTAAGTTCATGACATTGGAGAAATCCATTTACCTAACAATCTCCAAGTATGCAATTCTATCTGGAACTGTCTTAGGAAAAATAAATGGAGTACCTTCAAAACCATAAACCCTAATCATAGTGGCATTTTCTAAATAATACCAATCCCCCCAGTTGTGGCTGATTGGTTCATTATAATCCTTAGGCCTGATAAACCTCTTTATTTCATCAGACAAGGAATAGTCACAAGGATGATTATAAAACCTATACAAAGCCTTCACAAAGTACTCTTCAAAATGCAAGAAATTAGAATTAGCAAACTTGTTGTCCCAAAGAGCAGTCCACAACTTAATAGGAAATGGCTTGCCTTCCTTATCAAATTGCAAAATCCTCAGCTCCTAGGCCCACAATCCTAATTCCTATCCAAAATATAGCACCAAGTGCATCAACAATGAATAATTCCTGAGGTGCAGGACAAAAGCTCCATTCTTTATTGCCATCAACCCTACATTCAACTCTTTAAAAACATGTGAAGCATAATCAAAAGACTTGGAATTATGATATTGAACATCCACATCCATCACCATAGGTATAACTGTCATATGCTCTGGGACGTCCATCCCCAATACCTGTCCCACTAAAAAATAAGTGTACTTTATGTAGGGTTAGAAGAGATCCACATGAAATGGTGGTCCCTCGCTGTCTTCCATCGGAGTCGGTTTGCCATGACATCTAATTTTGTACAGGGGTAACCTCCAGCCCTTGTAAATGGTATCCATTCTTCTGAATTCACTCTCGAGATCCTCACTTGTGATCTTCTCATTGCACATTCCTTCTAACTTGAAGACCTCGCTTATTGCATTCTCAGACACATGTATCACCGGGTTGCCAGATAAATCACATATGGCCCTATTCTTCGGATTATAATGACCAACCAATAATTTTACCAATTCGACATCAACAAAAACATTAGGGAACACCAGTTTTCCCAAATTGAGCCTCCATAGGTTACATACTAGCTCAAAGCTATTTCGTCTATGGTAGTGGAAACTAAACAATTCGTATCCTCTAATTGGGGTCCAAACATCTCCTATGAACTTACATTTGTCATCCAATTTATCTATTTCCACCTTAAGCTACGCATAACACCTAGCTTTAGGTCCTGAACCAGGTAGCTGGTCTATGAGATCTTGGTTTAATTTTCTCTCGGTGCCCTCTGGTTGTATTTCAGTTTTTTTCTTTTTTCACTTTGGTTGAATACCCTCCCCATGTTTTCTTCCTTTCATCTTTTCTGAACTAGTGCCTTCTATTCTTCCAAATTTACAATTTTCAAAGGATAAGGAACCTACTCTATTTCGCCTAAAAATCCAAGCTGGACAAACGCTCTGATTGTTTTGCTCATTCCTCTCCTCTCCTTCGCTGCCAATTCTAGGAAAAATGATTTCAAATGAGCTCACCCTGATTTGCAAAATCTTTTATGCTTCGTGGTGCCATTAATGTCTTCACTGAGACATGAATGAAGCAAGTTTTTTGAAATTCTTGCTATCACATCAGGGATCATATCGGCAAGACATTTCAAATCTCTCGCTGATCCGTCTATTCAACATTTACACATCCGCTAATATGTCTTTTAGTTCCCTCGACATCACAAGTCTCCCCGATAGTTTTCCTTTTTAGTTTTTTATGTCTCCATGACCTTTACCGAAGCAAACTATCGCCTAGACTTAATGAATCGGCCCAACGATTCTTGACTTCACTCTGAAAGATCTTTGTCTCACCGAGATGTTCACTTTGTCAACTTAAGTCACCGAGACTAAGTACTTTTCTTGCCAACATAATGATATTCGTTGTGACCTCTCTTAGATCTCCCCATTGAGACTTATTTCACTGATACACTTTTTCTTCGGCGAGACCACGCATATTGTCTTCTTGACAATTTTTATCTCTATACGCTCAGTTTTGTTGGTATAACATGAGGGGTCAGTAAGAGTCCTCGAACTCTCCCCAACATCATTGTCTTACCGAATGAGTCTTCTTTTCGCTTTATCGGCATGACTAGTGAACGGTTCGGGTAGTCCTTTGAAATCTCACTTTGATGACTATAGTCTGGCCGATACACTTTTTCATATTCCA